>JAGDYQ010000015.1:1312329-1567329 GCA_021962125.1 Bulinus truncatus | reverse complement strand
GCATTTTGATTTGGGAAAAAAAAAAAATTCATTAGGATTATCATTTTTTTTTTTTTTTTTTTTTACAGGAAGATTTGATAGATTTAAAAGAAGAGATGAGTGCATAACAAGAGGTAACGTAAACAATGGATGGACAGACTAATAGTTTGATATGGCATAAAAAAATGATATTGTGATATTGCCATTTAGGCAAAAACATTTCCTTAGGGTCAGTTTTTCAGATTGTGATGCAAATAAAATAGGACATGATAACCTTTTTCTTACAATACAAATAAGCTTGTAATATAAACAGAATAAGTCCAAGCCACAAAGGATAAAACCATATTGAAGAAGAAAAAAATTCTCAAAGAGTTAGAAGAATATGCAGTAATAAAATCAAGACAAAAAAGAATGCCACATGTGAACAGAGGCCCTAAATGTGTTCATAGTTAAAACATAAAAAACAATGATAATTAGTTTGCACAGTCTTCTTAAAGAATGAAACTGTTTACTCAGTATCACATGTCATGTAGCTTTTGGTTTCACTGTGTATCCAACAAGGAAATAGAGCGATTCCTGGTAAATATAGCTTTCAAGCTGTTTCTATGAAAATTATTTTTCTTGTTTTAATTTCTCTCTATTTTTTCAGACAAGTAGATGTTACCTAATGGTCTCACACAGTTAATAAAAACAGAATTATTTAATTATCCTCTGTGCCCTAACCCTAACCCTAACCCAAATGTAGAGGATGTTCCTGGATCCAGTTAACTACAAAATGGCATCTGTTATATGATTAAGAAATAAAGGAATGAAAGAGTTGTCACATGCACCCTATCTAGAGTTATTAGCAATAGCACATCAACACCTTATGTGATAAAAACACTAACTCCAACTCTGAAATGCAATACCAAAAATAGCAATAACTTAATACAACCTCCTAGTACCATAGCACATTTTCTCATTCCAACAACTGGACATCAACTCACTGTTCACACAGTCCAGCTACACACAGAGACACCCAGCCACCACCCAGTCTCAAGTAACACTCAGAAGCTCTCCCCTGCACACACACACAGTCAAACTGTGACAAGAGTGCAGCTGAATTTTAATGAAATTATACTTTTAGCTAGAAGTTTTAAGCTCTATGCAGAGGCATAACTAGGGGAGGGGGAGGTCCAAATTCAAAAGTCCTCCCTTCGGCCCCAGCTTGTAGGGGCCCCCAAAATTTTTTTTTACACTAAATATTAAGTACATTATCTCATGTCATAGTGTCGAATGTCAAAATGCAGAGGCCCCAAATCAGGGCCATATCCCTAGGTTCGGCACTGGCTCTGTGACCTGGCTCTGTGACCGCTTATATAAAATGGTATTAATAATTAACCTTGTATGGTTTTATAGCACTATTCTAATCTTCTATATTTACTAATACCAAAATGTGATACTAAGTAAAAATTTCTTTACTGTCTGGGCCATTTCCTTTAGCTGGCTCATTATATGAGACTTATCCAGTAAATTCCATTTTGAATTTGGCTTCAAGATGCTCCTGGCAAGAAACTGTCAAATGGTGTGAATTTTATTGAAATAATCTGTAACAAGGCATTAGCATTTGTTTCTCATTGAATGTTGGAAATAATGGCTAACGCTAACCCTTTCCTAGGCCCTCAGATTATCTTCGCTTAGGGTCCCCAAAGGTACCTTTGCTTAAGGCCCTCAAAGAATTCTTTGCCTAGGGTGTCCAAAGGTACCTTTTGCCTAGGGCTCCCAAGGGTCCTTTGTTGAGGGGCCCCAAATTATCTTTGCCCCAGATTCTTGGCCTAGGGCCCCCAAAAGGTACCTTTGGCTAAGGTTTCCAAAAATACTTTTGCCTAGAGCTCCTAAGAGTTCTTTGCTTAGGACCCCAAAAAACATAAGAATGATTCTGAGTGTAATAGATCATGTGGGTGAGTGAATTAAGTTAGTGATAATTTATTTATGCCAGACAGGTTAGATTTGAAAAATTGTTGGCAGGAACTCTTTTTGAACTCTTAATTTTGAAATAAAAAGTAAAATATTTAAATGGTAACTTACCCGTATGTTATGAAAATTGTTCATTTTCTTCACTGTCATTATCTGCAGGCTTTCAATGACAACCTGTCTTCATACTGAATCTAGCAGTTTTGAATGAAATAAATTATTGTTGAACACCATCTCCTTTTAATCACCTAAGTGTGTCACATGCAAGGATGTATTATTCATCAAATATTTATGTTAGTAAAAAAAAGGATGCTACTAATGTAACCTTGTTTAACTGGGACATCCCTGTTATGATCTTTGTAGAACTCTTCATTCTGTTTCTCTCTCCTCAACTCTTCATATACATTGTATATGTCTGTATTCTCTGTGAACAAAGCTGACTTAGTTATTTCAGAAACAATACATACTAATGTTATGACTAATTAAATGCATACATGTATAAAAATGCTTAAAAATTATGTTTTTATTCATAAGTTTCATATTCGATTGTGGCCTCATCTATTTTAGCTCTAACCAGGTAGCAGCAGATAAGTACAGGCTAATAAATATAAAGAAAATGAAAAAGATGAGGCAGGCTAAAGAATACTGGGTCAACAGCCAGTGCTACACAGTAGAACATAGTATAGCAGCAGGCAATAGTAAGAAAGGATTCGAGACATTAAGAAATCTCAAAATAATAAAGAATAAGTCAACTTCAATAAATGAGGATAGCATTTGTCAGTTACAAAAATAAATGAGTTACGCCCCTTAGTTCACTGACAGCGGTAACGAAAGCTAAAGCTAAATTTACTAACTAAACTAATAAGCAATAAACGGAAAGAAAATTTAACACATTTTTAGCTAAATATCTTTGTAGAAATGAATAAAATGACACATATATTTGCATTGAGACCCAACTGAGCTATATCTACATATTGATACCCAAATGAACTATATCTACATGTTAAGAACAGAAAATGTCATCATCGACCCCCCCCCCCCACCACCAATTTCAGTGTAACAAAATTTCCGTATTATGAACGAATTTCGAGTCCCCGTCAATTTCATTACAGCGAAATTTCACTGTAGTACGTAAACAAAAGCTATAATGCATTAACCATAGAAATGCACACCTGGTGATTACTGTCTTGACTCAACTACTCTTCCTCCAGAGTGTAGTCATCGTTAAAGAGGTACAAGAGGAGATGCCTGAGTACTCTGGACTGGAAAAGGTTGGTCTGATGCCTGAATTCTACAATAAATGCACTAGCACACGCACATACAACAGCACATAATTTGGGTAAATTCTGAAATAATAAAAGTGAAGAATTATCTGGTTTAGATGGTTTTTTATCAATTTTTATTTGTTTTTTTTTAGAGTATATTTATTTCATTTTTAATATTTATCTGATTTATCAACTTTCTTATTTTCTTCTTCTGGAAGCTATGTACACAATGTTGGCAGGGTAATAAAAAGTAATTAGCTCATAAGGTGCTATTTTATTGAGAACATTTTTAAATTTCATAATTTAACCAACTTTGATATTTTAGCTAAAAAGAAATTTGAAAAAAACTTCCACAAGATAAGTGTCAAAATAATCACATCTAAAAGTCTTTTGACGTACAACTATAACTTACAGTGACTGCAGTGTCATCCTGCTTCCTTGACATGCTTAACACATTCACACTGTGAGAGAAAGCATCATGAAGAACCTGAAGGTAAATATAAACAAAATTAACAGAACATAAGCTAAACAAAAAAAATAATTAAAATTACCATTTAAACAGTTTAGGAAAAAAAAAATTTTAGCTTGGTTTGGTTTACAGACATGCTTTGTTTAAAAGTTTTCATTCTGTTGATTAATAAAAAGTTTCTTAAAACTTTATGACGAAGTATCTTTAATTAATTACAGCATATTTACTAATTAAGACTTTAATTATATTTTATAATATGGAAACTTTAAAATGGAGATGAAATTTTGAAATATATTATGAAAACTAATTGCAACATAGTAAAATATTCTTTTACCTGGATGCAATTTTCCCTATGAAGCTCTTCACATTCAGTGCCGAGCAGTTGACAGTAAGATAAGCGGACTCGGGAGCTACTGACAGGTGTGGCCCCAACAACTGGTCATCATTTGTCTTCATCCAAATGGTTGTGTTCACCATTGGGTATGCAGTATATTTATAGGGTTATAACTCTGAACCATAAAAGAAAATATGTTATTATCTCTATCTATGTTAGGTAAAAGCAGTGAGAAGAAACTATTACATGTATGAAGTTACTAGTTGTACCTAGAAAACTGCAGACACTTTTGATTCTTATTGTTTTACTAAAAGTGGTTTCCCTTAGTTTGACAAATAATATTTTTTTTAACTATTTTACATGTAAAGTTATAATATTTTTAAAATTATTTTTTATATTTGTAATAAAAGAAAGTATTGTAAGTAACATTTAGAGTTCTACAACTATAATAGTCTCCTCAGTTAAAATATCATTTTAGGGGGTTCTAAACATGTTTTTCTTTTTTCAGTTTCAGAATTTTCCAAAAAGTTAGCAAAAAATCAAATACATGTACATGTATAATATTTCTCTTTTTTTATTAGCTATATCTTTACTTCAACAGTGATTAAATATTTTTATCAATAATATCTCAAATATACATACTTTTTATGCTAAGCTAAATAACCAGTAATATTTTTTCAATATTTTCACGGTAGATTCATTATCAATCAGGATAACTGGGTGGGAAAGACAATTAACTAAATTCCTAAAGATTAATTCACAATTTAAAATGGGTTTTTCTAAAATGCACATAATAAATTTTGATGAAAAAAAAATGGTCTTAAGCATGACAGCAAAGCTCTGATAAAACTTATTAGAGCTAAAACACATTTGCAACCAACCAGCTGAATGGAATGCTTTGTGCCTTAAGAATGAACACAATATTTTGTGGATCATGGACATCCTTCACCTTACTCTTGCTGCACAGAAAGGCTTGGTTCATTTGCTCAAAAATTTCCTGTCAAAGACTTGGTTCACTTGCTCAAACATTTCCTGTCCAAAAAAAAATCCAATAGTACACATTAAGACAGAACATTATTAGTTTGAGATATGAATTTTTTCAGGTAAAAAATATGAGAAGGGGTAAACTAGATCAATAATTTTCTTTAATGTTATACTTTTTACTGAATACTTTTTAAACAGATAAAAATGTATTTTTCATACTTACTTTTCCTTCTGGATTTTCATCAAGGTGATAAAAAATCTGGCCATCTCTAAGTAAACTTTACAAATCTTAGCCTCATCATGGCTGTACAATGTAATGAAAAGAAAAACAGATAAACCACCATCTTCCAAATCAACATCTTCCAGCACTACTGGATCCAACAAATCAACATCTTCCAGCACTACTGGATCCAACAAATCAACATCTTCCGGCACTACTGGATCCAACAAATCAACATCTTCCAACACTACTGGATCCAACATCTCTTCATAAAATTTGTCTCAGTCTGTGAGCCCATCTTCATAAAATCTTTTTAAAAAAATGGGTCCTAAAAACAATTAATGAAGGCTCAAACAAAGGATTGGAAATAAATTGAAGAAATAATCAAACAAATATTACCTTTTGGAGTAAGAAAACACTTCTAATGTTGGACACTTTCATATCCTAGCAATACTCTGATCAAAACAATGATATGGAAGTAGATCAAAACTTGGCTTTGCAATCAATCATGTCCTTACTTAACAAAAGTCAGGCACCAATCGCCCTTGATGATAGAGATCTTATGGAAGTAGATAATTTTTCAAACCAGGGTAACATTATGTTTGCTACAGGTGGATGAGACAAAGATGTCAAGCCAAAATGGGTCAGGCAAGACATGCATTTTACCTTTCAGACCTTTATGGAAAACAGTTTCCTTTCAACAAAATACAAGCTCTGGGTATTTGAAGGCAATGTCGAATCAGTCCTGCAATATGTCTAAAAAGTCCTGTTATATGATGCAGAAACATAGAGACTAAAACTTGAAGAGAAACTGTAGGTCAACCTGATGGCTAGTTTATTGAGGCATAAAACCCTCCAGCAAGGAGTAATTAAAATCTTATTATTTCTTTTTAAAATTATTTTATGAAATCTAACATATAATTATTGACTGAAACCAATAGTTTAATTCTATGCAATTGTTTTAGAAAATAAAATGCTGGAATTAGACTTACCCACAGATGCCAGAAATTCATGACACAGATTGTCATCTACCTGGTTGTGACAGCAGTACAACAGGGTTAGGAAGCCTGGCATGTCAGTGTTTGTCACCCAGTTCCTCCAGCTGCAGAAGGAAAACACATGAGCCTCACCGTCAGTATTTGTCACCCAGTTCCTCCAGCTGCAGAAGGAAAACACCATGAACCTCACCGTCAGTATTTGTCACCCAGTTCCTCCAGCTGCAGAAGGAAAACACCATGAGCCTCACCGTCAGTGTTTGTCACCCAGTTCCTCCAGCTGCAGAAGGAAAACACCATGAGCCTCACCGTCAGTATTTGTCATCCAGTTCCTCCAGCTGCAGAAGGAAAACACCTTGAGCCTCACCGTCAGTATCACTTGTACTCTTGTCCAGTAAAAATAGAACCTGAAATGAAGAGAACACAATTGTATTACAACAAATATGTCTGTTGGCATTAGTGCAGAGGATTTAGCCCAACATAAAGTATAAGTGACCACTCAAAGGTAGTAAATAGAACAAGTGTTGAAATGATGTACGGTGGGCACTCAAAGGTAGTAAATAGAACAAGTATTGAAATGATGTACAGTGGGCACTCAAAGGTAGTAAATAGAACAAGTGTTGAAATGATGTACAGTGGGTACTCAAAGGTAGTATATAGAACAAGTGTTGAAATGATGTACAGTGGGCACTCAAAGGTAGTAAATAGAACAAGTGTTGAAATGATGTATGGTGGGCACTCAAAGGTAGTAAATAGAACAAGTATTGAAATGATGTACGGTGGGCACTCAAAGGTAGTAAAAAGTGTTGAAATGATGTAAAGCTCCACAGAGGACAAAAGTGTTTGGAAACAGTGATACAAAACAAATACATTATTAATAGCCATTAAAAATTTGGTGTTATGTATTTGACAGTTAATAACATCAAGCGGTCAGAGACAATCCTATCTCTAGCTTTTAAGGACCACTATTCCATGTTTCTTTCTTTTTTTTTTCTAGTTTTAGCATTAAGTGTGATAAAAGTAGAACTGTCCAATGCAACTATTTTTTTTTAGTTAGTATAATTGAAAGCTCTTTAGTAAATTGTAATATGGACAGAGCTATTATATGCTTATAATGTAAAGTTCATCATGTTTAATAAATAGACCTAGTCTATACAGTCGATACCTAACCCTATCTGTGTCCGTAAATGTGGTTGAATGTGGCTTTCAATCCCATTACATACCTTGATTTGATCAACATACTGGTTCACCAGTAATAGCCCAGAGTTGTTAAACATCAAGTGAGTAGTGAGTTTCAGTTTTTTAAATCATACAGACAAATGCACTAATACTTGACTTTACCTATTGGATAAAAATAAAATCAAACAGCTAAACAGATGCATAAGAGTCACAGAAATGGCTGTCTTTTGACCCAAAGTGCTTTTGCATCTAAAGGGTCATCTAATATTGAGCAAAGATATGGGAGCTTAATAAAAAAAATAAAGTTCCCTTCTTAGCCCTAACGAGCCATCGGGGCAGATGAAGTGTAGAATTCAAGTGTTTCTATAACCTCGGCATATGAAGGAATTGTGTGGTTAGCACAACGCCCAGCCACCTTTACTTCCCCAACTTAAGTCAGGTACCCATTTAAAGCTGGGTGGACTTGTGGGATGACTTTGCACCAATTTTCACCTGGAAAAATTCCACGGGCCTCACGGACGATCAAACCCAGGACTCTCAGGTTGACAGGGAGCTTAATAACAAGAAGAAAAAGATCTTGCTGTCTTGATGATAAGTTAATGGGAACACCACCTAAGTGTACTAATGGTGCCCATAGAGATGTACTGATTAACTAAGAAAAAACACAGTAACTACAAGTAATAGTTTTCACAGATTTTTTTTTTCATTTTGCCTTTTTTTTTTAAAAAAAAAAAAAGAAGAAATCCTTGATTTTGTGCCCTGTAAACATCAAGTAAAAATTTTCTTTATAATTCAAGAGAGGTTTTAGGGTCAGAAGAAACATTAAATATATATGTGGCATAGCCCCTGCACAACGAGAGATTCGGTGGCTAGCATAACCTTGAAAAAAAAAAGGGGGGGGTTCTTGCTGGAGATCAAACCCAGTATCCTCAGGTTGATTGTAGTGCGCTTTATACCTCACCACCATTTGTCCCCTTTATTAAAATACAAGTAGTCCATAGCTAATGAACAATTATATGACATGGTCAGACGTACATTCTTGCTGGAGAGTTATGGAAGTTGGAAAGCTACAAAAAAAAACATATGGTGAAAAAAATGTTTCAAAGAACTTACTTGGTGATATGTCAGAGTTAAGTTCTATCCAGGAGTAATTGACCATATCTGTAACACCATTTTCTGTAGCATTAACCTGGTAAAGCTACTTCATGACATCACTCTCAAGGACATACATTGTTACTTGATTTTACTTTTTCAGATCCAAGAAGACAGTCAGCCTTTATATAACACTACAGTAATTATTTATTAAGGTCGATGGCAGCAATGACAATGAGCCTTCATTTTCTGGTCCATTTGCAATGTAAATAAATCCCAGTTTAACATTAGCCAAACTTGGTAAATGATATATTATTTCATTAGAAGTAGCACTGTAAGAGAAAAAAATTATTATAGACAACAAACATTGTTTACAGACAATTTATTTAATAGCTTTTACAAACAGATATTTTTACTTTCACAATTTAAACATAGTTTAACAAAATAATTTCGCATTTCTAAGTAATGAAATTTGATTTTACTTGAACTTTATTTATCTGCAGTTTGTTGAAAATTTTAGTTTTCTTGATACCATTGTCTAAGTCATGAGTATCCATGAAAATTAAACTAATTTGCAACGATTTTCTCATTGTGGTCATCCCATAAAGTGTGTTTTTTTGCTCTTGAAAAAGGGTATAAAAAAATTCTTACCTGTAGTACAATAATTTCAAGTAGAACTAATTGGTCTAGATTGCTGAATTCAAGGCTATCTATCAGACAAGCATCAACAATATGAGTCAGAATTAAGCTGTTTGTGGACGAACAAATTTCCCATCTATAACACTGAAAAAGAAAATTTTACAAATTAGCTTGCCAAAAGTTACACTAAATCCTAGAAGAAAAAAATTCACTTTTATTTCATAATTCGTTTTGTAAAATTTTTAGTTACTCATATATTGCTGTTAAATAACCTCCCTGCAAGAAATAAAAAAGGTACAACTAGTCAAATTATTTGCTGTAAAACTATTTCAATTTTATTTAAATAAAAACAAGATAATATAAATTTTAAAAAACTTTCACATCATTTACAAAATTTGTGAGCTATTAGTTGGTTAAGCAACCTCTTTGAAATGAGTAAACATTTCCTAATTTTGTTTTCTTTTAAACAAGTTTAAAAATAAAAGTTCTCAAAATTTTATTTAGAGAATTAATAATAAAGAATTTAAAATCAATATTTTTTGTGTCATTAAGTTTTTTTTTAACAAAGACTTGAAATAGTTCAGTAATGAGAAAGAGTGACCTATATTCTTCCAGTAAGTATCACAAATAAATTAAATAAATTTATCGGAATCCCCAAAGTGTAAATTTATCTGACTCATAATCAAGCATTCTTTTCAAAGTTAATTCCCCAATGACCAGCCCTAAGTTAGATGATTAGCCGAGTAACTACTAATTAGTGGGTAGCTTGAAAGCCTGCATCACTTCTACTTCCATCTGGATCTGTAACAATTTTAATAGCGTCTTAACGGAAAAATAAGAACAGTAAACAATTTTCATAGTGTTTTTTCTCCTAATTTATCAAAAATGTTAAAAACAATAAATAGCAATAAATGCTAAAAGTTCGCTCAAAACTCGTTGTACAAGTGAAATTTTTCAATAAAATTTGATTCCATATAACTATCATCAATGACAAATTAAATGTTCACAAAATTCTTACCAGACAGGTTCAAGAATCAAGTTGTTAACTTAGCTCCACACAAAAAAAGAATAAAATAGCTCCACACAAAAAAAAAATAATAAAATGACTTTGACTTATGTGCATAACTTACTTTAACATAATTAATAGTTTTATACCAGAATTCCCAGATTGCACATTGTAATTTACACAGCCATGACAAAGCCAAAGGCTGTCAAAGTTACTCAAAGGCGACAAAGATTTATAAAAAAAAATAATGAAGTATTTATTATAATGCATAAGTATGTTTTGTTTGAGTTTACGGAAATAAACGTCCGAACTGCCATCAATTTGTGTAGACAATATGCATTAGTAGGCACCATCGATTGCATTAAGTCAAATGTTATTATTTCTTGCTAATCCACGAAAACCATGAGGCGACCATTGATGTTACTATATTTTTGTCAAAGGGACCAGTCATTGTTATAAAAAAAATCGGGAGGTGTCTATTGAATTTCTATGTAAAATTTATGTCAAACATCTACACTTTTTCTTTTAAAAAACCACCATGCGTCAAACAGCTTAGAACATCCATTAAAAATACTTGTGTTTTAAAAGCAACTTTCCACTCAGAATTGTGCAGAAATGAATGCCAATAAAGTCCGATTGTTATTCGGACCCGTGGCACATATGCACTTAGTTTAACTATATATAAACTTTATTATTGTTTTTTTTTATGATAATTATTTGAACTGTATGATTTGAAAGCTAAGTTTAAAAACACAACAACACTTTTTTAAAGTTAGTAAGCAAATGATAAGATTCGTTTTTTCAATTTTATTAAGACTAGTTTTTTGTTGTTTTTTTTTTTTTAGTTTTTTTTTTTAATTACTAATAATCTATAAATAGATCTGCGGGTCTGGACTTAATTGGGACCCGGGACCGAATAGCCAATTCATTTATAAAATTGAAAAAATCATTGTCTTGGTGTACTTGAGTGACATAATTATTGGTGGGGGGCGGCATTGACACGATTATACACATGTATACCTCGTTATCCGAATTTATTTCGAATGAGAAGATTTTAATTTTCGATTCATTTCTTAAAAAATCATTAAAAAAACACAGTGACTACGGGACCAAGGAACGGGACTCCGTATTTTTTTTTCGGGGTCCAGGGATAGATGCGCATGCGCGGTTGACGGACTGCTTATTATTGCATATTTTTGTTTTCTTTTGTTTGCGGGCTAGGGTTATGGTTAGGAAAAGGGCTAGGATTAGGGTTATGGGGTTAGGGATAGGGGGTTAGGGATAGGGTTAGCGTTAGGGTTAGGGTGAGGAGCAATATCTATAGCTGGATCCCGAAAAAAAATTACGGAGTCCAGCTATCGCACAACACAGCCGTAAAAAAAGTCCGTCTAGAGCGCTAGAGCGCATGCGCATCTATCCCTGACCCCGAAAAAAAAATACGGAGTCCCGTTCCCTGGTCCCGTAACAACTGCGTTAAAAAAATTGCTTCATCCGTTGCTGGATCCCAACGAAAACCTATATATTTTTCCACTTTTTTTTGCTGCTGTACTGGAACGGGGAAAAGGGTGGGGGGGGGGGAGTCGCATCTGTCGGAGTGGGCCGTCACCTGCCGTGCTTAAACATATCCATATGTTTTTAATAATCAATAAAAGTAAACCTTACAAGTACTTTTGTTTTCTTTCAAATACAGTTGAAAAGGGTAGATGACGGACAATTTATTAACAGAAAAGTTGCTAGCTATTCTGGCGCCCTGTGTGAGTAACACTTTTTTTGGTGCCCTCATCCAAATCCAAAAATAGCGAAAACATTTAACAGCGCTCTTTTGGTACCACTTCCTATTTCGGCGCCCTGTGTGTACCGGCAGTAACCTTCCTACTCCACTGTTAATTAAACCGGTTTACTCGATAAATGTCCTTTAACAGAAAAAAAAATCTTGAATAAATTGATATTTTTATAACTCGGTTAAATTTGTGTTCAGCTCCATCGAAACTTTCTATGAGGAAGTGCACCCTCTAAGTAATAATACTTTCTAATAGTATACACTATTTTAGGAGATTACCACAGATATAACATTAGAGGGGGCGGACTTTATAAGCAGCATAAGGGACGAACAGAGTTCAGCGGTTCTCAAACTTGTTTGTGACGGTACCCTTAAGAGTGTGGAAGAATGTCTGCTGGTACCCCTCACACTTAAGTTCGCGAATCATTGCACTCTTAATGAAGTGCGATTACCTTATTAATGCGATACTTGGTCTAATAATGGAGTGCACTTACCTTTCTGATACGATACTTGGACACATGGTTTGATGATGAGTCACTCCGATAACTGAAAACCTTCTTAAAACTCTTGGTTGTTTTAAAAGAAAATTATATGTCGTTGTATTCCCCCGCATAACTATTCCAATACCCCTATTTAGGTTGAAGTAGAAGAATAAAACCAGAAAATAGTGCTAAACAAGTGTGCTTTCGTTCAAAAGTACATCTGGAGGCCTAGGCCTAGGGCTATTGCTATAAAAATTTGGATATATAATAACCTATGACAACTCTAACCCCGAACTTTAATTCATCTTAGCCGTAGCCATTGAAAAGCGCTAATATTAAATTCCGTGCGCAAAAATTATAGTTTGCAATACCGGCCTGTCCAGAAGGATAAACTCGCCAATAAATTTTTTTATAGAACTATTACACATCTCATGAGTAGTAAGATAATTAAAAAGCTGTATATTTTTTCTTTAATAAAAACAAATTAGATTTTAAAAGTTGCATTGCGTTATTGTCAAATAAACATCCGGCATAGTTTGCCTTTCAATTAAAATGGCTTATAACGGAGCCAGTAACTGAGTGGGCCACATCAAAAGAAGAGCTAACATTGGAGCCGATTGCTGAGTTGGGCCTCGTCATAAGCATAGCTTATACAGGAGCAAATAACTGAGTTGCGCAACATCACAAAGCAGTACATTAGGGTTTTAAAGTAATTTCATGTAACAAGCAGCAAGTTCGAGACATCGAAAGGTCTGGCAAAGATATCAGAATGTGATTACAAAGAAGCTAAACTCATGCGTAGATAATATGGATTCAATTTATCCTAGTGATAATTTCCGTATCCTATAGCTGTATGTTACTCAATAACGAGATGAAAGAAGGAATTGCAGCTTTCTACATAGTAAAGAAGTAGCAGCTAAGACCCCGATGACTAATTAGCGATGGTTTTTTTTTTAATGTTTTCTCCAATGTTGGATGACAGTTACTTGATCTAAATTTCTAATAAGACTATGTTTCCTCTAGAATCAATGCATTTCAAAGAGTTAGACATTTTTCAAACATAAGTTTAATGCTTTTTAATACAACATCAAGTCACATTTCAAGCGTGAGTCCACAACTCGCTTTAAATCCTTTTGATCGTGCGAACTTTAAAAAGACAGATATTCAGCGGATGTTGCTGTTTTCTTATCTGTGTAAAAAAAAATCTTATCCTTTTAAGGACTACTTCTTGGTTGCGGAACTCAACGGCGGTGTCTGGGTCAACATCTGCTGTTCAGTTTTCTTTGATGGCTGAACTTCTTTTACTTTGGTAGAGCCTGGGATTATGGCCTGAAATGGATTCAGGGGACCCTTCTCACTGAATCCTGGCTGCAGTGGTACTTTGATAGCAGGGTCATCGTTTGACGTGGGCTCATCTTCGCAATAGCGAGTAAAAAAAGAAGGGAAAAGTAAGGACATGGCCAAGGTGATACCGCCGATACAGAAGAAAATTAGTCCGACGAGCCTGCACATGTCAAGGGTGGTGTTGTATTCTTGCGCACCTTGATCAATGTAAGCCTCGCCCGTTTCACTGTCTCCAATAAGTACATGACGTGGGGGGACAAGGTAACCAATTAAAATGCCGATAACACCAAACAGCAACAAGGCAACACCTATCCACATGAACAGCTGGAGGAAGAGGGGGGGGGTAGGAATTCAATACATTAGAAAATAAAATATAAAACTTTGTTATCATATGATTATCGTTTAACAATAATCTCAACAAAAAAAAAAACATCTATTATTTTATTATTAACAGTAATTAATATGTATCGAAAAAAATCTTTTTAACATCACCTTCTTTGTAATGTTTAAACAGAACTAGGCCTATATCTGTCTATAACTGTCTATAACTTTCTATAACTATCTATATATGTCTACAGCTGTCTATAACTTTCTATAACTGTCTATAACTATCTATATCTGTCTACAACTGTCTATAACTTTCTACAACTATCTATATCTGTCTATAACTGTCTATAACTTTCTATAACTATCTATATATGTCTACAGCTGTCTATAACTTTCTATAACTGTCTATAACTATCTATATCTGTCTACAACTGTCTATAACTGTCTATAACTTTCTACAACTATCTATAACTGTCTATAACTGTCTATAACTTTCACGCCCTTATATTACAGATTACCGACAAAACTGATGCTATAAGCATGCAGACATCGTGGTCTCAATTGAACCTCCAAATGTTAGTAAATGTAGTACTTTAATGTCAAAGAATGTATGAATCGTATAATGAACCTGATGTTAATGAGGGATGTGTTTAAAATTTCAACGCAAGATAAATTAATATGGGAAAGTGCTAAGCTCAAGTATACAATGTTAAAATTTTAGTCTACTTCATATCAAGACATAAGATTTTGTCACCCATGGCCATATCGTTCTGCCAGAGCAGTGTATTGTTATAATAGTATTTTACTGCAGGGTGGTAATAGACTAAATAAACATTCTGCAGGGTGGTAATAGGCTAAATAAACATTCTGCAGGGTGGTAATAGGCTAAATAAACATTCTGCAGGGTGGTAATAGACTAAATAAACATTCTGCAGGGTGGTAATAGACTAAATAAACATTCTGCAGGGTGGTAATATACTAAATAAACATTCTGCAGGGTGGTAATATACTAAATAAACATTCTGCAGGGTGGTAATAGACTAAATAAACATTCTGCAGGGTGGTAATAGACTAAATAAACATTCTGCAGGGTGGTAATAGACTAAATAAACATTCTTAGAATCTTAGAATCAAACAACAAAATATGTAGCAGAATTAATTCCATTTCTATTGAATATTGGGGCATTTAGTTCAGATTTTGAATTTCAATATCGGTAAGTTGTTGCACACAAAAAAGAGGTCAATAAGACAGAAATAGTTGTAACACGCCCACACATAAGCGAGAGATTTAAAACAAAAGTCACAAATATAAATTTAAGTTATCAACTCTAAAAAAAGATTGCTAAAGCTATTATTGGGTCATAAAAAGGTCACAAACTGTAAAATAGTCGCTAGCTAAAAAAAAGTCATAAATACAAAAAAGTCACAAACAAATAAAAAAGTCAGATAAAGGAAAAAATCGGATACCTTCCACCAAATGGGTGTACAGCGTGCTCGTCTCTGTCGAGGTTGTAACAGAAACTGATGATCGTCATCTTCATAAAGAGAAGGGTCCTTGAATGTGTGGTCTTCATAGAACTGATGTAAATAGGATTTGACACCAAAGTACATTGGGCAGCTTTTCTTTCTCTTTCCTTTGGCCTCAGAATCTGGAAAAACGTTGATAAACTTTTTAGAAATACTAATTAGGCTATATGATAAATTCTGGAAATAAGAAATAACATCTAGAACAACTAAGAAACGGAAATAAAAAAGAACAAATAGAACAACTAAGAAATAGAAATTAAAAAAGAACATCTAAGAACTACAGCACCGACAGCACATAAGTTGAACAACTGAACATCGAATGAAGTAATTTTGAATGAAATTAAAAAGTCACAATCCTGATGTATACCCGGTATTGCAAGTGACATTGAGTTAAATCTTCATAGCATTCAGTTCCCTTTTTGTTCATAACAGTAGGGAACTAAGCAATTTTTCATAACAGTAGGGAACTAAGCAATGTTTTATAACAGTAGGGAACTAAGCAATGTTTCATAACAGTAGGGAACTAAGCAATGTTTCATAACAGTAGGGAACTAAGCAATGTTTCATAACAGTAGGGAACTAAGCAATGTTTCATAACAGTAGGGAACTAAGCAATGTTTTATAACAGTAGGGAACTGAGCAATGTTTCATAACCGTAGGGAACTAAGCAATGTTTCAAAACAGTAGGGAACTAAGCAATGTTTCATAACAGTAGGGAACTAAGCAATGTTTTATAACAGTAGGGAACTGAGCAATGTTTCATAACCGTAGGGAACTAAGCAATGTTTCAAAACAGTAGGGAACTAAGCAATGTTTCATAACAGTAGGGAACTAACCAATGTTGAAATTAGACTTGGCTCATCAACGTTATTTCACGTCCAAAAAATGACAAGAATTTGGTTACGTCATTTAACAATCAGCACACTATAATCTGGGTCGGTCTTATGCATTGGCACACCGTGTAGGCCATATGGCCGTCATATCTTAAAGGGCCGCTCAAAGTATTAATTTCTAATCAATTCTCTGCCAAGCCCCCCCCCCCCCCCAACGAAGGACTATGACTATGCAAATACGACAAAGTTTAAAAGCTTGCATGTCTTAATGCTTATAGAGTATATATATTGTGGTTGTCTACCTTTGCTACCTCTCTTGCTTCCTCCCACTTCGTGTTTCTCTTCTGCCGGTCCATCAGAGCTTGACCCTTCAACGGGTTCGGGATAACCCTCATCATACTCCGCCATTGGTTCAAAACTTTAGATAAGTGGCAAGGTATTCAGTGGCAAGGTATTCAGTGGCAAGGTATTCAGTGGCAAGGTATTCAGTGGCAAGGTATTCAGTAACCTGTTAAAGAAAATTTCAGTTTTGCAAAACATTGACAGCCTCACCGTCTTGTTAACTTTTTGAACAGCAAAATGATTGATTTAAAATGATTGATTTAAAATGATTGATTTAAAATGATTGATTTAAATAAAAAAATCACATTTGAATTGCTTTCATTGTTTATAAACGTGTACATTTCAAATCTAAGATCTATAAAATAGATACTGTCAAACCGAAATAAAAACAAAGAAGATGTTGTTTATATAGTGAAAAACAATTATCAACAATTTGTAGTAACTTGTGTAAAAAAAAGCCCAATAACTCAGAGGCTGGCTTAGCCGGTTTAAAGAGTGAGGCTTAGGGTTAGGGTTTAAAGAGTGAGGCTTGAGGTTAGGGTTTAAAGAGTGAGGCTTGAGGTTAGGGTTTAAAGAGTGAGGCTTGAGGTTAGGGTTTAAAGAGTGAGGCTTGAGGTTAGGGTTAAAGAGTGAGGCTTGAGGTTAGGGTTTAAAGAGTGAGGCTTGAGGTTAGGGTTTAAAGAGTGAGGCTTAGGGTTTAAAGAGTGAGGCTTGGGGCGAGTTCCTAATGCGGAGGCATAAAGATATAGCTGTAGGCTATATACCGTATTGGAACGCTTCTATTTCGGGGCCTCTTTGAGGAAGTCGTCCAAGTTGTCACCCCTAAGGGGTCGCCCATAAAGTACGTCACGCTATTTTTAACCATTTTTGACCCCCCCCCTCCCCTCTGTCACAAAGTGTCACAAATCTCGGGACCCCCCCCCCCTAAAGTACGCCACACTTACGAAAAAAAAAAGATTATCAACTAATTAAATTTTAATCGAAAACTTAAAACGTACTTCGCTATTAAACTGCGTCAAAACATAAATTATTAAATGACTTAAATAGTGAGGTTCCCTTAGCAGATAAAGTGTAGATTTAGTCTGTTTCTATAACCTCGGCATTTGAAGGGGTCGTGTGGTTAACACAACGCCCAGCCGCCTTTACTTCCCCAACTAAAGTCAGGTAACCATCTTAAAGCTGGTTGGACTTGTGGGACGACTGTAAACAAATTTCACCTGGAAAAATTCCCATGGTCCCATGGTCCTCACCGAGGATCGAACCCAGGACTCTCAGGTCGACAGTCATCACAGTTATTCTTTGAAACTCAATCAAATGAATTTGAACAAAAAATTGTAAAAATTAGACTTGACAATTATATAATAAACATTATTTATCTGCTACCTTTTCATTTACAATGGGTGATGTCAACTTTGAAATCATCTTCCGATTATGCATTCTATTGACACAGGATAAGAAGTAGATTATCGAAACTTGACATCAACCGTCAACCAGTGATTGAATAATAAAAATGGAAACAAAACAATGCGATGAAAGAAAGGACTAGATTGACAAATTGTATGAGCAGCTCTTGTGATATATTGAATATGTTTATAGTGGGCCTGCGAATTAAGAAGCGTTCATCTGTAGTTAAGACCAGGGCCGTTTCAAAGTCGTAGGCCCTCCCCATCTTCATTTTTTAATATTTTTCAAAAATGCACACGCACTTCTTTGCGATTTGAAATCTAAATAAACTTTGAGGACGTCATATGTGGCTGACAAAGAGCCAAAAAGTTATCATACTTTAATTCACAGATCTACAGCACTGCAGCTTGACGTGCTCATCTCACACGGTTATATATGGTTACTTTAATACAACAATTATTTAATTTTTATTGGCATTCTGAACTTGTTTTCACTTTATGTTCTAGCTTTCACATGCCCTTGAAAAGTTCGTAGGCCCTAGGCACAGTGCCTTCTGTGCCTAGTGGATAAAGCGGCCCTGGTAATGACTGACATAAATCTTTCCCCATCATCGTTTCCTGGAATGATAGGCCTAATTGCAGACAGATCAACTTCATCCTCATCTAGCCACTCAACATCCTCTGAATGTGCATTTTCCCATTCTGCCAGTAATTGCCATGAGTTCTCTTTGTCTTCTAGCTGCGATTCTCAAAGGACGGATGCAATTAATCTGAGTTGATTCTGGAAATGCACATTCTCCTGCGCCCGAGCTCTGTGTTGTCCTGTTTTATGTTTCTTCAACATTGCTTGTGAGACAAAGTATAAGTGATACACTTTGCAAATTTGATCATGTAAGCTGGTCTGCAAGGATGGACAATAAAGATCATATGGTTGTACTTTAAAAACTCCTGTTGATCTTGGCATAATGTCATCAAATTTGAGAGTATGTGCTACAAACAATGAAGGAAATTTATGAGCATCTGCTCTTTCTGAAGCTGTGAATCCATCAGTTGTTTGGTTGATTGGGATTGGAGGAGGAAAAATTCTCGAGGGTAAAACGTTGAAACATTTGTCGCAACATTTTATGCCCTTACATTTCATAATTTGATTGGCTGGTGCGAACATGATTGTCAAACCATTCCTGATACTTCCTGCTGCATCCAATTAAGATTTCTCAGGGTTGATATATTCTGCAACTGTTGGAAATTGGTCAACAATTACATGCGACCAGATTTCAGCAAAAGTTTCAACTGCAAACTTGAAGTTTGTTCTTTCCAAATCATCATTGATTGTTCTGCCCTGCGAATCGAGGTGACTGCCATTATGTTCATTTGGCAATATGACACCAGACAATTCTCTGCTCAATGGAGCCATTCGACGTTCCACGCGATTAAAAGCACTTCTTCCTGTCGCATTGGTTGCAAGGAATAAAGCATCAAGATTATTTTTAACGAAGTGATGGATTGCAACTTCAATTACTTTTTTGTATTATAATACAAACTCCGAATTTCTAAATCAGTGATATAATTATGCAGCAGACAACAAAGAAATAATACCACTTCCGGTAAGGCTACACATAAAACAAGGCTTCGCAACAGTATATTAGCGCTCCTAACTAACATGGGGAACTGTGAACAGCACATTGAAAAGATATGCATTTCATGCTATTTTGACATAAAACTAATTCAAGTGTTTCACAAATTAAAAAAAAATATTTTTAAAACTATTAAGTTTTACTTAAAAAATAAAAAATTAAATTAGAAAGTATAGAATAAACTTAAGAAATACCCGACTAAAGGAACAAGATAATTAAACATTGTATAAACTACTTGTTGGGGAAAACAAAAAAAATAAAACGAGGCCTGAATTTTTACTTCAGCAGAAATCAGACTCTACGTTAAATGTCAGACTATATACCACATCCCACAAACACACACACACACACATACACACACACACACACATCGCCTATCTACGTGTTCATTTAATAGTAAATATCGCAATCACACAAAGCTGTTTTGGAAATTAAAACCAGCGTCTGAGCCAGTATAGCGATGAACTCCAATCGATCGCCCGAGCGAAGGCATCAAATCACGACATGACTGGCGGCCAGACAGAAGTGACGAATATCAACTGTGTCGTTGTAAGATAGAAGGGGGTAATAGTGTGGTTTGAAAGTAATAGTTGAGAAGGAAAGTGAGGGGGTAGAGTAAGAGGTTTGAGAGTAATAAATGACTTTTTATTTTTTATTTAAATACAAGGTTCTCTTTAGGTTTGTTTGTTTTCTTTATGAATAGAACACGTTCAAATGTGTAGAGTGACAGGTTTTTTTTTCTTTATGAATAGAACACGTAGAGAGGGTGAGGAGATGGGTATATAGATGACATTGGTGTATTTCCAGTAGCGACATTTCTTAGACTTTATGTATAGACATTCATGTAGCTCTAGAACCGACATTTCACATACGTTATGTATAGATAATGATGTAGCGCTAGTAGGTACATTTTACAGACGTTATGTATAGACACTGATGTAGCGTTAGTAGGTACATTTTACAGACGTTATGTATAGACATTGATGTAGCCACTTTTCATAAACGCAGTTGTTACTAAACCAGCAAACTGGAATAATTATTTTTTTTCCCGCCTACCAGCAATACTTGTGCGCATGCGCGACTAGACGGACTCCTTATTATTTTTTTTCGGGATCCGGCTTTAGATATTGCGCCTAACCCTATTCCTAACCATAACCCTAACCCTATTCCTACCCCTAACCATAATTCTAACCCTAAACCTAACCCTAAGCATAACCCTAACCCTAGCTCCGAAAACAAAAAATATGCAATAATATGCAGTCCAAGTCCGTCTAGTCACGCATGCGCACATCTATTGTTGGTCGGCGAAAAAAAAAAATTATTCCAGTTTGCTGTTCGAGTAACATTTGCGTTTCATAAAATCGTGCATTTCAATAGTTTATGGATATTTTCTTCAGTGTTATTTCGCATTGACTACACTATAATACAGGGGCGGATCTAGACAACTTTGATGGGGGGGGGCAAAACTTTAACCGGAAGGGGGGGCAAAACTGTTTTCATTGTTGAAAATTGGTCTTAGAACAAAAAAATATTTCGATAATTTAATGATGTCTTACCTAAACTTATGGTAATGGGAGGGGGGGCGGCGCCCCCTAAATCCGCCCCTGCTATAATATCCAATAGTAGAACTTGCATGTATCTCTCTCTTTATATAAAAGTAAACTTTTGGTATGTCTGTCTTTTCTTGTATCAGTTTGAGAAACTTATGGTATGTCTGTCTTTTCTTGTATCAGTTTGAGAAAAAAAAAATTACGTTATCCTGAATAAATCACGGTACTAAAAATAGATCGCTTCAGTGAATGAGAGTGTAGTAGTTGTACACCATCAAACTTAGACCTGTGGTAATGAATAGTTGTGCGTATTTCAGACTTTGCTACATAAATGAAAGCTTTGAAAAAGAAATTTAGCGATTTCGCGAGCATTCTTACAGGAATTACTAGCAGGCCATTAGTTAAAATCAAGGCAGCAGCTCACCAACAGTTACTGGGGTGGTTTACCAACAGTTACTGGCGGTTCACCAACAGTTACTGGCGGTTCACCAACAGTTACTGGGGCGGTTCACCAACAGTTACTGGGGCGGTTCACCAACAGTTACTGGGGCGGTTCACCAACAGTTACTGGGGCGGTTCACCAACAGTTACTGGGGCGGTTCACCAACAGTTACTGGGGCGGTTCACCAACAGTTACTGGGGCGGTTCACCAACAGTTACTGGGGCGGTTCACCAACAGTTACTGGGGCGGTTCACCAACAGTTACTGGCGGTTCACCAAGAATTCTGAGCTATTTAAAGTTAATTTAGTTCATATTGTGGGAGAGTTTAGGGTGAAGGGAATGTGATTATTAGAACAACCGGGCGAATAATTTTGGTGGATTGGGCGATACCTGATACCGCTAAATGAACAAAAGTAATTCAACACACATTGAAGTGACAGAAGCGAAAAAAAAATCGATTATTTCCTTTTGAGGAAGCAATGCACTCTTCATAACACAAGATGAACCAGTAATTCAGCATAGAGCAGTGTACACTGTGACGGTTTATAGTTATTAGTTCAGCATAGAGCAATGTACACTGTGACGGTTTATAGTTATTAGTTCAGCATAGAGCAGTGTACACTGTGACGGTGTATAGTTATTAGTTCAGCATAGAGCAGTGTACACTGTGACGGTTTATAGTTATTAGTTCAGCATAGAGCAGTGTACACATTGACGGTTTATAGTTATTAGTTCAGCATAGAACAGTGTACACTGTGGCGGTTTATAGTTATTCAGCATAGAGCAGTGTACACATTGACGGTTTATAGTTATTAGTTCAGCATAGAGCAGTGTACACTGTGACGGTTTATAGTTATTAGTTCAGCATAGAGCAGTGTACACATTGACGGTTTATAGTTATTAGTTCAGCATAGAGCAGTGTACACTGTGACGGTTTATAGTTATTAGTTCAGCACAGAGCAATGTACACTGTGCCGATTTATAGTTATTAGTTCAGCATAGAGCAGTGTACACTGTGACGGTTTATAGTTATTAGTTCAGCACAGAGCATTGTACATTGTGACGGTTCGCAGTGATTAATTGATTAGCAGCCAACTTAACTGTCTAATGTCATGTGTTAAGTTAACCATAAGAGAGCAGTTTTAAACATAAATATGAAGGCATTGTGTGTATGTGTGTTTGTGTGTGTGTGACCTAGATGCCCAGCTAAAAAAATCTGACCATAAATCACGAGCGTGTTATAATGTAGTTTTTTTGGCTGTCATTCAAATATATCTGACAAGCGTTGGTAACGTTTTTTTAAAAAAACTTCATCTCTTGTAATATTCATAGCCATATAAGGGCAACCCAGTACTCACCATGTGTCACATGACCGCTGTGTTTACTATGGTGTTTGGGGGACACGTATTTGGGTATGAGTTCCACAAAAGCTTAAACTCACTGTCATATCGGACACAGAACTTTATTGTATATCTATCTCTGTGTTTTGGTGAATATACGCCGTGTATATCTATGTCTGTGTTTGGTGAATATAAGCCGTGTATATCTATGTCTGTGTTTTGGTGAATATAAGCCGTGTATATCTATCTCTGTGTTTTGGTGAATATAAGCCGTGTATATCTATGTCTGTGTTTTGGTGAATATAAGCCGTGTATATCTATCCTTCTGTCTATCTATTTATCTGTCTATTAATATGTCTTACTAAATATATAACATTTCTGTCTGTTACTATCGTGTCTGTCAAGTAAATTAATCTATTTATCTTTGTGTTATCTATGTGTGTCTGCATAGAGAGAGAGGGGGGGGGAGAGGGAGAGGTAAGGGAGAGAGAGACAGAGAGAGAGAGAGAGAGAGAGAGAGAGGTAACGGTAATTTATAATATGTATCCACATGACTGTTTATCTTTGTGCCTAACAATCTAACATACCTATCTGTCTATCTCTATATATCTGGGTTTCTACCTATTATTTATTTGTCTTATATTCCTATATATATAATTGTGTATATCTATCCATGAGTGTATTTGTCTGTCGATCTAATCTGTCTGTGTATATATATATAATATCTGTGTATCTTTCTCTGCATCTGCAAGTGTCGCTGTTAATATTGTCAAAGGTTGTACTCACCATCTCAGAATGACTAGCTAACATCGAGGCCTATCCATCTATACAGGCGTTGTGTTATTCAGTTCAGCAGACCACTGTGTCTCCAGTTGACCTTGTGTCCAGCACAATCCACCCACTCTCAAACTCAGAACAAGGGATAAATAAAAAAAAATCCTGATAGCAGAAGGCAGTCAGCATACTCTCCCTTGCTATGTACACAAACAAAACCAAGGGCAGAGAACCGCGTAAATACTGTGACCCATTTTCCAAGGATTGCGTAGTAGGCGATCTCTACCCACTTTTGGAACATGGCAATCGTTGCTGGCAGGAATCGAGTACCGCAGATTGGTGAGAGAGGCGAAAGAAATCTATAATTCAACAGGAGACGTATCGCCGCCATATGTGAGGTTTGGATCAAGTCGTTGAGCAGACTGCTACGCTTTCTGTTTTTAATTTGGTTGAGGATTGAGACTGATTATAGTACATAGATAAAGAGATTGTGGTATATTGACAAAAATGTGTAAAATAGACCAAGAGATTGTGTGACATAGATCAATAGAATGTGGTATTAGATTAAGCCATTGCGTGACATAGATCAATATATTTTGTAACAAATTGTGTGACATAGATCAAGAGATTATGCGACATATATTAAGAGATTGTGTGACAGATAAAGAGATAAAGCATTACTGTCAGTGAGTGTGAAATATTGCATATTAGTGTCCATCATACTAGACTACCATAGGTATATAATAATTAAACTATTTTGTCAGCATAAGATCTATTCATACGCATGTATTGTTAGTTTAGCTAATGTAAGACTATAAAGTGGGACACCCTGAAAAGAAAGAGCATGTTGGAGAGGCCTTCTATGAAAGAACTGGGTTTACAAGATGAAATGACAGGCACAAAAGTAGCGACCGCACAACACAAAGAGAAAAAAAGAGACACACCACTGAGTCTCTCGAACATACTACTTCAAAAGTTAAAGGAAAATAAAATGAAATGTATAAATTATATATTGTGGTGAAACGTATTGGTGCACCTACCGAAGGTTTACAAATTTTCCCAAACAACACAAGTCTGTGCATGGGTAAGTGTTTTAGTGAAATGTATTGGTGCACCTACCGATGGTTTAAACATTTTCCCAAATAACAAGTCTGTACATGTATGAAACGGAAGACGCGCTGGAGGTAAAAATAAACATGTTAAGTTGTTTTGTTAACTCTTCAATGACTATGTTAAATGATATAATTACTTGTGTGTTTCTTTAGACCGTCTTAGTAATGTCATTTTAAAAACTGATCGTATGTCCATGTCAGTTTAAGGATACTTTCTTGTTTTATGTGCTTCTTTCTATTTCCATAACAAGAGCGTTTACACAGCGTTCAGATGCATTTCAATTACATGCTTCTCATGCTGCATATATTTCTAAATAAATATTATAGATGTAAGTGCAGATAGATAGATAGATAAATAGATAGATAGATAGATAATAGATAACTATAATAGCGGTAAGTGCAGATAGATAGATAGGTAGGTAGGTAGGTAGGTAGGTAGGTAGGTAGGTAGGTAGGTAGGTAGGTATGTAGGTAGATAGATAGATAGATAGATAGATAGATAGATAGATAGATAGATAGATAGATAGATAGATAGATAGATAGATAGATAGATAGATAGATAGATAGATAGATAGATAGATAGATAGATAGATAGATAGATTAGATAGATAGATAGATAGATAGATAGATAGATAGATAGATAGATAGATAGATAGATAGATTAGATAGATAGATAGATAGATTGATTAGATAGATAGATAGATAGATAGATAGATAGATAGATAGATAGATAGATAGATAGATAGATAGATAGATAGATAGATAGATAGATAGATAGATAGAATAGTCATGGGGGCACTACGTAATCTATAGCGGTGGATTTTTACCATGATCTGAGATATCTACTGCTCCTCACTAGATTTCATGTCGATGTTTTCAATAAATTTGTGTTCCTTAAAGACTTAATACTTAATTTAAAAAAAAAAAACTGTTTATATGCTGATGGCTAAGTATACATGAGAGTGGGGTTGACGTGTTTTGTCTGCTGCATTGAATAGAGTTCGACAGGCTACAAAGCTTAGTTTCAAACTTATATTTTTAATTCATTTACGTGAATTAATTCAAGTGAGTTTATTATGTAACTAGTAAATAGGCCCGGTACCCGACCCGGCTATTAGGCACGCAGTTGGAGTTGAAAATGGTGATGCGCTCACAACACCATATCATTGACTAATCTTAATTCATTCATAATATTTTGAAAGGACTCTTTCTCAATAGTTCTTTTTTTTATAATTTATCAATTCTCTTTCACTTAGCCCCACACCCATCCTTCCCTCCCTCCCTCGCCCGCCCGCCACCCCCCTTCCACTCAAGACATGCCCGAATCGCAGTGGTCTCAATGTACACAATTACAAAAAGGGGCATTTAGTATAACTGCATGTTCTTAGAACATGTATTATTTTAATTTTCTTCTATTTTATTTTTATTCCAACTTTACATAATTTGCGCACACTACTCCATATCATTTAAAAATCTTAATTCATTAATAAGAAATCCTTGTTGTGTTGAGAATTCCCCTGCATTTCATTTTTATTCAAGAAAGTAAGTCGTCTCTTTTCAATTTCTATAATTTTGGAATTCCCCCAGACTATTTTTATACTGACGGTCGACGCGCGCTGTTTTTTTTAACTCCGCGACGGTGTGACGTAGAACCTCTCTTGCACTGTTTTTTTTAAAGCGATGTACTCTTTCATCTCGTGCGGTACCGGGTATTTGTAACGTGCAGACAAGTGGCTTTTATTGCCATGAACATCCTTTACACCGCACGGTGTGAAGGTCTGTCAAACGGTCCACTTTCTATGTTAGCTGATTATGTATATAGATGTTGGAGGCTTTATGCAATACAGATTCATATCTGAAGCAGGAAAATATCAGACTACAGATTCATATCTGAAGCAGGAACATATCAGACTACAGATTCATATCTGAAGCAGGAAAATATCACTACAGATTCATATCTGAAGCAGGAAAATATCAGACTACAGATCATGATTGCTTATTAAACACTATTTTGTCTTTTATTTTACTCTGGTGTTAGTATACCATATGTAGGCATATACCTACATTAGGGTGATAACTATTTTCGTTTTTTTTCGTAACGAAACTGAAACCCCTTACATTCGAGGAACAATTGTATGTAGATGACAGTAGCAACATTAATTTTTTTTAAAATTGCAAAAAGTCCCCCCACCTTTTAATTTTTGTTTTCTCATATCGCGCAGTGTGACGCTCGTTTTTGATTTCACACTGAATTATTATATATGACTTTCTAGACTGCTTTTAAGCACATTTCAGTCGTCTGTTTCCATTTGTTTATAAACAAGGCATTTACTATACTCATCTTCCCTCATATCTAAACAGAAGAGGTATCCAAGAATTCTATCTGTTGAAAAGCTAATCAATCTCACATGGATGCCGACAAACCGTCAAATTCTTGGAAACTTCACTTTTCTGTTCAATAGCCAGAAACGGCGACTGGATCGAATCACAATTATGATTACTGATATAGAATTGCTCTGGAGGGAAATTCTAGACTTTCCACTATTATCCAACACACTAATCAGAATGAAACTCAATGGTCTGATTGATTTATATGACAAAAACAAAAAGAAACCATCTGATAACACTTTCTCAGTTATTTGATGTCACCAACGTTAATGGAGAATGGAAAAGCACAGAGGATAAAGAGCTCTACCAGAGGCAAGTTAACAGTGGAGTAAAGATTGGTTATTCAATGGTCAAACAAGCCCCTTTGGAATCATTTCACCCAAGAAAACGAATCCGACTATCAAAAACTCAATCTCAAGCCAGCTTTTCTCAATCACAACCTTCAAAAACACATACAGCTGTCTCACAACCTGCACAAACACATACAACTGTCTCAAAACCTACACAAACAAACACAACTGTCTCATAAACTACACAAACACACACAACTGTCTCAAAACCTACACAAAACATACAACTGTCTCAAAATCTTCGGATTCTGAAACCTCTGCTTCTTCACCCGAGTCGCCAACTATTTCTTAAACGTCATCTTCTGAATGCAAACCGAAATACCAAAGAGCAAGCACTAGAACGGCGGGTTTACTAGTACTGAAAAACATTTCCACACATAAAGCACATGACGTTCTTGCAACCATTGCTGAACAGGGTCATGATGTGATGGTTCCAAGTCAGGCGGGTGTCTGGAAATGAGTAATCTCTGAAGGACGGAAAATGAAAACTAAAATTGTTCAAAAACTTCAAAGCAAAGATCCCTATTGTATCCAGTTTGATGGTAAAAGAGTGCAAGGGGAAGAGAATCAAGTAGGTTTGCTGAAGAAGGTGACAACCGAAATCAAACTCGGTATTCTCAAATGTGAGAGTGGTTCTGCCGCAGCCATTCACAATGAACTACATCAGCTAATAGATGAATATGATGCTTGAGAAAATATTTGTATGTTAATTTACAACACGACCGCAGAAATACTGACCATTTGCACGGCATTGTAAAGCTCATACAGGATGATGTCTTGAGCAATGGCTTTCAGAAGCCATAATATATTGACTGTCAGCATCATGTACTCGACCTTCTTCTGAAACATGTCATGAATGTTCTTATTCAAGAGTCAATGAGCAAACAAGAACTCAACTATTCAAATTAACACAAAACTATGTCACTCTTCAAGCTGATTACCGCTTCTTGCGACAAAAGATGTTAGCACAGGCGAGAACCCACGTTGGCCTCGCATCAGCTGGAATAAATTACCAAATTTACACCAGGCAAGATGGAACTCACATGCAATATTTACTGTTATAGCATTATTTCTGATACCAGAGTGGCGCAGTATTCTCGCTTCTGCCTGCAACTTCATCTGCTACGAATGGGCAAATGCTTGGTTCGATTCGCAACACTACAATGAAGCGTCCTTCAATGAACTGTTTACCTCACTCATCAAGATAAAAAGCAAGAAGGCAATTAAGTGTTTAAAGTCCCATTGGTCAGTCGAGAAGTCATTAATTGACATTCCCAGATCTAACCAAATTGCTGAACGTGCTGTGAAACTGATGGCGGAACTTCATGCGAAATCGAGAAAAATTGAATTTTTGAATCTGATGTTCATAGGACGAAATATGTTTTGAACATTTCTTGTACATTCTGTACATATTACTAACTGTTCTATATCTTATTTGTTAATAAAAGTTGATTAGTTATTATTAATACTCTTTTGAATTAAGATAAAAAAAAACATGTCCTTTTTTTGAAAAAAAATATTTTTTTCACTTTTTTCTTCCGAAAAATGGGGAGGTGGGGGAACTTTTTTCAAAAAAATTTAAAATGCAATTGATATTCTTAAATCACACATAAAAGTTCCTCGATTGCAAGTGGTTTCATAAAAAATTTTTTTTTGTTATCACCCTAACCTACATACTTTTACAAGGATTATGACTTCAAAGCATTGTTTTTTTTTTATTAATTAGTGTACAATAAATTAATAGCTGTTCATTTTAATATATCTGAAAAAGTATGTCCTGTATTTTACCATGCAACAAAATTACATCTCGGCCTGTATTAAACCACGCAACAAAACTACATCTCGGCCTGTATTATACCATGCAGCGACAATGCATTATAACATGTAGCGTAACAAAATTTTTTGTTTATGTTCTTCAGTGTACAGCTATTCATATTTCGGACCAAACCTTGAATTTAAATGTAATTGTGAAGCTAATGATTGCAACAACAACGGCCTCTGTAACAGACGGTGTATCAAACCTTTCTTCGGATACCTATGTCAATACGGTAGGTTATGTGTATAAATATCTTTGAATTTACACCCAGTAGACCAAAATGTGATGTAGAAATATAAATATATTTAAACTATGCCGTAAAATTTTACATAAAATTGATTTCATATAAAATTCATTTTTTTAAAAGGTTTTCATTAGTTATTTATGTGTGTGATAATATTGCAATGATCGTTACTCTTAGTTTATACAAGTGTTATTTTACTTTCAATTATACAAATGTCAACACCAGGTCACCTTAGTTCATATTGTTGTACTTTCAGCTACACAAATGTCAACACCATGTCACCTTAGTTCATGTTGTTGTACTTTCAGCAACAAAAATGTCAACACCAGGTTACCTTAGTTCATGTTGTTGTACTTTCAGTTACACAAATGTCAACACCAGGTCACCTTAGTTCATGTTGTTGTACTTTCAGTTACACAAATGTCAACAGCAGGTCACCTTAGTTCATGTTTTTGTACTTTCAGTTACACAAATGTCAACACCAGGTCACCTTAGTTCATGTTGTTGTACTTTCAGTTACACAAATGTCAACACCAGGTTACCTTAGTTCATGTTGTTGTACTTTCAGTTACACAAATGTCAACACCAGGTCACCTTAGTTCATGTTGTTGTACTTTCAGTTACACAAATGTCAACAGCAGGTCACCTTAGTTCATGTTTTTGTACTTTCAGCTACACAAATGTCAACAACAGGTCACCTTAGTTCATGTTGTTGTACTTTCAGTCAGTGGCGCAACCAGCAAAAAATGCTGGGGGGGGGGCGCTCACATATAGAAAAAAGACAGTTTATATGGTAAAATATTTATGATGATTTGGTCTGAGGAGGGGTTACCTCAGTCCATGTTGTTTTACTTTCAAATATACAAATGTGCTATTTATTATCAATCTATGAACGTATTCAAGTTGCAGTAAATGTGAGTCTAAACCTCTCCGATAAAAATCAACTTAAAATCAGAATGTAACAAGAAAAAATAAAATTGTACATAGATCTTTGTCTAGCCTATTTGCTGTCAGGATGTTTAGAATAACAATTAGTTTCACTCATATTTATACAGAGATCTTTGTCTAGCCTATTTGCAGTCAGATGTTTAGAATAACAATTAGTTTTACTCCACTGAAGATTAAGACGAGGCTCATTTTATTTCCGCCATCCAGGAACATTTTTTTGTCCCATGGCACAACTAATGGTATCGTTGTCTGTTAATTAATTCCATTTTATCACTTTATGAGAATAATGAACAACATTTTATTAGCATATACACTACGGAACGTTTATAAAGAAATAGAAAAAATACATTTGAATATACCAAAATGATTTTTATTGATATATTCAGTTTAAAAAAGTTATAAAAAATATCTTGTATTTATTCCATTTATGTCTTCATAAATAAAAAATAAAAGTGAGTAGACATTATGTAGGGTCAAAGTCTCAAGGAATTAAACGAAAATATTTCCACATGATATCTCCAGTGGATAGAGGCATTAATGCTTTTCAAAAGGGCATACCCGAATTAGCCTTCCTGGTAGACCATGATGACAAAACTTGCAATGACAATGAAGTCTTGGAACCGAAACTAACATTTGAGATGGAAATCATCTTTGTATTCTTGCGCATCGTGTACAAGGATCTTCCTTTCACATTGAGTAAGTGCAATTCTTTATATATATGTCGTATGTAGAACTATTTTAACTCTGTATGAATATCCAGCTATTTCGTATATTGTATATACAAATCTTTTTACACAGTGTATAGACAACTGCTATACGAATGTATGTATGTACAACTCATGTAGAAGCACTATACGATTATCTTTCTTTTCAATTTAATTGCGATGTGTATAATAAATTTATATATTTAAAGTTTTATCAGAAATTTATTTCAATATGAACGAGTCTAGTCCCTGTTACGTCGGCCATTATTAATTATTCAAATAAGTAATGGCCATGAATGACATAATCGACTGAAGAACAAACATTATTCTACAGCTTTACAATGAAGAATTATTCAAATTAGAAGAACAAATATTATTCTACAGCTTTACAATAAAGAATTATTCAACTTAGAAGTAAAATGTGTGGGTACTTAATGAAAAGTACAATATGAGCGTATTTAATTAGAGGTACAATATGTGGGTACTTAATGAAAAGTACAATATGAGCGTATTTAATTAGAGGTACAATATGTGGGTACTTAATGAAAAGTACAATATGAGCATATTTAATTAGAGGTACAATATGTGGGTACTTAATGAAAAGTACAATATGAGCGTATTTAATTAGAGGTACAATAGGTGGGTACTTAATGAAAAGTACAATATGAGCGTATTTAATTAGAGGTACAATATGTGGGTACTTAATGAAAAGTACAATATGAGCGTATTTAATTAGAGGTACAATATGTGGGTACTTAATGGAAAGTATTTAATTAGAGGTACAATATGTGGGTACTTAATGAAAAGTACAATATGAGCGTATTTAATTAGAGGTACAATATGAGGGTACTTAATGAAAAGTACAATATGAGCGTATTTAATTAGAGGTACAATATGAGGGTACTTAATGAAAAGTACAATATGAGCGTATTTAATTAGAGGTACAATATGAGGGTACTTAATGAAAAGTACAATATGAGCGTATTTAATTAGAGGTACAATATGAGGGTACTTAATCACCTCTTCCGTCAGTTCAACGCAATATTTTTAAATGTGTGTATATATATATATATAATTATTGGTAAACAGCCGAATTGATTAAGATGCTATAAAGTTATACTTAGAAATTTCAAAGATTTCCGCTTTAATATATTGTAATATAAACCAATCAAAAATGCGCAAACTATTGTAAATTTTGTAATGAATCAGGATAGAGAGTTGAAAATAGAAATATGAATATAATTTTTTCTCTTGGCTAGTCTGGACTATAGCGAATTGGGGCCCGGAAAGAATAATGGAAAGATATTGATTCTTTCTTTGTTAAAGTTTGATAGTTTTATTATATTATGTTCATTTTAAATGTATTGAAGATACGTTTTACTTTGTTAGGGAAATAATGAATATATCTCTTTAACTGTAAGCCCACAAGAAGTACAACATTATTATAAGTTTTACTACTGACTATGACGTGGTGGACTGTGAGGAACAACAAATAAGAGAAGTGAACAAAAACACAGCGGACTTCTTCTGTGCTAAAAAATACGAATTTAAATCTATCTCTATAAGAGGACCAGGCGTTGAATATGTATGCTCCATGTATATTAGTGGAGGTAAGTAAAGTGTTGAATATGTATGTTCCATGTATATTAGTGGAGGTAAGTAAAGTGTTGAATATGTATGCTCCATGTATATTAGTTGAGGTAAGTAAAGTGTTGAATATGTATGCTCCATGTATATTAGTGGAGTCTAGTAAAGGGTTGAACATGTATGTTCCATGTATATTAGTGGAGGTAAGTAAAGTGTTCAATTTGTATGTTTCATGTATATTAGTGGAGGTAAGTAAGGTGTTCAATATGTATGCTCCATGTATATTAGTGGAGTCAAGTAAAGTGTTGAATATATAAGTTTGATGAATATTATTTATCTATCTATCTATCTATCTATCTATCTATCTATCTATCTATCTATCTATCTATCTATCTATCTATCTATCTATCTATCTATCTATCTATCTATCTATCTATCTATCTATCTATCTATCTATCTATCTATCTATCTATTTATCTATCTATCTATCTGTCTATCTATCTTTAGACTATTTTAATTCATGAAAATTGTATTATTATAGGTCGAAATTTGGCTATTAAAAGACCAGTAAATTCACAACCAGAGTCTATATCAAAGGTCTATGCTGTAGACGGTTTAGACTCTAAAAAGTGTTTCAAGACAGCCCTAACCCATATCACACCTTCGATGCTCTATCCATCGTGGTCCATAACAGTTCCCAGAAATATCTTTATTCAAGGCATACACATCTACAATGCCAGAGGTAAACATGATATTTGCACTTATTTCTTAGGCAATATTATATTTTTGAAAATGGGCATTGAAGAATTTCATTCTAACGAATTATATGCTATACAATGGATTGTAATACATCTATACCACAAGTGGATACGCATGATATCCATCTTAGAAGCATTCAGGTTTTTGTAAAGTAAAAAATCTCATAAGGGAGACTCAGCATTGTCAAGCTAATTTGGTTTAATAATGAAATCATAAAAAACATGCAATTCAATGTAATTGGGTTTTATAATATAATCATTAAAGGGCTTACCGGGGCAGATGAAGTGTAAAATTCGTCCAGCCACCTTTACTCTCCCAACTTAATGTCACGTACCCATTTAAAGCTGGGTGGACTTGGGGATTTTCACCCGGACCTGAAAAAATCCCAAGATTCTTTGGCACTCCTGTTGACAGGCGAGTGCTCTACACCGCACGACCATCATTGCACAAATATAATCATACAAACAGACAAATCAAACGGAAACGTAACAAACTAAACAAAGAGACAAATCAAACGCCATAGGGATAAACTAAATATAGCAATACATATTGCTATATATAGTAGTACATATTGCTGTAAATATAGAAATACAAATAGCAGTACATATAGCAGTACATATAGCTGTACATATAGCAGTACACATGGCTGTACATATAGCAGTACAAATAGCAGTACATATAGCAGTACAAATAGCAGTACATATAGCAGTACACATAGCAGTACAAATAGCAGTACACATAGCAGTACATATAGCAGTACACATAGCAGTACACATAGCAGTACATATAGCAATACATATAGCAGTACAAATAGCAGTACACATAGCAGTACATATAGCAGTACAAATAGCAGTACATATAGCAGTACACAAAGCAGTACATATAGCAGTACATATAGCAGTACAAATTACAGTACAAATAGCAGTACACATAGCAGTACACATAGCAGTACATATAGCAGTACATATAGCTGTACATATAGCAGTACAAATAGCAAAATGTTAGGAGCGAGAGTAGATTCAGAGACCGGGACCATCGCCTAGATGTTCAAATTGACACATACGATGTTAACACTAAGTAGACAAATGTTATCTTAAAGCTGAGTAAGTAGACAAATTTAATGTTAATACTGAGTAAGTAGACAAATTCAATGTTAACACTGAGTAAGTAGACAAATTCAATGTTAACACTGAGTATGTAGATACATTTAATGTTAACACTGAGCAAGTAGACAAATTCAATGTTAACACTGAGTTAGTAGACAAATTCAATGTTAACGCAGTTCTTTCACCACGCAATTGTTTTTTCGCCAACAGAATCAGAAGAAGGTCATTTGGCCAATTTCACATTAAAATTTTTCGACGACAGAAACAGAGAGGCCAGAAAAAGTATTGATATATCGGGACCTTATCAGCCTGTCTTCGATGTCCACCTACAACCCAAAGATGTTATGTTTAAAATATCCATTATACGCTTGATAGCTTATAGCAAAATGTCCAAAAAAGCTGTCAATGGACTTCCCCTCACATTTTGCCAGTTTCAAGTTCTAGGAGGTAAGAAACACTTTTGAAAATGTAGCTAGAAGTATAACTCTAAAATTTGCCCCCCCCCCGTTTTTTCGAGCCTAAAATTACACAAGTGGTAAAAATGTCGCCTCTTGCTGATGACTGTTTCTCCAGTCTTCGCTTGTGCTTAGTGTAGCATTTAAACAAAACTCTATTAAGTTTTTCTCTTTCATTAAGTGTTAGTCTATAGGTAAGTCTATCTTTTTTGTAAGTTAATACCAATGCATATTTCATTCGTGCATTTCTTAGGTATTTCTGTTTCGATATTACACCCTGAAATTTACTATTCAAGTACTAGTGTACTTTACATACAATTTCCTTTTTATAAACAATAGAAAGAATTGATATTTCGTTCATACTTTCTTGGAATATTTTTTTAGCTTTATCACAGAGTAATAGGTCAAAGTTCAAGGTCCACTTGGAGAAACATTGCATCATAATATATCCTGCGCTACACAAAAACAAAGATGCATTACAATGATGTTCATGTAATTATTTAAAAGTGAACGGTCAATATTTTTTTTTTGTACAAACGTTTAGACTGCATTGACTCCTACACCAGCTTGGACTGTGAGAGGGAGGTAAGACAGTGCCCAAACAACACAATGAGTGTAGATGGAACCTGTTACGTCACAACACTGGATGCACACAACGTACTGAGACCCCGTGAGTTGAGTGGTGTCTAGATATTGTACACATGGTGTTTAGATTTTGTCTAAGTGATGTGTCAATGTTTCCCACGTGATAGGTGAATGCCGTTTACGTGATGTGGCGATGTTTCCCACGTGATAGGTGAATGCCGTTTACGTTATGTGGCGATGTTTCCCACGTGATAGGTGATTGCCGTTTACGTGATGTGGCGATGTTTCCCACGTGATAGGTGAATGCCGTTTACGTGATGTGGCGATGTTTCCCACGTGATAGGTGAATGCCGTTTACGTGATGTGGCGATGTTTCCCACGTGATAGGTGAATGCCGTTTACGTGATGTGGCGATGTTTCCCACGTGATAGGTGGATGCCGTTTACGTGATGTGGCGATGTTTCCCACGTGATACGTGAATGCCGTTTACGTGATGTGGCGATGTTTCCCACGTGATAGGTGAATGCCGTTTACGTGATGTGGCGATGTTTCCCACGTCATAGGTGAATGCCGTTTACGTGATGTGGCGATGTTTCCCACGTGATAGGTGAATGCCGTTTACGTGATGTGGCGATGTTTCCCACGTGATAGGTGAATGCCGTTTACGTGATGTGGCGATGTTTCCCACGTGATAGGTGAATGCCGTTTACGTGATGTGGCGATGTTTCCCACGTGATAGGTGAATGCCGTTTACGTGATGTGGCGATGTTTCCCACATGATAGGTGAATGTCGTTTACGTGATGTGGCGATGTTTCCCACGTGATAGGTGAATGCCGTTTACGTGATGTGGTGATGTTGTCTTTACAAACAAGTGGCAAGCCACGAGTCTGATTATTCTGGCAGGCGGGATTAGCCCGCGGGCCGTAGAGTGCCCATGCATGGTCCAAACTAAATAGGGTCGCAGAGAAGGTTGTGGCTTGAGTAGGACCTGTAGTAAGCTCCCACCCAATATTTATTGATTTTTATCAGGTCTGCTGACGTGAAGCCTAAATTTGGACTCTGCTTTCAATTCATTATCTCAGCCTGGCCATGCAAGGCGTGTATTAGTTGTATCTCAGCCTGGCACTGCTAGGCGTGTATTAGTTGTATCTCAGCCTGGCAATGCAAGGCGTGTATTAGTTGTATCTCAGCCTGGCACTGCAAGTCGTGTATTAGTTGTATCTCAGCCTGGCACTGCAAGGCGTGTATTAGTTGTATCTCAGCCTGGCACTGCAAGGCGTGTATTAGTTGTATCTCAGCCTGGCACTGCAAGGCGTGTATTAGTTGTATCTCAGCCTGGCACTGCTAGGCGTGTATTAGTTGTATCTCAGCCTGGCAATGCAAGGCGTGTATTAGTTGTATCTCAGCCTGGCACTGCTAGGCGTGTATTAGTTGTATCTCAGCCTGGTAATGCAAGGCGTGTATTAGTTGTATCTCAGCCTGGCACTGCAAGTCGTGTATTAGTTGTATCTCAGCCTGGCACTGCAAGGCGTGTATTAGTTGTATCTCAGCCTGGCACTGCAAGGCGTGTATTAGTTGTATCTCAGCCTGGCACTGCAAGGCGTGTATTAGTTGTATCTCAGCCTGGCACTGCAAGGCGTGTATTAGTTGTATCTCAGCCTGGCACTGCTAGGCGTGTATTAGTTGTATCTCAGCCTGGCACTGCAAGGCGTGTATTAGTTGTATCTCAGCCTGGCACTGCTAGGCGTGTATTAGTTGTATCTCAGCCTGGCACTGCAAGGCGTGTATTAGTTGTATCTCAGCCTGGCACTGCTAGGCGTGTATTAGTTGTATCTCAGCCTGGCACTGCTAGGCGTGTATTAGTTGTATCTCAGCCTGGCACTGCAAGGCGTGTATTAGTTGTATCTCAGCCTGGCACTGCTTGGCGTGTATTAGTTGTATCTCAGCCTGGCACTGCAAGGCGTGTATTAGTTGTATAGAATGCTAGGGTTGTTAAAATTACTAATGTTTATTTATCTGTTTGTTATGTTTGTTAAGCTTGTCAAGGATGTCCTACTACATGTACTGAAGCCGGACTGTGTCCTGTCAACTGCACGGCTGGATACAAAGGAGAAAAATGTAACGAAGGTTCGTAGAATTCTATATATTACAAAGTTTTTTTTATTACTTATTTATTATCAGTATAATACAAATATTTTTTTTTCATTTCCAGCTTGCATAAATTGTCACGATGAGGACCCAGTCTGTGACAGGTTGACTGGAGAGTGTCGCAGTTGTTACCATGGTTACTTTGGTGCTTTTTGTAACGCATGTTAGTGTGTTATTAACGTTTTGCCTTCATTATGGTCCGAAATATAAAAATAACATAGGATACATTTTCTACATGTTAAAAACATAGCAAGAGTCTACTTTGTGTTTCTTAACTCAGTTTTAAACTGCGCTGACTTAATGTGTTGACACAGTGCCGTTCGTAGGGTTATGGGGGACTTGAGAACTGGGAAGAAGGGAGCAGTACCATTGGTCTCATCACCTTACCAATTAACAGTTGTCGATATACATGCTATTTTCAACATTACTTCTTATTTAGTAGTAGCTAACACATTATTTGCAGCTTTCAACTTAAGATTAATGGCAATAGAGTGGTATATCGTCTCGCCAGACTGGTAGATCGTGGCGCCAGACTGGTAGATCGTGACGCCTGCTAATAGATCGTGGCGCCTGCTGATAGATCGTGGCGCCAGAATGGCAGATCGTGGCGCTGGACTGGTAGATCGAGGCGCCTGCTGATAGATCGTTTCTTAATTTAATGTTTTTTTAGACTTATAAACAAAGACAATTTGACTCGGGTTTAAATTGACAATTGTTGTCAAGAAAAGTTAACTTCAACAATGTTACTTTTTTTTTAATTTAATATATTACTTAAATAAAGGAAAATTCAGCAGCGTTTGTAGTCCTGCGTTACACACTCGCTTAACATTCAATATTTTAATTAAACTAACTATATTCCTACTAATTTTGCCACATAAACATTTTGGAAGCCACCTTTTTTAGGGGGGGGGGTAATCAAATGTTGACGTAATTTTATAGGGGGGGGGGTCTCTGGAAGTTTGACAAGTTGTTGCGAGAGAGGGGGGAGGTAAAAATCGCCCAAAATTTGTTGACATAAATAATGGACAGCCCCTTAGGCCGTATTAAGAACCGCTCCTTGTGAATGCTATGAGCTCTCAATGTACTGCTTTATAAAATGTTTGACTTTTCTCTCAACACTGTACAACAGTATATATACATCAGTGTTTAGCTGTCTATGACAGTATATATACATCAATGTTTAGCTGTCTATGACAGTATATATATACATCAGTGTTTAGCTGTCTATGACAGTATAATACTGTATATAGCAGTATAATGTAGTGTATTACAGTATACAGTAGTACAGCTGTGTATAGTAATATAGATGTATTCACTAGCATTGGTTGCATAGCTGTGTATAGCAGAAGAGATGTAATAGAAGTATATAACAGTGTTTACCAGTATAGTTGTGTATCGCAGTGTATATATGTACAATTCAATGTTAACAGATGACACCAATATGTAACAGTTGATAGCAGTAGAAAGCTGTACATAACAGTATATAGCTATAGCGCTGTAAACAGCAGTTTGTCATGGTGTATGTATGTATATATTTACTAGTATGACCGTCAAGCACTAACTTAATTTTTTTTTTACTAAGAATGCACTTATTGATTTAGGTGTAAACGAAAAGTGATAATTAAAAAGCGGCCTTTAATGTTGTAGATTCATTGCATGTGGACTATCTAAAGGTTGCATCCCTTGTCTAGAGGTAACTTAGAGGTTAGACAAAGGTAACAAATATTATAACGCAAACAATGTTAAGAAACAATACAATATTCTCTCTGCACAGCCTGTGAACACTGCGGTAATACCCAGACATGTGACAGGTCAAACGGACATTGTCACTGGGGCTGTGTACCTGGATTCATGGGAGACAGGTGTGACGAAGGTTAGGAAAATGACTTTCTTAAAAAAAAATAGTTTTAAATTTTTTTATATTTTCTTAAAAAACGTATGATACTAATCAGAAAAACGTTCTATAAAATTTTATATTAAAGTATCGAGTCCTCCATGAGCATAAATGAAATCATTTTTTTCTTTTCGATTTTATGGTCATACAGGCGGAAACGGGAAGAGGCCAGTTGGTTTCCGGGCGCAGAAGTACCATACAAATACAATACTAGTACCATACAAATACAATACTAGTACAATACAAACACAATACTAGTACAATACAAACACAATACTAGTACAATACAAACACAATACTAGTACAATACAAATACCATACTAGTACAATACAAATACAATACTAGTACAATACAAACACAATACTAGTACAATACAAACACAATACTAGTACAATACAAACACAATACTAGTACAATACAAACACAATACTAGTACAATACAAACACAATACTAGTACAATACAAACACAATACTAGTACAATACAAACACAATACTAGTACAATACAAATACAATACTAGTACAATACAAACACAATACTAGTACAATACAAACACAATACTAGTACAATACAAACACAATACTAGTACAATACAAATACAATACTAGTACAATACAAACACAATACTAGTACAATACAAACACAATACTAGTACAATACAAATACAATACTAATACAATACAAACACAATACTAGTACAATATAAATACAATTCTAGTACAATACAAACACAATACTAGTAAAATACAAACAAAATACAAGTACAATACAAGTACAAAAGCAAAGTATATGTCCAAGTACAAAAGCAAAGTATGTGTACAAGTACAAAAGTGCAATATAAGTACAATACAAGTACAATACAATTGCAAAACTAGTATAATACAAGTACATTACAAGTACAATACAAGAACACCCACATCTGGCTATTTCAACAATTATAGAAAGAGGGAAATAAAGTTATAAATGTAAATTTGGGTCAGGACAGGGTTAGGGTTAGGACAGGGTTAGGGTTAGGACAGGGTTAGGGTTAGGACAGGGTTAGGGTTAGGCAAAGTATGAAGTCGGCGTTTCGGCTTGTGGATGTGACTGTTATCTATTGGTTAATAGCAAAGTATCCGCTACGGCTTGATTGTATACAAGTCAACTCACTACATACCATACTAGGGCTAGAATAACAACATTAGATATACTATTGTACACATTTCAACTCACTACATACCATACTAGGGCTAGAATAACAACATTAGATGTACTATTGTACACATGTCAACTCACTACATACTATACTAGGGCTAGAATAACAACATTAGATGTACTATTGTACACAAGTCAACTCACTACATACCATACTAGGGTTAGAATAACAACATTCTAAATACTGTTCTAGAATAGAATTCTTAATACAAAAATGTCTTACAGTGAACTCTTTCACGTGACTCACGATCAAATCCTAGAGAAGCGTGTTTTTATATCCTTATTTGATTTGTCTACGTGTGGTCATTGACTAGACTTCTGGACAGCCGATGATGTCATTGACAAGACTTCTTGACAGCCGATGATGTCATTGACAAGACTTCTTGACAGCCGATGATGTCATTGACTAGACTTCTGGACAGCCGATGATGTCATTGACTAGACTTCTGGACAGCCGATAATGTCATTGACTAGACTTCTGGACAGCCGATAATGTCATTGACTAGACTTCTGGACAGCCGATGATGTCATTGACTAGACTTCTGGACAGCCGATGATGTCATTGATAACTATTAAACAGACAAAAATATTGTTTATCAAAATATTGCAGTAGTGATCGGGAAATATAAAATGGAGAGATAACTTTTTAAACGAACACACTTTACAATAAATCTCTGAACAAAAAGCGTAAGCGAACTATTCAGAACTAATTCTTTTGAGTATTTTAGTTCTCTATGCCAGTGGTCCTCAACCTTATTCTAGCCGCGGACCGGTCGACGTTTAATAATTTCTCCGCGGACCGGTCGACATGAAATCATTTCACCGCGGCCCGCTGGGGTCGAAGGGGGGGGGGAGGAAAGTTGATAAGAAATTTTAGATTGTTTTAATTTACACTACCAGTGCAGCCCACAGCCGCTGAGCTCAAAAGTAAACCTCTCGTCGATGGAAAGTCGCACCGAGAGAAATACACCACAATAAGTTCAAAGGAAATAATTTAATGCTTCTTGGGCGGCCCAGTACCATTTGATCCGGTCCGCGAACCTATGCATGTATAGCAGAGGTTAAAATATTAAGTGTATTGTAAGAAAAGTGCTTGGTAATAACGACAAGCTGAATTAAACTTATTATACTCTCATTCAAACACAAATATCAGTTTTTATTGTCTCTGTACTCGTTTTTTACCTTTGACATATGTTGCAGACTGTACCAACTGTGCTGGAGATGGCAGTTGTCTACGTCAGACAGGGTACTGTGTTCATGGCTGTAAGGACGGTTACAGAGGGGGAGTTTGCATCTTAAGTAAGTGAATACAGTGCATAGTGCAAAGCACTCAGCGCACAGTATGCAGTACACTCAGAGCACAGTACGCAGTACACCGTGTTGTGGCTTAAAAAGTAAACAACATAAAACGCGGTACAAGAACTAGTAGCTATGGATGTTATATGTACATCGTGTTGTGGCTTAACTAGTAGCTATGGATGTTTTATGTACACCGTGTTGTGGCTTAACTAGTAGCTATGGATGTTATATGTAGCGTAATAACTCCATGTGGTGTCTATTTTATGTTCCTTATTTAACGACTGGTTAATTTCAGTAATCTGTTGTTATATATGTAAACAAATAAAATATGCATATACACACTCTCGCACACACTCGCACATAACAGGTAGACTCACACGCACACACTCGCACATAACAGGCAGACTCACTCGCACACACTCGCACATAACAGGCAGACTCACTCGCACACACTCGCACATAATAGGCAGACTCACTCGCACACACTCACACATAACAGGCAGACTCACTCGCACACACTCACACATAACAGGCAGACTCACTCGCACACACTCGCACATAACATGCAGACTCACTTGAAAAGGAGAACACAACAACATAACACAAAAAATAGTACGCAAACACATACACTCTACCATTGTATCAAGTGTGAGTCATGCTATGTAGTTGAATACTCCATTCAATTTATCAAACAATAAGCCATGCTAAATAGTAGCCCTTATACCTTTCATTGTATCACGTTATATAGCCTATAGCTCATTTATCAAGTATTTATTTATTCATAGTATATTGTCGGCTTTTTTATCATTCAATTCATCAGGCATTAAGTTTTGCCAAATAATTAACCATAAGACATTCTTTGTATCATGTAATAACTTGCAATAGTATACACATTCTTTGCATCGACAGTCTGTCATAACTGTGCTGGTAGGGGAACATGTGAACGTATTGAGGGCAGGTGCGATGATGGCTGTGTCCATGGTTACCAGGGAATAGACTGCAGTATGCGTAAGTTGAGTACATGGTTACCAGGGAATAGACTGCAGTATGCGTAAGTTGAGTACATGGTTACCAGGGAATAGACTGCAGTATGCGTAAGTTGTGTCCATGGTTACCAGGGAATAGACTGCAGTATGCGTAAATTGAGTCCATGGTTACCAGGGAATAGACTGCAGTATGCGTAAGTTGTGTCCATGGTTACCAGGGAATAGACAACAGTATGCGTAAGTTGTGTCCATGGTTAACAGGGAATAGACTGCAGTATGCGTAAGTTGAACGGGAGTCTACATGAGGACTACATAAATATGACATTTTCAACGCGACCATACTGGTGTAAATGAAGTTATTTTAATGTATGGGTTTCAGGGTACTTACGTTAAAGTATGTGTAGTTAGGTACAAGTGAATGGTGCAATTATTTTAAAGAAATTGTGCACAAGTTTATTGAAAATACGTTTGAAAGAATAGTACAAAGGCAGTGACGCAGCGAGCTTACCTCTCGCCCGGAGTACAATATCTTTTTACCGCCCCCTTATTCGAAACCATATAATATTGTATGTAGATTATTCCACTTGGCGCCCCGGGCATAATGCCCCCTTACCCCCCCCCCCACCCCACGTCACTGTACAAAGGGTAGAGAAATAGAGAGATAGAAATAAATATCGTATGAGACGCTTTTAGCCAAGTTCCCAATTGCTTCAAGGTTATTGATTCCTGTGGCTGAAGAAAAATTATTTAAATTTTCGACTGGTCCCAAATTGTCCCTCATAATAAATTAATTTTTCACAAAGTTTGTCCATTTTACACGGTGATACAGTAATCAATAAAAAGAAAATATAATTCATGTTTTACCACTTTGATGCAGAGAATAATTAAAACAGGTAGGCTATTAAAACACACACAACTGACTTTACAACTCCATTTTGAATTTGTTTGATTTATTTCATGGGCCTTTACTCATTTTTTTTAAAGTGTGCATTTAGTAAATGCATGTTGTCGTTTATCTATCGATACATTATTCAACAGAGTGATGTATCGATACATTATTCAACAGAGTGATGTATCGATACATTATTCAACAAATTGATGTATCTATACATTATTCAACAGAGTGATGTATCGATACATTATTCAACAGACTGATGTATCTATACATTATTCAACAGAGTGATGTATCGATACATTATTCTGTGTAACAATAGAGTGATGCATCGTTACATTATTCTGTGTAACAATAGAATGATGCATCGTTACATTATTCTGTGTAACAATAGAGTGATGCATCGTTACATTATTCTGTGTAACAATAGAGTGATGCATCGTTACATTATTCTGTGTAACAATAGAGTGATGCATCGTTACATTATTCTGTGTAACAATAGAGTGATGCATCGTTACATTATTCTGTGTAACAATAGAGTGATGCATCGTTACATTATTCTGTGTAACAATAGAGTGATGCATCGTTACAATATTCTGTGTAACAATAGAGTGATGCATCGTTACATTATTCTGTGTAACAATAGAGTGATGCATCGTTACATTATTCTGTGTAACAATAGAGTGCGGTTTCTGTGAGAAAGGTACGACGTGCAATCGGTTCGATGGGAGCTGTGTGGCTGGATGTCAACATGGCTACAAAGGCATCAGATGTGATACCAGTAAGTGGGAGAATAATTGTTCTATATCTGACTTTGTCATCGTTCATTTCAGTAGCGTCACTAGGGAGAGTTGCAGGGGGGGGGGGGGTTCAGGCAGCATTAAGCGACACCAACCATAGTGACGCCACTGGTTCAATGATCTGACTTTTGTAGTCAGTCCATTTATTTCCCTTTCTTAATTTGCTCATTTATCTGACTCTCCTTTTATTTATGTCAAACTCGAAATAATTTCATTAGGATGTAATGAATGATGTACTGTCGACCACTAAGACCTAGTGTCAGGGTATGGATGCGGTGGTCTCTTTTATATATTTATTTTTAATTACTTTCTTTAATTGCACAACTTATACAAGTTCATAACACCTCCAGTTATTAACTCGAAATCACTTTATTTACTATAATTTGTTTACAACAGGTAAATCACCACTATAGATTAACAGCTTCACAAACACATTACAAACTATCAACTCCTTCGTTTCTTCTTAATTCACTACCTTCTTCGAACTTAACAAAACCTACTCTGCCCTCGTCTCTTTCTGTCGTGACCTATATATCTCCGCGTCCCTACAACTGACCAACGCTGTCCCTTCCGACCCGCCTTCTCTTCCCACCTGTCTAATTACGTAACACCTAACTCTACACGCTGCTGCTATTAATTATCAGTCCTGACCTATTTTCACTGTCCGTGCAATTCGTTTGTCTACTTAATTATCTGTCAATCAATCTATCACTCAATCTCTCTGTCTATCTATCTAACAATATGACTGTCTATCTATCTATTTTCACTGTCCTTACACCTAGTAACTGCAGTTAGTTTGTTATGTAATAAACTAAGTTTAAAGTAGTACTTTGACGCGCGGTTCACAACCAATGACCCCCGAGGGGTACAAGAAAAGTTATGTACTGGTAGGCAGCGACATGTAATTTACGTTTAAAACAACCTAGAAATGTGTAGATGGTCGCTGCGTGTGAGTGGTACTCATGGACATCCTACAGTCACGAGAAAAGGTTAAAAACCGCTGACTTTGACTAATTACAAAGACATTTTCATTTAACCATTTAATCTTGTTAAACTTTCTAACTAGTAGGCTTCTATATAACATTTCAAGTTGATTTTTATAACCCTAACCCTATTTCTAAATAATCCTTTTTTAATTTCTCTGGATTTTTACTAAATACCTATTACAGTTTTTTTTTCTTTACTGACATTTATTTGGATGTTTCACTGTCATTTACTTGGAAGTTTCACTGACATTTACTTGGAAGTTTCACTGACATTTACATGGATGTTTCACTGACATTTATTTGGATGTTTCACTGACATTTATTTGAATGTTTCACTGACATTTACTTGGATGTTTCACTGACATTTACTTGGATGTTTCACTGACATTTACTTGGATGTTTTACTGACATTTACTTGGATATTAATTTAAATCCATAAAAATCGCAACAGAATAGTGGAATTATAATAATAAAGTCTCGATATATAGATAGTCACCAATGTGTTAGTTTAAGAGTGTAAGGTAACCAATACGTTTCACTAAACATCCTCTCTTACCGTGGTCAAACTAAGACAGTGTCAAATAAACCAAACATCCTCTCTTACCGTGGTCAAACTAAGACAGTGTCAAATAAACCAAATATCCTCTCTTACTGTGGTCAAACTAAGACAGTGTCAAATAAACCAAATATCCTCTCTTACTGTGGTCAAACTAAGACAGTGTCAAATAAACCAAATATCCTCTCTTACTGTGGTCAAACTAAGACAGTGTCAAATAAACCAAATATACTCTCTTACTGTGGTCAAGCTCGCTCCGCCCACAATCACCTTCCACAACTTGACATCTGATCTCCTCAAGCGATCCCAGCCAAGCATCGCTGGACAAACCGGTTACTGTCCATTCACTCGCCATTCACGTCTTGACCTTATAACCTTTCTCGATCAAACCCTTGCCCCATGTATTCCGCGGGCACTGATCAACCCACGCAATCCCCACCCCTACCGATCTCACACCGTTTGCACCTTTACACAGTAACCTGGTAATTAACTTAAAATAGAAAACTTAATGAAATCCTTTCAAAAAGGTTAAATTTGCGTAGATGGTTGAGTGATTGTAAACTGGTTCAGCATTATCGATTCCGATATCTCACAATGTTCCAATATTCCCCAATGTTACGATAGCCCACAATGTTACGATATTCCATAATGTTACGATATCCCACAATGTTAGGATATTCCACAATGTTACAATATCCAACAATGTTAGGATACCCCTCAATGTTACGATACCCCACAATGTTAAGATATTCCACAATGTTACGATATCCCTCAATGTTAGGATACCCCTCAATGTTACGATATCCCACAATGTTACGATATCCCACAATGTTAAGATATTCCACAATGTTACGATATCCCTCAATGTTAGGATACCCCTCAATGTTACGATATCCCACAATGTTACGATATCCCTCAATGTTACGATATCCCACAATGTTCCAATATTCCCCAATGTTACGATACCCCTCAATGTTACGATATCCCACAATGTTCCAATATTCCCCAATGTTACGATACCCCTCAATGTTACGATATCTCACAATGTTCCAATATTCCCCAATGTTACGATATCCCACAATGTTACGATATCCCACAATGTTACGATATCCCACAATTTTACGATATCCCACAATTTTACGATAGCGCTCAATGTTCCTACATTCCCGTTTCCATATCAAGTCGTGACAAACCTAGAAATGGTTAAATAAAAACTGAACTTTTTAAAACGTCACAATTTTTAATTGAATCTTGAACAACATTTTAGGCTGTTTAAATTGTGTGAATGAAAGCTGTAATCAAGAAGATGGCAAATGTACAGCAGGCTGTAAGGATGGATTCGCTGGGTCGGACTGCGAGACACGTGAGTTGCGATGATTTTTTTTTTTAAATAAATGTCAAAGTTCATGATTTGTGATTGGTAAGAGATAGGATGGAACTTAAAGACCGGAAAATATTCCGTTTGATGTTCTAGGATAAAAGTTGTCTAGCAAGTAGGATTAATAAGACGAATAATGGCAGACTAGGCGATAGTTGACTTAAGACTAGATGGGAATAAAACAACAGACTAGATGGGAATAAAACAACAGACTAGATGGGAATAAAACAACAGACTAGATGGGAATAAAACAACAGACTAGATGGGAATAAAACAATAGACTAGATGGGAATAAAACAACAGACTAGATGGGAATAAAACAATAGACTAGATGGGAATAAAACAATAGACTAGATGGGAATAAAACAACAGACTAGATGGGAATAAAACAACAGACTAGATGGGAATAAAACAACAGACTAGATGGGAATAAAACAATAGACTAGATGGGAATAAAACAACAGACTAGATGGGAATAAAACAATAGACTAGATGGGAATAAAACAATAGACTAGATGGGAATTAAACAACAGACTAGATTGGAATAAAACAACAGACTAGATGGGAATAAAACAACAGACTAGATGGGAATAAAACAATAGACTAGATGGGAATAAAACAACAGACTAGATGGGAATAAAACAATAGACTAGATGGGAATAAAACAACAGACTAGATGGGAATAAAACAACAGACTAGATGGGAATAAAACAATAGACTAGATGGGAATAAAACAACAGACTAGATGGGAATAAAACAACAGACTAGATGGGAATAAAACAACAGACTAGATGGGAATAAAACAATAGACTAGATGGGAATAAAACAATAGACTAGTAAAACTGAAAAGTTGTGACGCATCTAGAAGTAGACCGGGGGGCGACACCGGACAGATTAGGAGAACTAGACAATGGTGACAGGTGACGCTCGTTAGAGAGAATATAAAGGACAATACGGAAATAGACTGTGACGTAATTAGTTTAAATAAGATGCGGACTTTTTAGTAGGATAAATACGGAATACAGAGCTTAGTAGTTCAGGGAGAGTAGTTAGTGAAAGTCAACGTAAGGAATATCTAGGAGACGTATAATCTTGGGTTAGTCAAAGTAGAGGCAGAGTGAATTCTTCATGTGTAGACTTAGTTAATTACAGTGAACAATTAGAGTGATTTTTATTTATTGACTTATTGCATTTATCGTGTAAATAGATGTAAATAAACGGTGTTTTAAAAACACATCTTATATTATCGGTTCGTGAGTTGTGTCTGAGTTGTGTGCCTATGAAAGTAAAAGAGGCAGACAGTAATCAAATGGGTATCTTCCAATTTGAATTAAACCGAACTCGCCAACTTGATGATACGAGTTTCTTATTAGATGACTTGAGTAAAATAATTGGTTTCAAAGGCTTGCATGAACATTATGAATATCTCCTGTAATATCTCATGTAATATCTCATGTAATATCTCATGTAATATCTCATGTAATATTTCATGTAATATCTATTCAACCGTATGTTTCATACGCAATGTTAAACAATTAATGAAAATAAATGCTACTAATAAAGACTTATAAGAAATGATTACATAACTCATAATGTCAAGTTTTCGTTTTTACAATATCATGGAGTATAATTGCCCTACGGATAAATAGTAGCGTAATTGTACACGGCGTTTAGTAAAGTAACTCTATGGATAAATAGCAAAGTTATTTCGATTATTTTGTTTGAGTTGCTAAGCAAATAGCAGAACTAGTTCAATGTCTCTATTCAGGCTGCGCCCATTGCAATGAGAATGACAGGTCGTGTGACCAAAAAACCAGGTTTTGTTTCGAGGGCTGTAAACCTGGTTATTTTGAAGATGACTGCAGCAATGGTAACTATTCATGTAACAATTCATGTAACAATTCATGTAACTATTCATGTAACTATTCATGTAACTATTCATGTAACAATTCATGTAACTATTCATGTAACAATTCATGTAACTATGCATGTAACGATTCATATAACTATTCATGTAACAATTTATGTAACAATTCATGTAACTATTCATGTAACTATTCATGTAACAATTCATGTAACTATTCATGTAACAATTCATGTAACTATTCATGTAACAATGCATGTAACTATTCATGTAACAATTCATATAACTATTCATGTAACAATTCGTGTAACTATTCATGTAACAATTCATGTAACTATTCATGTAATAATTCATGTAACTATTCATGTAACAATTCATGTAACTATTCATGTAACGATTCATGTAACTATTCATGTAACAATTCATGTAACTATTCATGTAACAATTCATGTAACTATTCATGTAACTATTCATGTAACAATTCATGTACCAATTCATGTAACTAATCATGTAACGATTCATGTAACTATTCATGTAACAATTCATGTAACAATTCATGTAACTATTCATGTAACAATTCATGTAACTATTCATGTAACAATTCATGTAACAATTCATGTAACAATTCATGTAACTATTCATGTAACAATTCGTGTAACTATTCATGTAACAATTCATGTAACTATTCATGTAACAATTCATGTAACTATTCATGTAACAATTCATGTAACTATTCATGTAACGATTCATGTAACTATTCATGTAACAATTTATGTAACTATTCATGTAACAATTCATGTAACTATTCATGTAACTATTCATGTAACAATTCATGTACCAATTCATGTAACTAATCATGTAACGATTCATGTAACTATTCATGTAACTATGCATGTAACGATTCATATAACTATTCATGTAACAATTTATGTAACTATTCATGTAACAATTCATGTAACTATTCATGTAACAATTCATGTAACTATTCATGTAACAATTCATGTAACTATTCATGTAACAATTCATGTAACTATTCATGTAACAATTCATGTAACTATTCATGTAACAATTCATGTAACTATTCATGTAACAATTCATGTAACTATTCATGTAACGATTCATGTAACTATTCATGTAACAATTCATGTAACTATTCATGTAACAATTCATGTAACTATTCATGTAACAATTCATGTACCAATTCATGTAACTAATCATGTAACGATTTATGTAACTATTCATGTAACAATTCATGTAACAATTCATGTAACAATTCATGTAACTATTCATGTAACAGTTCATGTTATTTTTTTTTGTGCGTGTTTTTAAGTTTCGAATTCGTTTACCTTTTTTTTTGCCACTTAACTTTTTTCAGTATTATTATTTTCTTATCAGATCTGGTTGCAAAAAAATAATTTTTATCGTAAAAAAAATAATTGACATGAACACAGCCGTGTGTTAGACGATAGCTGTCTTGTAGGCTATGAACCATAAAATTGTCCCGTTGAGCTTTAAAAACTGACAAAAACTTACAACTAATTATATATCTGTTTATAACTAAATGAAAGTGTTCACTAAAAATGTTTATATAAAAAACTCACTCACGCCTGCACAGAACAACAAGTACTAATGCAAGTCATCTAAATATTGAACCGTTTTTCGTTTAATTTCTGTTCCAGTAAACACCAAGTTGAACTTTTCAGCCCATTGTGGCTCGTGCCTCAAACATTTAGCCGACCCTTTTAATCATGACTAAAATTATATGCGTGGATGAATACAATATACTAAATATGTCTTTACAATAGTTTATAAATAGCAATAAATAAATAACTAATCGATATATATATATATATATATATATAGATGAGCAACCAGGCTGATAGTTTTAGAAGTGATACTGTAAAATATTTGTATGATCTAATGAATTTTTTTATAGTTTTAGAAGTGATACTGTAAAATATTTGTATGATCTAATGAATTTTTTTCCCCACTTTTTTATTAAAAGTATATCAATTACTTTGTATTTCGTTTTATTTTTTTAATCCCAAGTTTGTGAAACTTGTGGTGGGGACAGATCTTGCAGCAGAAAAACAGGAGAATGCTTGCAAGGTTGTAAACCAGGTTTCGTTGGGATATTCTGTAAAGGTGTGTGTTACTGTCATCGGCAGACGTGCAGGCTAGTATTATAATACACAAGTCAAAGATTCATAACTGAATTTTTTCTCGGGTCATTCATTAAATAACTTGCCTATTTACACACTGTGAATATGAGACATTGACATCATTATTTAGATAGACATTACTTGTCATATTCCTGCAATGTAAAGGGAAACCATGAGACTTAGAAGATGATGTTTTGTTTGTAAAGGGGAACCATGAGACTTAGAAGGTGATGTTTTGTTTGTATGACAGCACCCATTTACCCTCATATTTGTATATGCCAGTGCTTATTTTTTTTAAATGCTATTTGTTTTTCAAATCCAGACCACATTGAAGACGAATACAGTGATATAAATGAAAGAGTTTTCTACTCCATTTTTTCTACCATTGTTGCCGGTATGGTCTTCTACATTGTGTGCTATCCACAACTCTCTAAGACGAGAAAAAGAAAACACACCAAAGGTAAAGTTATAAACATGACCATAGAAAATATTTATAGCATGGCCAACAGAACGTGAATAACAAGAACCAAGATAATGTTTACTGTAAGGACTAAGACAATGTTAACAGCATGGCCCAAGATAATGTTAACAGCATGGCCTAGTATAATGTTAACAGCATTGCCCAAGATAATGTTAACAGCATGGCCCAAGATAATGTTAACAGCATGGCCCAGTATAATGTTAACAGCATGGCCCAGTATAATGTTAACAGCATGGCCCAGTATAATGTTAACAGCATGGCCCAAGATAATGTTAACAGCATGGCCCAAGATAATGTTAACAGCATGGCCCAAGATAATGTTAACAGCATGGCCCAAGATAATGTTAACAGCATGGCCCAAGATAATGTTAACAGCATGGCCCAAGATAATGTTAACAGCATGGCCCAGTATAATGTTTCTAATGGTTCATCTTATTGTTTCTTCCATCGTCTCAGCCGCCGAGCTTGAGAGTCACATGATCAGTTCCATAGAGCAAGGGTCACTGGACCAAAGCGATGAAGGCATAGACGATCGTACTGACCATGGTGTAGACCCACCAGAGGCCTTTCAGGCACACCGAGCCATTGTGACTTAATGGAAGTGAAGATAACATTTAGAAACCGTCGTTCAATTTCATGCACTGTTTCATCTGTTGTTTTACATTACAGGCTTATATCAATAAATCGTTCAATAAGCTATAGTTGATTGTTAGTTAGTTTTTTGTACTCATCATATCTTACATTCCGCCGGAGTTGACCGTGAACTCGTTGACCCATCCCCTACTCTGATAAGTATCTGCGCATGCGTTAGACTGGTTGGAGAGACGAGCACATTATACTAAAGGTTTAACATATTCGTGGGTCGTCAAACGCAACAAATTGACATAGCTATATGTCATAACACAACACGACACATTGACATAGCTTTAAGACATCTGTCACAACCAAAAACAGCACATTAACATAGTATTCAATAGTCTGTCACAAAAATCCTGCATAAAGAAACAGACAAATGTATTGTGTACCGCATATTAAAAAACAACAAAATAATCGATTCTGTTAAATATCGTTGTATAGACATTTATTGCACAGAAAAAACAAACATAAGAATATGAATACTTCAAAAAGACTAAATTAAATTCCTATAGCTGGAGCTAAGGATCTACATCAAATGTTTCAGAATTATCTTGAGGTTCATCTACCTGCGAGGCGTGGTTCTCTGAATTTGACACTGAACATAAAAAAATGGGAACATTTAGAAATATAAGCTTCACTATTTGTGTCTGTTTAATATATTAAAGTGAATGTCAAAAGTAAAGACCTATCCCTCATTAATATTCTACATTGCCATCGGAGTCCGCTGTAAAGTGTCCTAAAGTACTGCGTTGCTAGTGCACTGTTATTCGCCTCTCCCCTTTCAATGTACTGAAAGTACAGATGCGTATAAATATAGATATGTACGGTAAATACTGGCTGTTTTAAAAGTGAGGATATTTTCTTATTGAAATTGAAAAGTGTGTACAGCCGTGTGCGGAAGGCGAGGTCGTCATGGAGTTTGGAAAACAGTCCATTAAATTAAGAAGGTTAAAAAACATATACAATTTAATTCATCAACATAAGAAATAATTAAACTGCTATTTATAGGTGAGGGATCAACACATAGAGAGAAAGTAGAGGTTGCATTAACATAACAGTTCAACACATAGAAAGAAAGTAGAGGCTACCTTAACATAACAGTTCAACACATAGAGAGAAAGTAGAGGTTACCTAACACAACAGATCAACACATAGAGAGAAAGTAGAGGTTGCATTAACATAACAGTTCAACACATAGAGAGAAAGTAGAGGTTGCATTAACACAACAGATCAACACAAAGAGAGAAAGTAGAGGTTACCTTAACATAACAGTTCAACACATAGAGAGAAAGTAGAGGTTACCTTAACATAACAGTTCAACACATAGAGAGAAAGTAGAGGTTGCATTAACACAACAGATCAACACAAAGAGAGAAAGTAGAGGTTACCTTAACATAACAGTTCAACACATAGAGAGAAAGTAGAGGTTGCATTAACACAACAGATCAACACATTGAGAGAAAGTAGAGGTTGCATTAACACAACAGTTCAACACATAGAGAGAAAGTAGAGGTTACCTTAACATATCAGTTCAACACATAGAGAGAAAGTAGAGATTACCTTAACATAACAGTTCAACACATAGAGAGAAAGTAGAGGTTGCATTAACACAACAGATCAACACATAGAGAGAAAGTAGAGGTTGCATTAACACAACAGTTCAACACATAGAGAGAAAGTAGAGGTTACTTCAACATAACAGTTCAACACATAGAGAGAAAGTAGAGGTTGCATTAACATATCAGTTCAACACATAGAGAGAAAGTAGAGATTACCTTAACATAACAGTTCAACACAAAGAGAGAAAGTAGATGTTGCATTAACACAACAGATCTACACATAGAAAGAAAGAAGAGGTTGCATTAACACAACAGTTCAACACATAGAGAGAAAGTAGAGGTTACCTTAACATATCAGTTCAACACATAGAGAGAAAGTAGAGATTACCTTAACACAACAGTTCAACACATAGAGAGAAAGTAGAGGTTGCATTAACACAACAGACCAACACATAGAGAGAAAGTAGAGGTTGCATTAACACTACAGTTCAACACATAGAGAGAAAGTAGAGATTACCTTAACATAACAGTTCAACACAGAGAGAAAGTAGAGGTTACCTTAACATAACAGTTCAACACAGAGAGAAAGTAGAGATTACCTTAACATAACAGTTCAACACATAGAGAGAAAGTAGAGGTTGCATTAACACAACAGATCAACACATAGAGAGAAAGTAGAGATTACCTTAACATAACAGTTCAACACATAGAGAGAAAGTAGAGGTTACTTCAACATAACAGTTCAACACATAGAGAGAAAGTAGAGGTTACTTCAACATAACAGTTCAACACATAGAGAGAAAGTAGAGGTTACTTCAACTTAACAGTTCAACACATAGAGAGAAAGTAGAGATTACCTAACACAACAGTTCAATACATAGAGAGAAAGTAGAGGTTGCATTAACATATCAGTTCAACACATAGAAAGAAAGTAGAGGTTGCATTAACACTACAGTTCAACACATAGAGAGAAAGTAGAGATTACCTTAACCTAACAGTTCAACACAGAGAGAAAGTAGAGGTTACCTTAACATAACAGTTCAACACAGAGAGAAAGTAGAGGTTACCTTAACATAACAGTTCAACATATAGAGAGAAAGTAGAGGTTACCTTAACATAACAGTTCAACACATAGAGAGAAAGTAGAGATTACCTTAACATAACAGTTCAACACATAGAGAGAAAGTAGAGGTTACTTCAACATAACAGTTCAACACATAGAGAGAAAGTAGAGGTTACTTCAACTTAACAGTTCAACACATAGAGAGAAAGTAGAGATTACCTAACACAACAGTTCAATACATAGAGAGAAAGTAGAGGTTGCATTAACATATCAGTTCAACACATAGAAAGAAAGTAGAGGTTGCATTAACACTACAGTTCAACACATAGAGAGAAAGTAGAGATTACCTTAACCTAACAGTTCAACACAGAGAGAAAGTAGAGGTTACCTTAACATAACAGTTCAACACAGAGAGAAAGTAGAGGTTACCTTAACATAACAGTTCAACATATAGAGAGAAAGTAGAGGTTACCTTAACATAACAGTTCAACACATAGAGAGAAAGTAGAGATTACCTTAACATAACAGTTCAACACATAGAGAGAAAGTAGAGGTTACTTCAACATAACAGTTCAACACATAGAGAGAAAGTAGAGGTTACTTCAACATAACAGTTCAACACATAGAGATAAAGTAGAGATTACCTAACACAACAGTTCAACACATAGAGAGAAAGTAGAGGTTGCATTAATATATCAGTTCAACACATAGAGAGAAAGTAGAGGTTGTATTAACATATCAGTTCAACAGAGAGAAAGTAGAGGTTACATTAACATAATAGTTCAACACATAGAGAGAAAGTAGAGGTTGCATTCACATATCTGCTGGGTGCGGGGACTACAGCCTTAAATGCAGAATACATGTGATACCTAAATGCTCCTGTGTAGGGGGGTTTCCCTTAGGCGCGTGTCCAGAGGGTTAGGCTGGTCGTAGCCTTGGGGTAAAGCTGTGCAACATAGTCTTTGCGTATGTTCCGTACTGAGCAGTGCAACTCAACAATCATGAAACAAACAATTATCGAACAAATTTCAGTTTAATAAGAATGAAGCACTGTCTGTCGTCCTGTGCTGGACGGGTAGCGTTTACGGCTACTGCACAAGGCAGGAAGGACAATATCAACAAACGTACAACAAGCCTCACTTGGGACGCTGACCATTCAACTTCCAACAACTCGTCTCGGTCTACTGACGTCTCTAACTCAACTCCCTCGGACACAAAACATTTCTAAAGTGTCTTGTCTCCCTCCACCACGTCTTCTAGTGTTCTCTCGTGCAGGTGCCACTCGTGGCAGTAGGAGATATTTCGCCCACACACACAATTGTTGACGCACAATCTTGTGCAGCACACACACCATTGGCGGCCAACTCACACTCAAATTGTGACCATGCTCTGGTCGCAATCCCAAAGACCGCTTATGTATGAAGAAACCTACCCTTAGATCCATGTCGTTTTGGCTTCCTTTTAAGTTTTAGTAGAAACGGATAACAGGCAATGTAAATAGTCAGTAGCGTCACTGTGGATATGAACAGACCGTAGAAAATATTCTCACTGGCACCTCTATCACCTTCGTCTATAAGATCTGTGAGAAAATAAAAACATGAACTTTTTTTTACGGGAAAAAAGAAAAGTTTAAAGCTTCAATCTGTTTCGTTCATTGCACATATATTATTTATATTGCAATGATATATACAGATTTGTACATTGCACATATATTATTTATATTGCAATGATATATACAGATTTGTTCATTGCACATATATTACACTGATAAACAATTTTTGGATTTCTTATATGTCATTAACGTTTTCGGAATCAGTTTTTGATGCTGATTTTGAATCTGTAAATCATTTTGCATTATCAGCTCAAATTATTAAGATATTGCCGAACAAAGTTTTGTATGCGCCCAAACAGGAATAGACTGCTGACAGCACAATTTTATGCACACAAAAGCACGCACCTGCGCGTACACACATGTTCACAAACACACATACCTCGTAATTATATACGCATATTGGCAATGTTCTTTTTTTTCTGATGATGTCAGATGTTTGTAGGGTGAGTGTTGATTTGCAGTTGTGTTATGAATTGTGCATTGTCTTAGAATTTGATTACGTTGCAGTTTCAGACTTCATAAAAGGAGCAGTGAATGTGGCAATTGCAAGTTGTTTAAAATATGGCGACCAGGGGATGCGTAAATTCACCGGATCTGTTTTGCTATGTGTGCGGCTTTTTCACAAACAAGTCTCATCAGAAGACTTTCACGCCGTTACTGAAGAAAGCTTATCAACTTTATTTTGACTCAAAGGTGGATTGTGGTAAGTCGTGGGCACCACAGTTCATCTGTTCGACATGTTCATGCAACTTGCATGGTTGGATGAGGAAGGCAAAGAAAAACAACCACATGGCATTCGGAGTTCCTATGATATGGCGTGAGCAAAGCAATCACTCCGCAGATTATTATTTTTGTATGGCAAACATCAATGGAATTTGTTATAAAACTCGTACAACTGTCAATTATGCTGAACTTTGCGACCTTGTGCGAGATCTGGCGCTAACAAATTGATATTTTGTATTTGAAAGTATAGCTCAATACAAATAATCACTCACTCACTCTATCACTCTCGGTACAGCAACAGCAAACTTTCGTCACAGGCATAAACAGCTTGTTCAATACTTTGATGTGACTGGCAGTATTTGCCACTGCACAGATTTTGACGGCCTTATGAGAAGTCTTGGTGTCGAACACATTGTTGAAGATTGGCGACTGTTCATTGACTCGTTAAAGACTAGCTTAAAAGCAGTATTGTTGCACAATGGAAACAAAAATGCTTCAGTACCAGTTGGATATTCTGCCCACATGAAAGAGACATGAAAACATGTCGGAACTGTTGGAAACAATACGTTATCGCGTGTACAACTGGAATATCTGCGGCGATCTAAAAGTAATAACTATTTTGATGGGAATGCAGACAGGGTACACGAAGTACATGTGCTTCATATGCGAATGGGACAGCCGAGATAAGAAGCACCACTATACAAAAAAGAATTGGTCGATCAGAGACAGAATGCAACCAGGAAACAAAAACGTTCTTCATCAACCGTTGGTTGATCGTGACAAAATTCTCATGCCACCTTCATATAAAATTAGGACTGATGAAGAACTTTGTCAAGGCATTAGACAGCAAATCGGATGCATTTATATATCTATGCAACAAGTTTCCAGAGCTCAGTTATGCTAAAGTCAAGGAAGGTATTTTCATAGGTCCACAAATAAGAAAAATCATGGCCGATGAAGACTTTCAAAACACTTTAAGTCATCCTGAAAAAGATGCGTGGGTGGCATTCAAGTCAGTCGTAACCAATTTTCTTGGAAATAAGAAGTCTGTCGACTATGAAACAGTTGTAAAAAATGCATTAGTGCCTACAAACACCTGGGATGCAATATGTCTCTGAAAATTCATTTACTCGATTCACATCTAGACTTCTTCCCAGAAAACCTAGGCGCAGTAAGCGATGAACATGGCGAACGCTTCCACCATGACATTTCTGTGATGGAGTCACGCTACCAGGGCCGGTGGAGTGCAGCGATGTTAGCTGACTACTGTTGGACTCTACAACGTGACTTGCCAAGTACTCAGTACAAGCGGAAGTCCACAGTTAAGAAATTCAAACCATGAACATTTTAAACATTTTACACATGCATTTGACTTTAAATGGAATATATTTTTTACATATAATTTTATTAGTTAGAACTGATTTCATGCTTGTGTTAATATTTTTTTACATTAACTGCAAAAGAGAATATATGGTTTAAAAATTTCATTTTTATACATATTGGAGTATTATAACTATAATACAAAAAATTAAGATTGCGGATTTCTTAAAATTGGAGGCTGATAGAGACAAATGGTTTGCATATTCGAAATCAGCGTGTGTAAATTGAGTATGATTAGATGATGGGTACCAAGAAATTTACGATAAATTATTTTTTGTTTTCCAGTGTTATTTATATTGCAATGATACATACAGATTTGTTCATTACACATATATTATTTATATTGCAACGATATATACAGATTTGTTCATTACTCATATATTCATGAGCGTATTTTTGGAAAATGTCATAAAGTTGTTACAATAAAACTGAACTAAATTTACTGAAAGTTTATTACATAGAAGGCAATGTTCATATATCAAACATAAAAAAGAATTATATCTGCAAGTATAACTGATTACATTATTGTCATTTTAAAAAAAAGAATTCTTTAAATTTTTCCTTTTTGAAATATTTTTTCTGTGAAGCTCGTCATACAAAGACCAGATAAATGATCAGCACCGTTTGTTGAATGTAGCCATGTTTTTGCTGGTCTTAGAGTGCTAAATGATCTCTCGATTGTGAATGTTGTTACTGGAAGAGCCAATGGTGTCAAACAAAACATCTTAATTATGGGGAAAAAATTGGTTTCATCTAAAATCTCACATAGAGTCATTGTTTCCCCTCCCCCCCCCCTTACTAGTTTTAAATGTCCATATATCATACAAGGTTTCACTCTCCTCAATTAAATTGTCAAATGCGTAATTTTCAGCAATAGCCCCGACTTGATCCTTAAATGCGAGTCTTTCTAGTTTTGTCATCAAAAATGGATGCAAAACAAAAAAGGAGAAAATGCTGGTTTATTTTCTACACAAAAATAAGTTTCCAGTTTATATAATAGAATCAAGGTAGGGTGTAAGACAGTTATTCTAAAATAATCCTCAGGCAAATCAACTTTTGGATTATCCCTGTTCTTTTGTCTCCCATTTGTACTATAAAGTATAGCTGTGTAATCAGTTTTTGTACTTTAATTACTAATGGCACACATAACAATTACAGTCACGTTCTTCCTGTGACGGTCTTAAAAGTTTTTCGCTTCTTAACCAAAGGAGTTACATTATGCTAGTAACTAACTTAATCATACCTCACGTCATATAGTTGTCATGATATGTTTTATACAATCACTAGCTGTACCCGGCCACGCGTTGCCGTGGCTAAGCCCTATGTAATGTAATAGTAAGTATTGAGAAAGCCCTTGTTTCTAATCTTGTTTATTAAAAAAATTAATAATAAATTATTTAAAACTATAAACAAAGGGAAAACAGTTTTACTATGAGAACACCCGTTTCTAGAATGTCTTATGTTTATTAATGCAGTGCTTTTGGATCTACTTTCGGAGTTATGATTAATGCGTGAATCCTGTTTACATGTTTGATAAGAAAAAAAATACTGACGAACTATTAGTTAGCATACGGCGGATTGTTTTATTTTTAAACAAATACTGACAATATATTAGTTAGCACTCTGTGACTTTTGAATCACCTCCCGTGGTTAAAAAAAAAGCAATGTGAAGTGAAGAAATAATTTTACCCAATAGATCGATTAAATATTATTTTTAAACATTACAGATGTCATGTCTATATAAAATGTACATACATCCATACGCCAAGCTATTTTGTGTGTAAATTTTAAGGCAATAGGTGAAGAACTTTCGGAGTTATGATTGATAGCGTGAATCATGTTTACATTTTTATTTGTATAGATAAGATGCATGGATAATTTGTAACCGTTTCATGAAATAATGTATACATACAAACTACAGTCAAGGGTTATTCATGGGTATTTCTTTATGCTCATCAATGATGTAAGTTAAAATAACTACAAAACCTTTCAGCCCATAGTCATTATAAAAAGTTTTTTTTTTTTTTAAAACACTCATCAAAGAATTGTTGGACATTTACTTACCTTTGCACATGACGCCAGTAAATCCATCTTTACATCCATCAATACAATCTCCAGTCTTACGATGACAGCTTCTGTCCCCTCCACAGGTGTCACAGACTGATATTGACACAGAAGGATGACAATGTTTTCAGAAAAGTAAATGTAAAAAATTGTGTCAAAAGCATTTTATTATATATTTACTAGTTTGAATACCATTTCTGATTAATTCAAAAAAGTTTGCCATATTGCTTGTGTCAGTTAATCATCAGATGAGTGAAGAAATAATTGAACACAATAAACACTTTAATTTACTACATGTATTTCACTACCATTGTGGTGAATTGATCAAACAAATTAACTTGTTTGTAGATGAGATGAACATGCAGTTAGGACATTTCATATAGTAAGACTTCAGTGTTACTGTTATGGACTTACTGTTACTGCACTACAATATGGACTTACTGTTACTGCAGTCATCTTCAAAGAAACCTGGCTTACAACCTTTGAGACAATACCGTGTCTTTTGGTCACATGACTTATCGTTCACATTACAGTTGGGGCAAGCTAGAAGAGACACAATGACACAGACGTTAGAATGTAAACAACAATTAAACGCACAACGCCATTCAACCATTTCAACATATTATGCTACTAAATCTATATTTCCATTTTAAGGATCTGCGGAAATGCTAGGCGGTGCCCAATGTAACACGTGGATGACCAGCGGGAACAGGAATGCTAGGCGGTGCCCAATGTAACACGTGGATGACCAGAGGGTAGAGGAATGCTAGGCGGTGCCCAATGTAACACGTGGATGACCAGAGGGTAGAGGAATGCTAGGCGGTGCCCAATGTAACACGTGGATGACCAGAGGGTAGAGGAATGCTAGGCGGTGCCCAATGTAACACGTGGATGACCAGAGGGTAGAGGAATGCTAGGCGGTGCCCCGTGTAACACGTGTATGACCAGAGGGCAGGGTATTTGAATTGAGAATTGAATAAGAGAAACTAAGATTTTTTTCTTCTACTTGTATTTTAGCTCTGTTTTGTATTTTTAGTTCTGTTTTGTATTTTTGTTCTGTTTTGTATTTTAGTTCTGTTTTGTATTTTAGCTCTGTTTTGTATTTTTGTAATGAACTACTAAAAAATAAAAACCTACAAGTCTCGCAGTCCACTGCAGCAAACCCTGGCTTACAGCCTAATAAACATTTCTCGTCGACCGCATTACAAGATTCATTTAAACAGTTGTCACAGCCTGTAATAGGTTGAAGTTCACACATCGTCAATGAAATATTTACAGACTGTCTAGTTCATTTCGTGTTCATTAATGCGTACAAACTTTATTATGAGGAGAAAGAATTCGTCGTTAATAAAAATGATATGTTAAAAGTTATAACTTTACTAAGAACAAATAAATAGGAACATAAACGATATTTTTTATATATTTAATATTTAGTTACTTATTAAAAACTACAAGAGAAGTAGCTTCATTTAATTTTTTTTATAAAAACACGGTTTGTGGGGGGGGGGGGGGGTGAATAGCCACTCATCTTTATTAATCTCACTATAGATGAAATAATTAGGTGAACTCTATAGTGATACATAATGTTAGGTATACTCTATAATGATACATAATGTTAGGTATACTCTATAATGTTACATAATGTTAGGTATACTCTATAATGATACATAATGTTAGGTATACTCTATAATGATACATAATGTTAAGTATACTCTATAGTGATACATAATGTATAACACTAATCAGTCATGTTGCATGCTATGGAACAGCAATGAGGAAGGCTATGGATCAGCAATGAGGAAGGCAATGGAACAGCAATGAGGACGGCTATGGAACAGCAATGAGGAAGGCTATGGAAGAGCAATGAGGAAGACTATGCAACAGCAATGAGGAAGACTACGGAACAGCAATGAGGAAGGCTATGAAACATCAATGAGGAAGGCTATGGAACAGCAATGAGGAAGACTATGCAACAGCAATGAGGAAGGCTATGGAACATCAATGAGGAAGGCTACGGAACAGCAATGAGGAAGACTATGGAACAGCAATGAGGAAGACTATGGAACAGCAATGAGGAAGGCTATGGAACAGCAATGGGGAAGACTATGGAACAGCAATGAGGAAGGCTATGGAACAGCAATGAGGAAGGCTATGGAACAGCAATGAGGAAGGCTATGGAACAACAATGAGGACGGCTATGGAACAACAATGAGGAAGACTATGGAACAGCAATGAGGAAGGCTATGGAACAGCAATGAGGAAGGCTATGGAACTATTATCTTGCACGACCTACTGGTGTCACATCTGTTTCCCTTGTATCCATGTTTACATCCAGACTCACATTTCCCGTCAATACGGTTACATTTACCGTTGTGGCAGAACCCGCATTCTGAAATATAAAGAGTACAATTTAACAGTCAATTTGGTGCACAACTAAGAATGATCAACAGTCATAATAGTGCACTACTCGAGATGATCAACAGTCAATTTGGTGCACAACTGAGAATGATCAACAGTCAATTTGGTGCACAACTGAGAATGATCAACAATCAAGTTGGTGCACAGCTGAGGATGATCAACAATCAAGTTGGTGCACAGCTGAGGATGATCAACAATCAAGTTGGTGCACAGCTGAGGATGATCAACAATCAAGTTGGTGCACAGCTGAGAATAATCAACAATCAAGTTGGAACACAGCTGAGGATTATCAAAAATCAAGTTGGTTTACAGCTGAGGATGATCAACAGTCAAATTGGTGCACAATCAAAGATGATCGACTATTAAATTTGGTGCACATAGAAGAATGATCAACCGCCATAATGCTGCACAAAGAAGAATGATCAACAGCCTTTATGGTTAATTTATATATTTAAAAAAATTAAGTACGTAAGAGAAAAGTAACTACGTGGCAGTGAGATCATACAAATCAGTCACACACACCCTAACTCCTCCCATTGCTATAGTATGTTTCCGCTGTTGTTTACCTCTGTCGATGATGTATAGGCCTACACACCAAAGTCTTATGTCCTAGTGATTGCTCTTATCGGTAGAAGAAAATACTTATGTTAAGTTTCAACAAATTATGTTGGCTATTGTATAGAATATTTTCTGGGCCCCACCCCGCCCCCTGCCCCAATTTATACAGAACTCTTTATGAATACAAGAAACGTGAATTCATAGAATGCAGACTGCAATATTGGGACACCACTCTATGTGATGGGGACATCTATCTCATCAAGTCGGACATGAATGGTTATTTTAAATTTATAAAATAAATATCTCGATGATTAAAACACATTTACATAGGAATGGTGCACACTATTTGGTGTTATTCTAAAAACTAGAATCAAAGAACGGTTTATGTAGCATAAATTTTAGTCGTTTCTATGGCAACAAACAGTGCAACATTTTTTTTTTAAATAGGGTTTGAAATTTACAATTAAACCAATGTGGGACATTGAATTAAGTAAAAATGTAATGTTTGAAAAATACATGTCATTGACTTACTGTAGCTGCAATCCAGACCATGGAAGCCATCAATACAACCCTCGTCACACATTCCTTCTATTCTCTCACACGTCCCTCTTCCAGCACAGTTATGGCAGGCTGACATACAAAGATCAAAATAAAGCTAGAATCAAACAGTCTTTGACAATTTTAAGCACCGGTAACTCTAAAAGTACGGTTTACCACAATGTATCATACACATGAAGAAAGGTTTCTCGCTTAAATTGTTTACAACAATACAAATGTATGTAATGAAATGATAGATGTTATGTAGTTGACATGTTTTACAATATATCGCTTTATCTCTTAAAAGCAAACATTAATAAAATGGTAAGTATACCAATGGTATAGATCTTTGTGTAAAATGTTCATTAATAGTTGCGCTCTACGTGGTGCACAAATTTTTTCTATTAGGAAGTGGGACGGGGGTGGGGGGGCAGCCATGTATTTCTCTCCCACTCGTAGTGGAATTTTACTAGTGAAGGATATATAGCACCCTGACAGGAGAAAGGCCTCAAGACACCAGATTAGTGAAGGATTTATAGCACCCTGACAGGAGAAAGGCCTCAAGACACCAGATTACTAGAAAGCTTACCAAGTACGCAGGCGCCGCCTCTGTAACCGTCCTTACATCCATGGACACAGTGTCCATTAGCGCGGAAACAGCTGCCATCACCGGCACAGTTCCAGCACTCTACGATACAGAAGAACCATCCGTTAAAATCACAGGTGTATCTTGTTCTTCGTCTTAACAGTGAATATCTTTAATTGTCAATCTAACTAATTACAATATGTCAACGAGTTTAATAGTATGTTTTACCAGTTTACAAAATCTGTGAACATGAAGCAATCTTTCTAACTACAGATACAACATCTGTGTACATTTAGGGACGTTTCTAACTACAAATACAATATCTGTGTACATTTAGGGATGTTTCTAACTACAGATACAATATCTGTGTACATGTTTCTAACAACAAATGCGCTCACATCTCTGCAGTTTCAGTTGTTAACAATTAAGAGATGTGTGTATATGGAATACATATCCACATTTAATGTGTTATTTAAATTATGTGTTGCCTTGGTTCCATACAATAATGTACTTAAGGTCAATACTACTAATGTGTTATTAAACTTTTCTACAAGGTGATATTCAAAACAAGCAATCTGCCCTACGTGCAATCTACTTTCATATATTTCATTGTAGTTCACCACACGTACCCTCGTCACATTTCTCACCAGTGAACCCCGGCTTACACCCCCAGGGACACGTTCCGTCCGTTGTGTCACATTTGTGTGTGCTGGTGCAGTGACCACAGGCTGAAAGTATCAATGATACTTATAGATAGTTAATTCTACAAATCACAGGCTGACAAAGTATCAATACCATATATCAATAGCTAGAACAACGAAATTTAATAGAAGTTTTGTCAACTTTTATAATGAACGCGTTCACAGATGAAGTTAGTCAAACATGTAGAGCGCTTTAAAAACTTGTGGTATAGAAAATGTTTTCCTTTTCCTATAGATGCTTGCAATAAAAATTTATTACGTGAGTCTTTTATTTCAATCAATCTAGTCTGATATTTACGTATTTTCTATGCACATACAGAGACAACAATGCTTACATGAGGCACACGTAGGTCCATAGAAACCTTCCTGGCATCTGTAGCACTCGCCCGTAGTTCTGTTACAAAACGGGTTCTCCTCAATGCAGTTTGTACAACCTTTGTCACAGGAAAAACGTACACAATATGTATCTACTATTACACAACATGTATCTACTATTACACAACATGTATCTACTATTACACAACATGTATCTACTATTACACAACATGTATCTACTATTACACAACATGTATCTACTATTACACAACATGTATCTACTAACATGTATCTACTATTACACATGTATCTACTATTACGCAACATGTATCTACTATTACACAACATGTATCTACTATTACACAACATGTATCTACTATTACACATGTATCTACTACTACGCAACATGTATCTACTATTACACAACATGTATCTACTATTACACAACATGTATCTACTATTACACTTTGAGAGATACACAAAATGTATCTACTATTACACTTAGAGAGATACACAAAATGTATCTGCTATTACACTTAGAGAGATACACAAAATGTATCTACTATTACACTTAGAGACTTACACAACATGTATCTACTTTTATACTTGTATTTATTAAAATCTTGCAAATTCTTATCTAGAAACTGTTCATGTTGATTTCACCTTCCAGACAGTTGGTGCCCTTGTAGCCAGTTGCACAAACTCCCTGACATTCTCCAGACATGTCACACTGACCTAGACAGCCAGTACACGCTGGAATTAGATAATCGTTTGATTATTTTGATTTTAAGAAATTCTTCATAAAAAAATACATTAAAACATTTAGTGATTTCAAGTAATATCTGACATAAAACAAAATGCAATTGATCAATATTTCCATCCATTTTTTCAGCTTGCTTTAATTTGACTAAATTTACTTTATTACTATCCTTGTTAAAATCCCTGTAAATGTGAAATGTTTATCTCTAGGATCCTATAAACTACTATCGGAACTGTATGTATACTACTGCTCTTCTTTCTTTCTCTACTAAAGCCGCCATGGCAAATGTTCTGGAGCAGCCCGTAGCGTGAAAATTCTACAGCAGGGGCCAGGCCGATAGCGGGGGGGGGGGGGGGGCCAGGAAATAAATGTTACTAAGAAGAGCAAACAAGCAGAGGAGGCCAGACAAAACGCAAGGGGGGGGGTCAGCCCCGAGGTCCCCCCGCACGCCCGTTTTAGTTATTTAATATTAGTCTTTGTCAATATTAGTCTTTGTCAGTGTTAGTCTTTGTCAATGTCAGCCTTTGTCAATGTTAGTCTTTGTCAATGTCAGCCTTTGTCAATATTAGTCTTTGTCAGTGTTAGTCTTTGTCAATGTTAGCCTTTGTCAATGTTAGCCTTTGTCAATGTTAGTCTTTGTCAATGTTAGTCTTTGTCAGTGTTAGTCTTTGTCAATGTTAGTCTTTGTCAATGTTAGCCTTTGTCAATGTTAGCCTTTGTCAATGTTTGCCTTTGTCAATGTTAGTCTTTGTCAGTGTTAGCCTTTGTCAATGTTAGTCTTTGTCAATGTTAGCCTTTGTTAATGTTAGCCTTTGTCAATGTTAGTCTTTGTCAATGTAGTCTTTGTCAATGTTAGCCTTTGTCAATGTTAGCCTTTGTCAATGTTAGTCTTTGTCAATGTAGTCTTTGTCAATGTTAGCCTTTGTCAATGTTAGCCTTTGTCAATGTTAGTCTTTGTCAGTGTCAGCCTTTGTCAATGTTAGTCTTTGTCAATGTTAGCCTTTGTCAATGTTAGCCTTTGTCAATGTTAGTCTTTGTCAATGTTAGTCTTTGTCAGTGTTAGCCTTTGTCAATGTTAGTCTTTGTCAGTGTTAGACTTTGTCAATGTTAGTCTTTGTCAATGTTAGTCTTTGTCAGTGTTAGCCTTTGTCAATGTTAGTCTTTGTCAATGTTAGTCTTTGTCAGTGTTAGCCTTTGTCAATGTTAGTCTTTGTCAATGTTAGCCTTTGTTAATGTTAGCCTTTGTCAATGTTAGTCTTTGTCAATGTAGTCTTTGTCAATGTTAGCCTTTGTCAATGTTAGCCTTTGTCAATGTTAGTCTTTGTCAATGTAGTCTTTGTCAATGTTAGCCTTTGTCAATGTTAGCCTTTGTCAATGTTAGTCTTTGTCAGTGTCAGCCTTTGTCAATGTTAGTCTTTGTCAATGTTAGCCTTTGTCAATGTTAGCCTTTGTCAATGTTAGTCTTTGTCAATGTTAGTCTTTGTCAGTGTTAGCCTTTGTCAATGTTAGTCTTTGTCAGTGTTAGACTTTGTCAATGTTAGTCTTTGTCAATGTTAGTCTTTGTCAGTGTTAGCCTTTGTCAATGTTAGTCTTTGTCAATGTTAGTCTTTGTCAGTGTTAGCCTTTGTCAATGTTAGCCTTCGTCAATGTTAGTCTCTGTCAATGTTAGTCTCTGTCAATGTTAGTCTTTGTCAATGTAGTCTTTGTCAATGTTAGTCTTTGTAAATGCTAGTCTTTGTCAATGTAGTCTGTTTCAATAGTATCCTTTGTCAATTTAGTATTTGTTAATGTTAGTCTTTTTCATTGTAGTCTTTGTCAATTTAGTCTGTCAATTTAGTCGTTGTCAATATTTCTACAGATTAAAATTAGGTTCCCAGGTTCCCAACCATGGGCGTCGCTAGGAATTGTTCCAGGGGGGGGGGCAAAAATTTTCCAGGGGGGGGGGGCAAATAACAACTTTATGACATTTTTTTTAAATGTAAGGAGGGGGGGGGGTAGCAAATGCCCCCCTCTTATATGACATTTTTTCAAAATGTATGGGGGGGGGGGGCAAATTCCCCCTTAGCCCCCCCCCCCCATGTTCCCAACGATACCAATAACTTCTGACACCCCTCCTCCACTCCCTCCCACAGAATGTTAATCAATAGCTGCTTAAGTCTCGACTGTATTGTTCATATATTCTGGTCAGTGTACAACTATATATTGGGCCTTTCTGGTCAGTACATAGTTATACAGTGGGCCCTTCTGGTCAGAACATAGCTATTTACTGGACACTTTGATGAACAGACAAACTTAGCTATCTACTGGACACTTTGATGAACAGAGTCAGAATATAGCTATCTACTGGACACTTTGATGAACAGACAAACTTAGCTATCTACTGGACACTTTGATGAACAGACAAACTTAGCTATCTACTGGATACTTTGATGAACAGACAAACTTAGCTATCTACTGGACACTTTGATGAACAGACAAAATTAGCTATCTACTGGACTTTTTGATGAACAGACAAACTTAGCTATCTACTGGACACTTTGATCAACAGACAAACTTAGCTATCTACTGGACACTTTGATGAACAGACAAACTTAGCTATCTACTGGACACTTTGATCAACAGACAAACTTAGCTATCTACTGGACACTTTGATGAACAGACAAACTTAGCTATCTACTGGACACTTTGATGAACAGACAAACTTAGCTATCTACTGGACACTTCGATGAACAGAGTCGAAGATAGCTATCTACTGGACACTTTGATGAACAGAGTCAGAACATAGCTATCTACTGGACACTTTGATGAACAGAGTCAGTACATAGCTATCTACTGGACACTTTGATGAACAGAGTCAGAACATAGCTATCTTCTGGACACTTTGATGAACAGACAAACTTAGCTATCTACTGGACACTTTGATGAACAGACAAACTTAGCTATCTACTGGACACTTTGATGAACAGAGTCAGTACATAGCTATCTACTGGACACTTTGATGAACAGACAAACTTAGCGACTGCTTAAAAGATCCTCTTCCTGTATTTAATTCACACCTAATATTTTACTATCAGGTCTCCGAGAGAGAGAGAGAGAGAGAGAGAGAGAGAGAGAGAGGTTCTTTAGTACTACATAACGTTTCTAGCCCAGGGATCCCCACGGCACTGACTTTCATTCTCTCTTCAATGTATTATGTTGTTGTTTCTCTGAAGCTGGAGAGAAAATGAACGAGTTTTACTTTGGACTTACGTCATTTTTACTTTAGACTCACGTCAGTTTTACATTGGACTTACGTCATTTTTACTTTAGACTTACGTCAGTTTTACATTGGACCTACGTCAGTTTTACATTGGACCTACGTCAGTTTTACATTGGACTTACGTCAGTTTTACATTGGACTTACGTCAGTTGTACATTGGACTTACGTCATTTTTACTATAGACTTACGTCAGTTTTACATTGGACTTACGTCATTTTTACTATAGACTTACGTCAGTTTTACATTGGACCTACGTCAGTTTTACATTGGACTTACGTCTTCTGTAGAGATGGTTAGGCTCTTCTGTCAAAAGAAAACATACTCCGTCTATGTCAAATGTACCACTCTCACAATTAACGGACGTCTGATCACACTCCAGACCATATTTATCATCAACACAGTCTATTGATAAGACAATTGATAAGACAATATTTATCATCAACACAGTCTATTGATAAGACAATTAGATATTTTAATAATAGAGTCTATTGATAAGACAATTAGATATTTTAATAATAGAGTCTATTGATAAGATAATTAGATATTTTAATAATAGAGTCTATTGATAAGACAATTAGATATTTTAATAATAGCAAACATTTCATTATAAAAATAACCGTAAAATCAACTTCTGTAGCTCCGTTTTATTACGTACAATAGTTAAGTAGAGATTCTAAGTTAAATAGTTAATAATTATACAACGTGTCCGTAAATAGAAACATAGCTGGTCGGGTTGTGACCGTATTGATCAAGGCGAAAAAACTGACTATATTCATGTTACATTAAGTCACAATTGGCCAACTTGGCTATAAGGGGCTGTCCATTAATTACGTCAACAAAATATTGTTGATAAGTGGGAGGGGGTAGATCAAAAAAAGTTGACGTCAACAATGTTACTTTTTTTAAAATTTAATATAATTACTTAATAAATAGGAAAATTAAGCAGCGTTTGTAGTCATGTGTTACACACTCGCCTAACATTCAGTTTTTTAATTAAACTAACTATATTCCTACTAATTTTGCCACATAAACATTTTGGAAGCCTCCTTTTTTAGGGGGGGGGGTAATCAAATGTTGACGTAATTTTATGGGGGGGGGGGGTCTCTGGAAGTTTGACAAGTTGTTGACAAGGGAGAGGGGGGAGGTAAAAATCGCCAAAAATTTGTTGACATAAATAATGGACAGCCCCTAATATCCTGCGACAAGATTAATGTTCTATATTGGGCACATCTTAGTTAGATGTCTTAATTTTTGGTTCATTCTGTCTTTCTGTATTGCGCTCAGTCTGTCTCTCTATAATAGACTCATTTTGTCTTTCTATTTTCGCTCATTCTGTCTTTTTATATTTGGTTTTGTCTGTCTTTTTATATTTGGTTTTGTCTGTCTTTCTATATTGGGTTCTGTCTTTCTATATTGGGTTCTGTTTGTCTTTCTATATTACTTCTGTCTTTCTTATTTGTCTTTTCGCCTATCTCGCGTTTTCTCTTTCTGCCTGTAAATATATATTTCGACTAAGATCATTACAAATAAATATTTGTGTGACTGACAGTCTTCATTCGGTGACATTGCAACTGAGTACGTTGAAGCCATACCTCCATAAATTTCGAACTCACAAAAGTTCATCTCATCTTGAAGGTGGCCCGGCACCCTGAGGTTAATCTTTGATATGACTTGTCTGGTAGTGAAGGTTATTGTGTACTTTCCTTTTGCACCTCTAGTCAGTTGGAGCTTGCTTATCGGAGTGTCAATGTCCCAAGTGTATAAAGTTAAATTAAATTCTTTCAAACTGCCCAAGTCGGTTACTTAAAAAAAAGAAAGAAATATTACCGAGTCCAACTAAATGGACTTTTCTTTTATTGACATTATTTACATTCAAAGTCTGTAAGTTTATTTTGTCTTAAGTTGAAATTAAACAATGACAGACTACCTGGCACATTTACTATTTTGATTCTATGAGCGTAGAAACCCTTGGGCAGACTCACGATCCACTGAAAGTCCCCATGTTCCAGTGGATGACGATATGTCATTATACAACTTCTGGGGTCACCGTCTACAGCATTTACTCTCTTTCTTGAACTAGGTATTGTCTCGGTTTCTCTTTTTATGGCGAAATTTCTCCCTAAGAAAGTACACGACATCTCAGCTACATTTTTAATTGATTACAGAATAAATGACATCACAGCTGCAGCTTTAATTGATTGCATAATACATGACATCACAGCTGCAGTTTTATTGATTGTATAACACATGACATCACAATTGCACTTTTAATTTACTACTTTTAATTTTATTATTAGGTTCATTTTTCTATTATTGCTATTTTTGTTTTTTCATGCCTACTGTGTGTGAAGTCCCTGTAAGGTTTATATCAAATGTCTTAGATCATATAAACCACTAATGGGACGGTTTTTGCAGTACTCTTCTTTCATCCCAACCATAACCAATAGTGCAATGGACATGGAGGCACCACGGGAGACTGAAAAATACATTGATCCTCACTTGAACTCTCTCTCTCTCTCTTTCGCTCTCTTCATCTGTCTCTCTCTCTTCATCTGTCTCTCTCTCTCTCTCTCTCTCTCTCTTCATCTGTCTCTCTCTCTTTCTCTCTCTCTCTCTCTCTCTCTCTCTCTCAACTCTTAGTGATACTTGCGGGTTTAGACTTAGTCTCTTAGAGCCCGTGAGATCAACTCGCTGTGTTCCTCAACATCTGGGAACTGCCATTAAGGTCAATGGCCAGCCAGCTACCCGACGGATCCAACCTGTAGTCCGCCATCCCGGGGGACTCTAACAGCAGACGATCCACGGTTCTCAACCTCTCTGCAGTGTCGGCCAAGGGCCTCAACTCTACAAGTACTCACCTATAGGACTATGCCTAGTACGAAACTGGGCAATTAGTGCCTGCTCCATCCTCCTTAGCCCCACCCCAACATTTGACTGCGGACAATTCTGCCCGTCACCCTATTGTCCCAACTCGAGGACCACAGAGTTTGCTCAAAGAACTTGATTTACTAGCGCCGGCCATATTGAACAAAAGTAACTAGCGCTGGTCAGTCATAGTAGAATAAAGTAACTAGCGCTGGTCAGTCATAGTAGAATAAAGTAACTAGCGCTGGTCAGTCGTAGTAGAATAAAGTAACTAGCGCTGGTCAGTCGTAGTAGAATAAAGTAACTAGCGCTGGTCAGTCATAGTAGAATAAAGTAACTAGCGCTGGTCAGTCGTAGTAGAATAAAGTAACTAGCGCTGGTCAGTCATAGTAGAATAAAGTAACTAGCGCTGGTCAGTCGTAGTAGAATAAAGTAACTAGCGCTGGTCAGTCATAGTAGAATAAAGTAACTAGCCTTTGTTTGAAAGCAAATAATTGGGAGAGTAAAAACCTTTTTACTTTGTTCAGGGACGATGTTGGCTTTTTTATGGGGAATTGAGGGGGGGGGGGGCTAACTGCCGCTCATGGTGGCACGGCGCACAGAATGAATGAAGTTAAATTAGGTCAAAGACCAGTTATGGGTGACTTCGGACTGTTTCATCGGGTCCGAGGCTTCATACAACGCTGGTCATTTGTGTCATGAGTGGAAATTTAATTTATTATAGATACTTACAGACCCGCCGAGAGGGGAGGGGCGGGGGTGCAAATGCCCAGGGGCCCGGCGAGTTTTAGGGAATCGGACTGAGCTGGTCAATCAACTTTTGAAAATATTATTATCAGCACGGGGGCCCGTGACAGCCCTGCCCAAGGGCCCGAAATTACTGTCGGTGGGCCTGGATACATCAACACAATACCCATGTGCACTTGGTCCAGCTCACCGGTCAGTTTACAGGCCCAATGTGGTCCACGACTCAAAATGTTTGCCCAGCCCTCACCAAGGCCATCTAAGAGCATGTGTTTTGAATATGAATGCAATGAATGTAAATAATATTCAACAACTGTTGGAATTAATTGCGGTAAGTAATAAAGGAATGATACCTCATTCAGTACAACACAAGTTGTCTGGAAAAAAGAATTTCAAACTTCGGAAATAATTAAAAAAAAACCACTGAAAAGAGTAATTGAAAGTAAATTTTCAGCCAACGTGAAACCGGTCAAACAATTTGCTCAACGTGAAAACATTGTGTCCAGTTGCCCCACCTTCGCTGATGAACACGGAGCAAATATACTGCACTCCCTGACCTTGAAGAATTACCGAGTCGTAAGCGAGTATGTTGGAACAGCGTATTTCTGCTGTTCTATTGTCCAGCTCTAAGATGCGTTGATTCTCACACGTACCAGGAATAGAACCATCTTTGAAGCTGACAACAATGTTGTACTTGAGGTGAACTTGAAAGATGAAAGTTAGAAAAACAATTCATCGTAGAGATTAAAAAAAAACTATAAGGTAGGATTATCTGTTGTGTGCATAACGACCAGAGCAAATAAAATGGTACATTACAAGGGTGAAAATCAATATTAATTAAATATGTTTGAGTAAATATATGGCATTTTGATATCGTTGACATTATGGGGATTTTTAAGGAAATTAATATTAAGGAGTGAGGTAAGAAAAGCGTGACTTTATTCATGATTTACAGAGATTTAATTTTAAATATCTACATTAATATAAGATGAATATATTTACACATTAATTAGCTGGATTTTATATATTCTTACAAAATGATATAACGACTTTCTTGAATACAATTTGCAAGAATGTAAATACTGTCCTAGTTTCAAAAGTAATCGTTATCAGTTCATCCTCTGTGTTATTATTGCATGTGTTATCATTGCCATCTGTGATGAATCTCGGAGCTATTTTAGCCATGTGAGCTCTGTCGACTGTGACGAAAAGAGATCAGTACATTAAACATATCATTACATTGTTCTATACCAGGGGTGGGCACATTTTTAGGGGCATGCCGCATTAGGGCCGTAACTTTGACCTGCGGGCAGGACCGGATGAATGCTATGTCATAACATAAAGAGACTAGTGCTGTGCCTCACTCCGAAAAGAGTGGCATGCCGCGGGCCAGATTAAACAGTCCGGCTGACCGGCTTTAGCCCACGGGCCATAGAGTACCATGTCTGTTCTATATTATATATGGTCGCTACGGGTATTGGTGGGAGTTTGAATGAACTGATTGTTTGTAGGGTATTTGGAGGCTTCATTGTGTTATATTACGTAAATCCTAACAAATTAAGCTTTAAACCTATTGTGGCTAGCTAGCTGGTCTATGCATTAAAAATCGGACGTTTAGGTAGCAAATAACAAAATAAAAAATAACACCATTAACTGTGGTTCTATGAGTTGCATGTTTAGATAATTGATCACAGAAATGAAATATTCTTGAAAACTTTGTTAGTTGACGTACACACCATATTGACATAAGTACCCAAAGTTCGGCACGATGCACTTCTGGCCAGGCAAACAGCTACCATTCATAGCGCACGTGAAATTACTACACATACATTTGAATCGACATTCTGGTCCAAACCAACCGGAATTACAGAGTGCTGTAGATAATAATACAGGTACATTTATAACACAGGTTTATTTATAATACAGTTACTTTTATAAGACATATATATTAATAGTACAGGTATATTTATATTACACGTTTATTGATAATACTGGTATATTTATAATACAGGTATATGAATAATAAAGGTAAATTTATAAGACATATATATTAATAGTGCATGCATATTTGTAATAAAGGTATATTTATAATACATGTATATTTATAACACATATATATTAATAATACAGGTATATTTATTATACAGGTATATGAATAATACAGGTATGTTTAAGATGCAGGTACATTTATAATATAGGTATATTTATGAATTAGGTGTATTTTTGAAACAGGTATATTTATGATGCAGCTATACTTATATAACATGCGTATTTATAATATATATATATATATATATATATGTATTTATATAATAATGGTATATCTATAAAGCTGGTATATTTATAATACAGATATATTTAAAATACATGTATACTTAAAATACAAATATATTTGTTTCAATTCATACCGTATTACAGGTATATTGCATGTCACCGCAACTTACCTTCCACCTATGCCCACATTGAATTCTGTACCCACCCCAACCAATCCAACTCTACCTTTAGTTAATGTCAAAGTAATTTCCAGGTGCAGAGCATTTCCAAAAAAAAAAACTATGACAGCGAAGTTTGTTGATTCTGTTTCCTTTTAATGAAATTTCTTTATTTTTTTTTATTAATATTATTTTTCCGAGAAAATCAATTGTAAAAGTATCACTCACTTAATTAATACCTTCTAATGATACCAAGCTAGTTTTTGTATACAATCTTATGTGGACACTAGATTTCAAATGACTTTATAGAACAAACTTTTTGTACAAGTTGTTGTTGATCTTTAAATTCTGAGGCTACTATTGTGGTTCTGAGGCAGTGGTTGATTGGTTGATTGGTTGATTGGTTGATTGCTTGTTGACATAGTTTACGGAGGGGGCGGGGGGTCAACCCTGAGGGCATTTCCTTTGTCACAAGCAAGGTGTGGGATTTCACCACTTTAGTCATTCTGGGCGCTGGAACGGAGCGGCATTCCCCCCCCCCCCACGACACCACTAACGCTAGATTAGTTAAAAGACTACTATTTTAGTTTACTTTTTAAAGTGGAAAGAAATGTGGACTGACAGTGTCACATTCTATAGAGACACAAAAAGGGCATTGGTTAGCTCAGAGTTAGATTGTTTCATTCAAAAATATGGGAGATAATCCAGATCATCGGCCGCTTTTTTACACAGTGCAGTTGTGGTTAGCGTTGCTGATTAAAATATTAGAAAATTATTGCACACAATTCCAATGGCACTTTAGTTGTGAGCTTAATGGTACAAGTAGGGTTTGTCGGTTTGTGTACAATCTCTCGGTACAAGTCCCCTGAGTCGTACGTCCACGACATTTACACTCTCAGCTGAGGAAGATGTGAAAGACGGGCACCACTAGTATCGTCCCCTTAGTGGTGCATAGCAGCAGTTCTCAATTTGTTTGTGGCTGTACCCAATTGGTGCAGCAGTTCTCAATTTGTTTGTGGCTGTACCCCATAGGTGCAGCAGTTCTCAATTTGTTTGTGGCTGTACCCAATAGGTGCAACAGTTCTCAATTTGTTTGTGGCTGTACCCCATAGGTGCAGCAGTTCTCAATTTGTTTGTGGCTGTACCCCATAGGTGCAGCAGTTCTCAATTTGTTTGTGGCTGTACCCAATAGGTGCAACAGTTCTCAATTTGTTTGTGGCTGTACCCCATAGGTGCAATAAAATGTCCTCCAGTACACCTGACAAGTAAGTTCGTGAAATAATGTAGGCTACATGTTTTCATGATAGAATGTACATAACTTTCTAATGGAAATTGTTTGGTGATGAGTAAGCAACTGGTATCCTTGGCTGTTTTAAACGAAAATTATATATCGCTGCATACCCCTGCGTGAGATTCCCCGCACAACTTTGGCTACGCGTATCGCCGGTTGAGAATCACTGGTGTAGTGCAGTTAAAAAAATAAACAATCAAAAGAATGACTTTACAAGACTTACTAGCTTTAGTATAGACTGACCAGTATATCAGATATACAGTCAGGGCTAATATCTGTTGACACATTTCAGTAGTAGAGATTTTATTTTGTATGGAGTATAGATATAACGAGAATTATTTAAAATCCTCTTACATTTTATGTATACCTTAAAACATATGAACTAGTAAAAAGGATTTTATGAAAGTAATAAAAACAGTTTTTATGGGAATAAAAGAAACTGGCTTTTATGAAATGTTTAATTGAAGTTTTAATGAAATGACTGAAGTGAAAGTTTTTTATTGAGAAAATGAATGAGTTTATTTCCGTTTTCTTACGGTGTTTGTTTGCGACTTATTTATTTGTAATTTAAATTATTTATTCAACATCCAGTTAACTGCATTGAGCTATGATATAATGCAGCTTAGTGAGGTACAGTCATGGGAGTAATTCTGCCTTGTTTAGCTCCGATATTTGTGAATTTGTTATCCAACAAATTGTCAACATAGTATCACAAACATGAAGGAAACGGATATCCGTTTTTGCATAAACATTATTTTGACTTTGATAACTACTTACGAATGTAGTAGAGATTTAATTACACCCGCTAGTAAGTAAACTTTGTTATGAAAATTATTATTGAGATTTGTAGTATAATAATTCATCACTTAATTAATACGTTTACAATGAATGTTGTCAAATTTTGATTTAAGAAACATAATTTGTAATTAAATACTTTTAATCTACGCTGCAGTTTATATACAAACACCTCGACATACAATTGATAAAAATATAAAAAACAGTTATACTATATATATATATATATATATTATATATATATATATATATATATATATATATATATACAGAGAGAGAGAGAGAGAGAGAGAGAGAGAGAGCGAAATAAGGAGAAAGAGAGAGAGAGAATGCGAATATTTGGGAGCTTATGGTAATATGTGAGAGCTTATGGGAATATTAGGAGCTTATGGGAATATTAGGAGCTTATGGGAATATTAGGAGCTTATGGGAATATGTAGGAGCTTATGGAAATATTGGCAGCTTATGGGAATATCTGGGAGCTTATGAAAATATGTAGGAGGTTATGGGAATATTAGGAGCTTATGGGAATATAAGGAGCTTATGGGAATGTGTGCCAATTGATTCTACTCCTGTTTAGTATTTTGCGAATGGGACTATAGGCTTTGCGTTTATTTTCAACCACGTAAGGTCAAATTTTTAGTTTTTACGAATCAGTAAATTCTACTCCTATTTTTCAATTTTCGAAAAAGGGCTATAAGCATCATTTCAATTTTCTGCTATACAATGATCAACTGCCATGCATAAGGAGATTCAATTCTATGTCAATTATCCAAAAAGAGAGATAAGGAAAGAGAGAGAATGTAAATATATGGGAACTTATGGGAATGTGTAGGAGCTTATGTGAATATCTGGGAGCTTATGGGATTATTTAGGAGCTTATGGAAATATGTATGAGCTTATGGGAATATGTAGGAGCTTATGGGAATATGTTGGAACTTATGGGAATATGTGGGAACTTAAGGGAATATTAGAAGCTTATGGGAATATGTGGGAGCTTATGGGAATATGTGAGAGCTTATGGGAATATGTAGGAGCTTATGGGAATATGTGGGAGCTAATGGGAATATATAGGAGCTTATGGGAATATGTAGGAGGTTATGGGAATATGTAGTAGCTTATTGGAATATGAAGGAGTTTATATGAATATTAGGAGCTTATGGAAATATGTAGGAGCTTATGGGAATATTAGGAGCTTATGGGAATATGTAGGAGCTTATGGGAATATAAGAAGCTTATGGGAATATGTACGAGCTTATGGGAATATGTGGGAGCTTGTGGGAATATGTGAGAGCTTATGGGAATATGTAGGAGCTTATGGGAATATGTGGGAGCTAATGGGAATATATAGGAGCTTATGGGAATATGTAGGAGGTTATGGGAATATGTAGTAGCTTATTGGAATATGAAGGAGTTTATATGAATATTAGGAGCTTATGGGAATATGTAGGAGCTTATGGGAATATTAGGAGCTTATGGGAATATTAGGAGCTTATGGGAATATGTAGGAGCTTATGGGAATATTAGGAGCTTATGGGAATATGTACGAGCTTATGGGAATATGTGGGAGCTTGTGGGAATAAGTCGGAGCTTTTTTGAATATGTGCCAATTGATTCTACTCCTGTTTAATATTTGGCGAATGGGACTGTAGTCTTTGTGTTTTTTTTCAACCACGTAATTTACGCATCAGTAAATTCTAATCCTATTTTCTGCTATACAGTGATCAACTGCCATGCATAAGTAGATTCAACTCTATGTCAATTATCGAAAAAGAGAGATAAAGAAAGAGAGAGAGAGAGAGAGAGAGAGAGAGAGAGAGAGAGAGGAAGATAGAGAGAGTGGGAATATATGGGAACTTATGGGAATATGCGGGAGCATATGGGAACATGCGGGAGCTTATGGGAATAGTTGATATATAACTATATAAATATATATATATACATACATATATATATATATGACTTTATAAACCATCCATTAAAGTTCGCATTTAAAGCTAATTATTTAAAGGTAATATTTATTGACATATTCATACTAATGTAATTATTGTCTGTAAGGTTATTTTCAAAACCAAATTTCTTTCAACTATTTAAAAATCTATTCCTGCAGTAAATGCAGATTGTGATAGTAAACTAATTCAATTATTATATAACGCACACATGTAAATTTTTACCCCCCCCCCCCTCAAATAACATTATAATACACTTGTGTGATATAACAATATAACATTATGTAACACTTGTGTGATAAAACAATATAACAAAAATTAAAAAAAAATTTGCATCCACCCCCTCCCCCTTCGGCGTGATATAATATGTGAACGACTTTTTAGTAAAATACTTCCATTAGTAAAATACTTCCATTAGTAAAATACCTGCATTAGTAAAATACCTGCATTAGTAAAATACTTCCATTAGTAAAATACTTCCATTAGTAAAATACCTGCATTAGTAAAATACCTGCATTAGTAAAATACTTCCATTAGTAAAATACTTCCATTAGTAAAATACCTGCAATAGTAAAATAATTTCATTAGTAAAATACCTGCATTAGTAAAATACTTCCATTAGTAAAATACTTCCATTAGTAAAATACTTCCATTAGTAAAATACTTCCATTAGTAAAATACTTTCATTAGTAAAATACTTCCATTAGTAAAATACTTCCATTAGTAAAATACCTGCATTAGTAAAATACTTCCATTAGTAAAATACTTCCATTAGTAAAATACTTCCATTAGTAAAATACTAGTACTGTAAAGCATTAAAAGAATTCAAAACTTATTTCCATCGGAAGATCATTAAAAAACATGTCCAGTCTGATGGGCTAATTAAAAATGTCATACTGTCTGATTGGCTAATTAAAAATGTCAGACTGTCTGATGGGCTAATTTAAAATGTCAGACTGTCTTATGCGCTAACTAAAAATTTCAAACTGTCTGATTGGTTAACTAAAAATTTCCTAACAGTGCGATGACTTTTTTCTTACTCACCAGAGTGTCCGGCATTGACCTTTGGCGACTATTGCGCCTTTGTCTGCCACTGTGAAGACAATGAATGTAAACCTAACGGAGCGTGTCGACCAAACTTTAAATGTGCCAAGCCTTACTTTGCATATCGTTGCCAGATAAGTCAGTCATCATCAAGTTTAGCTTTATAAGTCAGTCTTCATCAAGTTAAGCTTTGGAAAATTTTATTTTTAAATTATAAATGAGATATGATGTTAACGTATACTGGGTGATTGAGTGAAGTTCTTTACATACAAAAATGAAAACATTTTTATTAGAGAATGACAATCTTGAGCGTAATATAACTGTTGCCCGACTGATTCATTGATGGTTCAACACAGACATAGATATATAAAGATAGATAGATAGATAGATAGATAGATAGATAGATAGATAGATAGATAGATAGGTAGATAGATAGATAGATAGATAGATAGATAGATAGATAGATAGATAGATAGATAGATAGATAGATAGATAGATAGATAGATAGATAGATAGATAGATAGATAGATAGATAGATAGATAGATAGATAGATAGATAGATAGATAGATAGATAGATAGATAGATAGATAGATAGATAGATAGTTAGATAGATAGATTAGAATGTAGCATGAAATGCTATTTGAATATTTCTTAAATAATTGAAATTTCTTCAATATATATCGCAAATAAAATGATGTTATGATCAGATGTTATAATCCGATGTTATGATTAGATTTTATGACCAGATGTTATGATCAGATGTTATGATCAGATGTTATGATCAGATGTTATGATCAGATGTTATGATCAGATGTTATGATCCGATGTTATGATCAGATGTTATGATCAGATGTTACGATCAAATGTTACGATCCAATGTTATGATCAGATGTTATGATCAGATGTTATGATCAGATGTTATGATCAGGTGTTATGATCAGATGTTATGATCAGATGTTATGATCAGATGTTACGATCCAATGTTATGATCAGATGTTATGATCAGATGTTATGATCAGATGTTATGATCAGATGTTATGATCAGATGTTACGATCCAATGTTATGATCAGATGTTATGATCAGATGTTATGATCAGATGTTATGATCAGATGTTATGATCAGATGTTATGATCAGATGTTATGATGGGTACCCATACATCTCTACAGCTGAGGGAGAGAGGATCGTGTGGTAAAGGCGTTCAACTGTCGACTTGGTAGTCCCGGGTTCGATCATCGCTGAGAGACATAGGATATGTTTAGGTCCTAATGAAAGGTCTTGAGTCTCCCCTGAGAGACATGAGATATGTTTAGGTCCTAATGAAAGGTCTTGAGTCTCCCCTGAGAGACATGTGATATGTTTAGTACCTAATCAAAGGTCTTGAGTCATTCTAGTGGAGAGTTGATTAAGACCATTTATCTAGAATTTTAAACTTTATGAAAAAATACTTAGTATATATATATATATATATATATATATATATATATATATATATATATATATATATATTAGGGCTGCTGATTAAACTGCGTTAATTTGCGATTAACGCGTCAAAAAAATTTGCGATTAAAATTTTTAACGCAACACTTAAATGCGTTAATTTGACCAAATGCGGAAAGTTCACCAAATCGATAAATAACAGAATTTCACTCAACCATTTGAAGTTTAAGGTCCGTTCACTTATTGAGTAGATCTACCACACCCACCCTGCCGCAATTCGCACATACCCTCACCCTCAGGTATGTCGACTGAAGCCCCACTTGTAATATATAATGAAGATGTTTTGGTTATTTAGCCCTTCGACAAGTAAACCTCCTTCACCCTTCCCTGTCAGTGTAAAAGGAGAAAACTTTCATTCACTAGTTTACATTATATACTGTAGTGTATTGGTGGAGGTACTATAGTGTATTGTTGAAGGTATAATGAACCCATTTATGATTAGATCAAAATAACGAGAATCTAGAAATTGTGTATAATTTTTTTGCTCATAAGTTTGTATCGTATTTTGATAGTATATTATCTTGCTCGTCTGCAACAGCTGAACTAATACATCTGTTCCCGAGACAGTGGTGGTTGTATTTTTCATAATTATTGTGATACTGAGTTAAATTTTATATATGGCTGTTGATTTACTGCAATTAAAGCGTAATTAATGCGTTAAAAAATGTGATTACATTTTTTAACACAAACACCTAAATGCGTTAAATTTTACCCAAAAGCTGTTTATTTCAGAGTTGCAGAAAAAAATAAAAAATCAGTAAATAACCCAATTCTATAACCAGATCAGACGAGATTTAAACAAAAAAGCAAGAAAAAAAAGACCCCCGTTTGTCACGTTTGCATAAAATCATAGCAGCAATATGACCTTGAAACAATAGGATTGCCATTTCTTAATTCAAACTTATGACCCTGAATGATACAATTAGTGAACATCTGCACGTGTTATAGCTTTATTGACAAGTGTCATGGCTTTGAAACAATATGTAACTTGTGGTTGGTAAGTGACGTCATCTTTATGCAGCTGTGTCTAAAATTAAACTGGGATGGGCAGGGGGGGGGTTATAAAAAAACCCGCGTTAACAATAAGGGAGCAAATACTTTCTTGCTATATTATTATTTTATGAAGGAAAGGCACATATGGGATGCATTCGATGGGAAGTGGAGGGGGATATGTACGACTAGTTTGAGTACAAACAAATGTATTATATTGTGTCGATTAAAATGTGCGTTAATTTGCGATAAAAATTTTAATCATGCGTTAATTGCGATCAATTTTTTAAATCGAACAGCAGCTCTAATATATATATATATATATATATATATATATATATATATATATATATATATATATATAGAGAGAGAGAGAGAGAGAGAGAGGTGGGGAACAGAGATGTAAGGTAAGAGACAAACGACGGTGTTAGAAAATCATTTATTTAAATGTGATCTATACATTTTAGTGGATTTGGCTCCTTTGGCTTCTGAGACCAACTTCCTCAATGACTACAATGAAGACACGTGTGGTGGAAAAGGCAACCATGGGCCATGGAGACTCAAATTCGACAGGGTCTACAAGTTTTCCTACGCCGAGATAACGTTCCGAGAAATATCCAAAACACTGTGTAAGGCAACTGTGTCAACACGTACTTACATAAACACACTTTACAATGTTCTGTTTTCTGTTGTATCAAAATGTTTTTGTTATTATGCACTTGGTTTTGTTACCACTACTGCCTAATATAACAAATGATTTTCATTTGTAAATAGTATTATTATTATTATTACTACTAGAATACTTTATCATAGTTAAGGTTGTCTAAATTCTTTCCCATCAAGCGGCCTCTCCGTGAGGCGGGTAATGAGTCACAATTTGTCTAGCGGCCTCATTAAAGAACATGTAGGAACAGGTAAAATCTAAAGAATCCAGTTAAAATGGCGTCTGCTTTACATGGAGATAGGGACAACTCTTGGGTCCAACTGATCTTCCAGTAAAACTAATTATTAAAATCAACCCATTATATTTGAAACTCTTGATTGATTGAATGTTCCACGATCTATTGGCTGCTCTAAGGGGCCCCTGATACTGTTCGATCGACTCCGATCTGGATACCCCCTCCCCCCAATGACTTCTTTCATCTTATGTTTTACCTGTTGATTACAGACTTACACGGACGTTTTGAAAAAAATACGTCATTGTATATTTACCAGGCTTTACGTCAGTAGCAGAGAGAGATAGAATGCGAGAGAGAGAGAGAGAGAGAGAAAGAGAGAGAGGTGGGAGACAGAAAGAGACAGAGAGAGAGACATAGACATAGAGAGACAGAAAGAGAAAGATAGAGATGCAGAAAGAGAGATAGAGAAAGATAGAGATAGTGACAGAAGGAGACAGATGCAGATAGAAAGACTCAGAAAGAGAGAGAGACAAAGAGAAACAGACACAGATAGAAAGAAATACAGAGAGAGAATATAGAGAGATATATATGGAGAAAGATAAGGCAGACAGAAAGACAGAGTAAGTGAGAGACAGATAGAGAGACGGAGAGAGAAAGACATTCAGAAAGACAGAGAAACAGACATAGATAGAGCAAAGTAGAAAGACAGAGAGAAAAATCGAAAGAGGGAGAGAGGGAGACCTAGAGAGAGAAAGACAGACAGAGACAGAGAGATTGAGGGAGAAAGAGCGTGAGGGGAGACAGAGAGAGAGATAGAGATATAGACAGGTAGAGGGAAAGAGAGTTGGAGGGAGAAAGAAAGAGTGAGAGAGACAGAGTGAAAGAGAGAGAGAGAAATTGAGAGAGAGAGAGAGAGAGACAGACAGAGAGAGAAGACATTGAGAGAAAGAGAGACACAGAGAGAAAAATAGAGAGAAAAAGAAAGATTGAAAAAGAGAAAATGAGATAGAGAAAGAGAGAGAAACAGAGATAGATAGAAAGACTGAGAGAGATTGAGACACATAGAAACATAGAGAGGAAGACAGAGTGAGACAGTCAGACAAATAGAGAGAGACATGGAGAGAGACAGAGAGTTTGAGAGTGAGAGTGAGTTAGAGAGAGTATCAATAGAGGTGAATCAAAATATTTTTGTTCCAGCACAATTAAAGTATGACATCAAGTTCACGTTTAAAGACCATTCTCAAACTGTGCCGTGTGGACATCAAGAGATCAGAGAACTGAGTCCCACAAGGGCAGAGTATAGATGTAGTGAGCACGTCCTATCGTACGATGAACTCACTCTGGAAGGCTACGGCCTGGAGTTTGTGTGCTCATTCCATATTAGTCGAGGTGAGTTTACCAAGGTGAGAGATGTGTCTATCAGACGAAGTGACATTCTAAAAGTGAGAACTTTTTTCTGCAAATAGCTTTCCCATGTGTCATTTTACAAACGAGCAATACTGGGACATAATTTGAACATTTGAACATTAGCTCTTTGAACAAACATAAAATGTAAGAATGTAACATTTTGTTTTGTCTCAATATATTAAGGTTATAATCTAATAAAAACTACAGTAATTATTTGTATATACCATTTTCAAATTAAAGATTCCACCTATGTGTACACAGTATTTGGTACTAAATGTTAACAGTTTTGATTGCTGTAAACAGGTCGTAACATCGCCAAATTGGCCAATATTACAAAGTGGTTCAACGACCTGGCAGCCAGGCTAGAGTACATAAATGACGGAATCTTAGAAGATGTCGGTTGTTTCAAAGCCAGTCACTATGACGACAAAATGTACGTGAAGTTTTCATACAGAAACGAGTACATTCTACACAGAATCCTCATCTTTAACCAACATGGTAACAATGACACTGTGTCGCTATATGTGTATATCGTATCAATCTATAACCAGCATGGTAACAATGACACTGTGTCGCTATATGTATGTCCTGTCGATCCACAACCAACATGGTAAAAATGACAATGTGTCTCTATTTGTGTGTGTGTTATATCAATCTAAAACCAGCATGGTAACAATGACACCGTGTCATAGGGATATCTGCGTATGATACATTTCGAAATTTATTTTAAAATACAATTTTAAACAAGCGCAAAAGACCAAATTATTTCATTGAAAAGGTCACTGAGGAAAAAAAGGTCACAGTGTTAAACTCTCTCTAATAGCTGGTGTTCTGCACTATCTAAAGTCACGCTGTTAAACTCTCTCTAATAGCTGGTGTTCTGCACTATCTAAAGTCACGGAGTTAAACTCTATCTAATAGCTGGTGTTCTGCACTATCTAAAATCGTGGTGTTAAACTCTCTCTAATAGCTGGTGTTCTGCACTATCTAAAGTCACGGTGTTAAACTCTCTCTAATAGCTGGTGTTCTGCACTATCTAAAGTCACGGTGTTAAACTCTATCTAACAGCTGGTGTTCTGCACTATCTAAAATCGTGGTGTTAAACTCTCTCTAATAACTGGTGTCCTGCACTATCTAAAGTCACGGTGTTAAACTCTCTCTAATAGCTGGTGTTCTGCACTATCTAAAGTCGTGGTGTTAAATTCTCTCTAATAGCTGGTGTTCTGCACTATTTAAAGTCACAGTGTTAAACTCTCTTTAATAGCTGGTGTTCCGCGCTTTTTTTAAAATCGCAGTGTTAAACTCTCTCTACCAGCTGGTGTTCCGGGCTATTTAAGTAAATTCACTCTGGACTTCTCCTGCTCACGGGATCAAATCGAAAGGAAGGAGCTGCCCACGTTCTACTACAACTCGAAGGAATACGAACATAGAATAGACCTGCCGATGCAGATGGAAGAGACAATACGGGAGATCACCATCAGTCATCCAGCACAAATCAAGAATTACGGCTTCACCATGTCATTTTGTGAGCTAGAAATTTATGCCGGTATATCTTCAGTAATTCCGTCTTCTAATATTGCAATAGAAAAATGTGAATAATTTATAACATGACAGGTAGAATGACAGGTAACAAGGATTATCAGTTATAACATGGCAGGTAGAATGACAGTTAACAAGGATTATCAGTTATAACATGACAGGTAGAATGACAGTTAACAAGGATTATCAGTTATAACATGACTGGTAGAATGACAGTTAACAAGGATTATCAGTTATAACATGACAGGTAGAATGACAGTTAACAGGGATTATCAGTTATAACATGACAGGTAGAATGACAGGTAACAAGGATTATCAGTTATAACATGACAGGTAGAATGACAGGTAACAAGGATTATCAGTTATAACATGACAGGTAGGATGACAGTTAACAAGGATTATCAGTCATAACATGACAGGTAGAATGACAGGTAACAAGGATTATCAGGTAAGGGGTGGTTGAGACCTGCACCAGATTTTTATAAAATAATTTAAAGGACTGCACACAACTATACCATGACATGCACCATATAATTTAAAGGACTGCACACAACTGTACCATGACATGCACCATATAATTTAAAGGACTGCACACAACTATACCATGACATGCACCATATAATTTAAAGTACTGCACACAGCTATACCATGACATGCACCATGGTCCATTTATCAAAATTTATAAACGTAATTAAATTTTTAAAAAACTCATTTGAGAGCGGTACAAAACACATCGAAGAACTGCATGGGCCTAAAAGAACAGCTTTTGGCTATCCCTGACATCTAATGTCCTTCAAATCAGGTTGATATTTTTAATCTATTATTACTAGATATGCAAGTTAAAGTAGAAAAGGTATTTGATAAATACTAAGAACGTATTGATTATCTAGCTATTACAGATAAAGAGAAAACACAATTGTTTAATGTCTGATAAATCGGCAGTTTGTAACAACGTAGTTCTAGTGTCACTATTATGTTACGTCCATGAACTTTTTTAGGAATGTATCAAAACACATTTGTGTTAACCTATGTCTGCAAAGACCGACAAATCAGAGACCTCGTGACATTTAACGCCATTGTTCTCTCTAACTTCCCCGAATATTTTAACCGTTATGGCCAAGGTGTAGTTATCTTTGCATGATACTCAGTTCCTGGAAACGTAAAATAGATAGGAGGTTTTAGAGATTATACACAGATAAAGTCATTGAAATAACTGATTCAGTATTGGAGGGGTTGGAGATTATACACAGAGATAAAGTCATTGAAATAACTGATTCAGTATTGGAGGGGTTAGAGATTATACACAGAGATAAAGGCATTGAAATAACTGATTCAGTATTGGAGGGGTTAGAGATTATACACAGAGATAAAGGCATTGAAATAACTGATTCAGTATTGGAGGGGTTAGAGATTATACCCAGTATAAAAGGCATTGAAATAGCTGCTACACTGAGGTCATTTGGACAAATCCTGAATTTGATGAAAACACCTCATGTTATTTGTTCTTAACACATCTAGGTGTATATTGAATTCAATTTTTCCACTATTAGGAATTCATTTTGTGTCTATCTAATGGTATTGAGAGAGGCTGCAAAAAATAACCAAGTATTTATGACTATATTTAGAATGCCCAGCAAATAGATATGGTTTGATGTGTTCAGAAAGATGTAAGTATTGTACATCTGGTGTCTGCAGTCCTGATGGCAAATGTATGATCTGTTCCAAAGATGAAATACCAATATGTAGAGCAAGTAGGTTGTAGCCATTCATTAGTTTATCTAGATGTGGAGTGTGTGACTTATACACATTTTGTATGGGGTGTTATTCTAGATGTGGAGTGTGTGACTTATACACATTTTGTATGGGGTGTTAGTCTAGATGTGGAGTGTGTGGTGTTTATATATATATATATATATATATATATACAGTGCCGCCGAGGGGGGGGAGGCAAATGCCCAGGGACCCGCGAGTTTTAGGGCGAGTTTTAGGGGCCCGGACTGAGCTGGCCAATCAACTTTTGAAAATATTATTATCAGTACGGGGGGCCCGTGAGTGCCCTGCCCAGGGGCCCGAAAGTTCTGTCGGTGGACCTGTATATATATACATACATTTGGTATGGTTATTAATTTTAAATTTACTACTAGCATCGTAGGACTATGGTGAATAAAGAATGTGGTTATATCAAGTGATAATGCTATACTGTTGTTTATAGTTTGTACAGATAACTATATTGGACAATTCATTCTACTTTGGTTTTATGAACTTAAAAACATATTTTTTTTACTGTCGAAATGGTACTGTGGACAGTCGAAATATTTATCCGGGATTTACTCCCCATTACTGTTTGGGGGTGGGGGGGGGGTATGGGGTAGATAAAATCCAAAGCGTAAATCACATAGGTCGGGCTTACAAGCAAGCTACCGCCTAGCTGACTTGTACAATAAATTGCTTTTTTAGTATGGTAGTATCCCAGATAAGTTCTAAATAATGGTACGGGACACAATACATATATAAGAACATTATGTAATAAATTATGAAAGTAAGAAGCCGAATTGACCGTGCACGCGGGAGCTGTATCGTGCCACACCAACTTGCCTCTGTGAAGCTAAATGGCATAATGAAGTATTTACTTTTTACTTTTCAGTGCATTTCTATAAAAGCTTTTTTTTTAATGCTTCTTTTTGATTTTAACATTGAGAGAATTAATTTCTATTTAAACAAATAATCCTAAGTTATTAACGTTGATGGGTAAAACGTAATTTGTGACGTATTAAATGTAGGTCATTTCTGCACGTGAGGTAGGTGGCATAAATTAGTACCCACATCTTTACCTAATGGTGTTTGGTTTGGTTTTGTTGGTTGGTTTGGTCGGTTTGATTGGTTGGTTCGGTGGGTTTGTTTGGTTTGGTTTGGTTAGATGGTTTGGTAATGTGGTTTGGTTGGTTGTTTGGTTTGGTTGGTTGGTTCGGTCGATTTGATTGGTTAGTTCAGTGGGTTTGGTTGGTTGGGCTTGGTAATTTGGTTTGGCTGGTTGTTTGGTTTGGTTTGGTTGGTTTGTTTGGTTTGGTTTGGTTGGTTTGATTGGTTAGCGTTTACGGGTAAAACGTACATTGTGAGGTATAAAATGTAGGTCATTTATGCACATTAAGTAGGTGGCATAAATTAGTACCCATATCTTTACCTAATAGTTTGTTAGAAATGTTTCAAGTGTCGCGTTTGAACTCCCGACTTACCGAGCAACGCCGCGTACACGTCTAGTTCATTATAAGAATAACAAATGCAATATAATACAGGAATAATAAATCAAGGGAAGATAACTAGGGATAGGGAAAGTACAGTCCCTTACTATTGTAGAACAAACAATGCGCGTTTTATTTTTGTTCCGAAAACTAGCCAGCCTATTTTATAAGCTGATATTTTTTTTTATGAACTTTACATGTTAAACCTCAGAATGTTCTGGATGCAACACTAACTGTGATGCCAGAGGGTTCTGTACTGTCTGCAGAGATGGTTACAGGGGAAGCCAGTGCTTGGAAAGTAAAAAAAAAAACCTGTCATTTTGTTACGTCACTAACATAAGACAAATATGTTGTCATACAATCTATCATTGCATTCTTACATATCTGTAAAATACATTTTATTTATGATGTCATTAGGAATATATAATACGCAACACAAAGTTTTGATATAATTATATACAGAAACCTTTTGATACAAAAATATACAGAAACCTTTTGATACAATTATATACAGAAACCTTTTCATACAATTATATACAGAAACCTTTTGATACAATTATATACAGAAACCTTTTGATACAATTATATACAGAAACCTTTTGATACACTTTTATACAGAAACCTTTTGATACAATTATATACAGAAACCTTTTTCATTCATGAAACAACGAACAGTTGGAAACATAGTTCGGGGCAGTGGCGTAGCGAGCTTAACAAACAAAACCTTTTTAATACATTTTAGCGCCCCCCCCCCATTTTAAGACCATATAATATTATATGTAAAATATACCATTTGGCGCCCCTTTGTGAGTAGCGCCCGGTGCATGATGCCCCCCTTGCTCCCCCTCACTAGGCCACTGGTTCGTTTAGGTTAGATCAAACAATATTTTCCCCATAGCAGGGAAATTGAAATAAGGATTTTTTTTTTGTTTGTCTTCCCAGCTTGTAGGGACTGTGGAGGAACTGGGAAATGTGATAGAGAAGGAAAGTGTGATTCATGTGTTGATGGATTCTATGGGAGCAAGTGTGACAAAGGTAGCAAGAGATACTAGTGTATGTTATAGTAACTGGGCTTATTAAGGTGTACATTAGTTCAGAAATAACAAGATGTTACTAAAAAGCGATCTTATGAAAGGTGTCGTTTGAAAAGGTGTTGTTAGGAAAGGTGTTGTTAGGAAAGGTGTTGTTGGGAAAGGTGTTGTTAGGTAACGCAATGAGATGGTTTTTGATAGACCACGCCTCTTTGTGTTAAACAGAGGAGTTTGATAGACCACGCCTCTTTGTGTTAAACAGAGCAGTTTGATAGACCACGCCTCCTTGTGTTAAACAGAGCAGTTTGATAGACCACGCCTCCTTGTTCCCTATTGATGGATGGACAAAGAAAAAAATGATTGACCAAAAGTCATTTAGTGAGATGAGACTTTGCACTAGCGAAACTAATGTGTAACATATCATGTGAATGTCTAATGTGTAACTTATCATGTGAATGTCTAATGTGTAACATATCATGTGAATGGCTAATGTGTAACTTATCATGTGAATGTCTAATGTGTAACTTATCATGTGAATGTCTAATGTGTAACTTATCATGTGAATGTCTAATGTGTAACTTATCATGTGAATGTCTAATGTGTAACTTATCATTTGAATGTCTAAAAAAAACACAAGATACCATTATGGAAACATACATGTGTGTCATACATGCTTAATACATAAATAGACAAAATGGTGGGGGGGGGGGTATCACACCAGATACTGTTCAAAGCCGTAAGGATTGTCAAAACAAGCTGGATTGGACAAGTACCCCCCCCCCCCCCTTTTCCCCATTCCGATGCTAGTAAATCTAACTTTGTGTGTTGTTGTAATTTTCAGTGTGTATTAATTGTGCTGGATCTGGCAGCTGTAACCAAGCAACAGGAGTGTGTGACGAGGGCTGTGTAGCTGGGTTTTATTCACTCATATGCAACCAAAGTTGGTATACATATATCTATGTTGTAGAATTCTATGAATTCACCGGGCGTCGCCGTATCATTGCTCAAAGATTGCATAACACCCTGGTGACACTCTCTAAGGGGAGCCAAACTCTAACATTTTGAACAAATCATTCAAGTAATTACATTTATACTTGATAAGACTGTATAAATACGATAAAAGAGCCTAAAGTGGAATGTATTAAAACTCTCGGGGGGGGGGGGAGGGGAGGGGTCTGACTCTAAAAGTGCCTCCCCATTACATCGCCCAAAATACTAAAGTGGTGAAAGCGCCTTAACGAATTATTAGAGACATTCATCGATATACAGAAACCGATATTTTATTGTATTTATTTGCCAAGTAACAAAAAACCACGTGAGCCTATTGCACAAACAGATCAAATTACTAAAACTTCTTACTTTGATAACTGATAACTTGTGAAAACAGGTGAACTATTCGGTCAGCTAAAATGTACATTGCATATTTCAGTCCTCTAGGTGTGCTCTTGACCAATCAGTGACACAATAAGATGAGATATTAAATCTTCGCTAATATTTTGAAGAAAAATCGAACGAAAATATCAGTTTGTGTGAAAGAGATGGGGGAATGCCGCCCCATTTCATTGCCTCAATATTTGAATTGACGATAACACGCCCCTTGGTAGTAACAAAGTAAGTTCTGCCCCGGAATGACAATCACCAAGACGCTCCCTATTGACGCAACTTATGCAGTGGAAATGTTCGGTCGACAGATTGGCTTGGGCTTGCATGTCTTTCAGAAAACCGTTAAAAAACAAGCGAACAAATTAGGAAAATACATAAAAACAAAATGTAATGAAAACGTAAATATTTGAAATAAAAAGTTGAAGAAAAGTACACACAACTGTGACGTGAAAAAACAAAATCATTCCACTCTGTAATGGAGACGATGAAAACAAAAGTAGGTGATTAGTGATTACGTCATTTGATCAAAAATTGTTCTAGGTTTAATGATGTCCATAGAAAAGTAATCTTCATGGCTCCTACTATTGTTTTGGTTTGTAAATAGAATAAATTATAGCAGTGTGGACCCAGTCCACCAATGGCAATGAGTCGATATAAACAATACATTAGATATTGTTTATATTTGAGTTGATATGAACAATACATTAGATATTGTTTACATTTGAGTTGATATGAACAATACATTAGACTAGATATTGTTTACATTTGAGTTGATATAGATAATACATTAGACTAGATATTGTTTACATTTGAGTTGAAATAAACAATACATTAGATATTGTTTACATTTGAGTTGATATAGACAATATATAGATATTGTTTACATTTGATTTAATATAAACAACACGTATGTGAGAATGTTTCAACATTAAATTCATGTTAACCATCCAAGAACTTTGTAGGTCTCTCGTTAGACACACAGAAGATTTCCACTGGAGTATCTCCGAAATTCTTGACGGCTGATTTTTGTAATAGTTTCTTATCCAATTTATATTAGCCAAATAGACCGACAAAACTTTATGCTTTGAAAATGTGTTTAACATAATTTTAAACTTTATTGTGTCTGCAGCATGTATCAACTGTCTTAAAGACAACTCATGTGAACGCCAAACTGGTAAATGTACACACGGATGTAAAGCTGGCTTCAGGGGAGAGAAATGTGATGCAAGTAGGTAGCAGTTTTTACCCTTTTTATTTCCCTTTCACTGGATTTACTATATCACACTTAAACATTGACGTAGATTGGCTTGAAAGAAATATCAAATGCTGCAAACGGTCATGCAATGGTTATACAGGAAGTTAACCTATTATGTGACGTCAAATATTTGATTGTAGCTTAGTGTCATGCTTCCAAATGTCACGTGCGACTTCTTGAGACTTTTCAGTTCAAGGACAATTATCATCGCTACATTGTTCAAGGACAATTATCATCGCTACATTGTTCAAGGACAATTATCATCGCTACATTGTTCAAGGACAATTATCATCGCTACATTGTTCAAGGACAATTATCATCGCTACATTGTTCAAGGACAATTATCATCGCTACATTGTTCAAGGACAATTATCAACGCTAAATTGTTCAAGGACAATTATCAACGCTAAATTGTTCAAGGACAATTATCATCGCTAAATTGTTCAAGGACAATTATCATCGCTACATCGTTTCATAGTTTATGAAGGCTTTTTTGTTTCAGATAGTAGCATCGCTACATTTTTTCGGGGTGTTTCGTTGCTATATTGTTTCAATTTCTATCATTGCTACATTATTTCAGGGTTTGTCATTGCTACATTATTTCAGGGTTTGTCATTGCTACATTATTTCAGGGTTTGTCATTGCTACATTATTTCAGGGTTTGTCATTGCTACATTATTTCAGGGTTGTCATTGCTACATTATTTCAGGGTGTGTCATTGCTACATTATTTCAGGGTGCATTAATTGTCTTGACGATGAAACCTGTGAGAGATTCACTGGCAAATGTACCTACGGCTGCAAAATTGGCTTCAGAGGTGCTGCGTGTGATACAAGTATGTTCTGTGAGGTTTGGGTGTGCCAGTGTGACACAAGGAAGTTCTGTATGGTTTAGGTGTGACACAAGGAAGTTCTGTATAGTTTAGGTGTGACACAAGGAAGTTCTGTATAGTTTAGGTGTGACATAAGGAAGTTCTGTATAGTTTAGGTGTGACACAAGGAAGTTCTGTATGGTTTAGGTGTGACACACCTATGTTATGTATGGTACTGGTGTGCCAGGGTGACTCAAGTATGTTCCGAATAGTACAGCTATGCCGATTTGACACAAGTAAGTTCTGAAGGGTACAGGTGTATTATTGTGACACAAGTATGTACGGATGGTACATGTGGGTTGTCTGTGATTCAAGTATTTCCCGTCTAGCAGGCCTAAATGTGTGGCTATTTGACACACTTATGCTTTCTCCAGTACTTGTAACCCCTTTGATGTGATGAATGGTGTGTCTGGATCCATTCATATGTAGGTCTCGTAACAGATTTTAAAAAAGGAAACAACTGAATATTTTGTAAACATTAACATAATTTATGAAGAATGTCATCGATTCAAAATTTTTTTGTAAAGTCATTGATAGTAATTTTTTTAAATCGTAATTATTTAAATATATTAATGAAAACTGTATCATCAAAATTAATACTAAACATTATGCTGTTGACTGGAAGTTATGATAACAGTATTCTGTTGACTGGAAGATATGATAACAATATTATATTGACTGGAAGTTATGATAACAGTATTATGTTGACTGGAAGTTATGATAACAGTACTCTGTTGACTGGAAGTTATGATAACAGTACTCTGTTCACTGGAAGTTATGATAACAGTATTCTGTTGACTGGAAGGTATGATAACAGTACTCTGTTGACTGGAAGTTATGATAACAGTACTCTGTTGACTGGAAGTTATGATAACAGTATTCTGTTGACTGGAAGGTATGATAACAGTACTCTGTTGATTGGAGGTTATGATAACAGTACTCTGTTGATTGGAGGTTATGATAACAGTACAACTGTACTGGAGAGTAAACAAATGGGACAATATTTAACACAACGTTTGGATTTTTGTTGTTGTTGTTGTGGTTTTGAAATATGTTTATTTTTTATACTTGTTATGCCTTGTTCCCCCAGAATGCACCAACTGTTCAGAAGATGGTTCTTGCAACAGATACTCTGGTATATGTACATTTGGCTGCCTGCCAGGCTATAAAGGCGAAACTTGTAACGAAGGTTTGTGACAACGGTTTGGATTCCATAAAGCCATTTAAGTTTGAAACTTAGTTTATCAAGTTAACTATGTCAGTCAATTGAAACTTAGTTTATCAAGTTAACTATGTCAGTCATTTGAAACTTAGTTTATCAAGTTAACTATGTCAGTCATTTTAAACTTAGTTTATCAAGTTAACTATGTCAGTCATTTGAAACTTAGTTTATCAAGTTAACTATGTCAGTCATTTTAAACTTAGTTTATCAAGTTAACTATGTCAGTCATTTGAAACTTAGTTTATCAAGTTAACTATGTCAGTCATTTTAAACTTAGTTTATCAAGTTAACCATGTCAGTCATTTGAAACTTAGTTTATCAAGTTAACTATGTCAGTCATTTGAAACTTAGTTTATCAAGTTAACAATTGTCAGTCATTTGAAACTTAGTTTATCAAGTTAACTATGTCAGTCATTTGAAACTTAGTTTATCAAGTTAACAATTGTCAGTCATTTGAAACTTAGTTTATCAAGTTAACTATGTCAGTCATTTGAAACTTAGTTTATCAAGTTAACTATGTCAGTCATTTGAAACTTAGTTTATCAAGTTAACAATGTCAGTCAAACATTCACAAAGATGACGGACTTCAATTTGAAGTCGTGAACGAAAGGACAATAGGTATGTTTCTCGTGGCGCTTCAAGTAAAGGTTTACTTCTTTCAACCATTCAATAATACAACGGGGCCATAGGTCAAGATAATCTTAATTTATGGAATCTAGACAACAAATGTTCATGACTTTTCTTACCACTATATGATTTATCTTACCGCTATATGCCTTATCACTGTATGACTTATCTTACCACTATATGACTTATCTTACCACTATATGACTTATCTTACCACTATAATATTATTGAATGCAAATTGTTTAGGTTCTACTTTACATTCCTCAGTATGTGTCAACTGCCTGAGAGATAAGTCATGTAACCGCTACACTGGCGAGTGCAAGCACGGATGTGTGATAGGTTACTATGACCTGACCTGTACCACAGGTGATGAAAAAGTGATAATCCAAATCCTTTTTAAAATATATTTTTTTTTATTGGTTCTTTTTTGACAACATGTTTTTCTAACATCCCCAAGTTACTTTTGGACTATATTCATTGCAGTATGAAATAAAAAACTTACGTCCAAATATGACAGTACAAATATGACATTACAAATATGACAGTACAAAATGACAATACAGATATGACTTTTTTTTTACAGATTGAGGTTTTTGTTATTTTTTACGTTCTTTATTAGATTTAAACCTTATTTCTCTTATCTTGCCTTGTTCCTTCACTTAATAATTGATTTGTGTCATTGTTAAAGATATAGATGTGTTTATTCTCAGTGCCTCAGTTCTAGTGATTCAGCACTGAATTATTTATCAATCTTTAATGCTGCCCTATTGCTAAACTCACACAACAGTATTTAAGTTAGGAACATTTTATCTATTAAACTTGAAGTCAATAACAAAACATTCAAGGAATCTTTCAATTCACTGTCAACAAAATATATTTAAACCTAAAGTCTCCTTGAAGAATTATTTTTTGCTGTTATACGTTGACTGTTATACGTTGACTGTTATACGTTGACTGTTATACGTTGATTATACATTGACTGTTATACGTTGACTGTTATACGTTGATTATACATTGACTGTTATACGTTGACTGTTATATGTTGACTGTTATACGTTGACTGTTATACGTTGACTGTTATACGTTGACTGTTATACGTTGACTGTTAAGCTTTCCTCTAACCAAAGCGAAGCGTTCCGCTGCGCTATTTCTCACGTGAGATTTTTCAAAGCGCGAACATCCCTCGCTACACCTAAGCGAAGCGAACGTAGGCGTCAGCCGACCGGATATAAGGATTTTTTTAAATTTTCTTTTTGTTTATTTGAAGACGTCGGCAGACATTTTCTTCTTATGATATATTTTCTACAGTTATTGTATTTTACAAGTAAAAAGTGAAAAAAAAACACTTACTTTTTGGTATAATCTGATATAATTCAAGTTGCTATATATAAATGTAAGTCTTATTTGTTAATTTTAAGACATTTATATCAATTTTAACCTTGATTTTCATTTGAGTCGATGTTTCTAGGCAGCCATTTTGGATTGTTTACACTCGCGAAACGCGAAAAAACTCTGAAAGAAGCGATGCCGCGAAATTTCTCTGCACCGCCGCGGAAATTCTACGCGGTTTGAGCATCTCCATGTAAATACATTGCCGCGAAAGAGGGGCAAATTTCGCGAGCTACCTAGATACGCGAAATTCGCTTTGGTTAGAGGAAAGCTTAATACGTTGACTGTTATACGTTGACTGTTATACGTTGACTGTTATACGTTGACTGTTATACGTTGATTATACGTTGACTTAGTGAACTGCTAATGAATGTAAACTGTAAACACTAGACAGGGATGGTTTAGTTAATTTCGCTATCTACTATCTACTAAAACTACCTACTGAATCGTCTGCCTCTTTTCACACCTACCTACCAATGGCTGTCATGTGATGTACAGGTACACAGGGCCGTGGACCACTGACATATTTTTAAGTTCGTTCCCACCCCCCCCCCCTCCAGGAGCGTGGGCGGAACATTTGAAATTGCTTTTGCTGTGTCTTTAAAGAAATGTTATCTATAATATAAATTATTGCACCATCCTATCTTCAATATTTACGACAAGGGCCTACTTGTAAACATTTGCCATTCCAATGATTTTTGTGTATAACTAAGCCACAAAATGTTTCAACTTAATACACTATTTATTAACATATCAATAATGTATGTCTGTTCAGCATGTACCAATTGCAAGAAGGACAACTCTTGTGAACGAGAAACCGGAACCTGTAGACATGGATGTGTTGATGGATTCAAGGGAGATAAATGTGATACCAGTGAGTTTTATATTAGTATTTAGTTGACATGAAGTTAAAACATGCAGAGCAATAATCTTAAATAGAGATAACAAATAAATAGCAATTGAATAGATAAGATCAATAAATCTGATCGTCACAGCTAATGTAGGTTATAGATAAGATCAATAAATCTGATCGTCACAGCTAATGTAAGTTATAGATAAGATCAATAAATCTGATCGTCACAGCTAATGTAAGTTATAGATAAGATCAATAAATCTGGTCGTCACAGCTAATGTAAGTTATAGATAATCTCTGACCTCGACAAATTATGGAGGGGGGAGGGTAAGATTCGCAAGAATTATTTTGTTGCATAAGTTAAGTTACGCAAAGTAAGGTGACCTTATACTAATTAAAGTACTATAATAAGTGACGTAAATAAACCACCAAAAGTTGTTTACTTGTCTTATACATGACATTGGTCATTTTCAAACTAACAAGTTTACTTGTCATATACATGACATTGGTCATTTTCAAACTAACAAGTTTACTTGTCATATACATGACATTGGTCATTTTCAAACTAACAAAACTAAGGTTATTAGTGATGTTGTTTTTTTCAGTGTTTTTTGAACGAATAAAGAAATAAAATGTTTCATCTACTTGAATTTCTATTGTGTATCACGTGACTAGAATGCGGCCAATGTGGTGGCGATGGTGCGTGTGAACGTGAGACCGGGGCGTGCAACAGTGCCTGTAAGACAGGGTATAAAGGTGACCGGTGTGATGCCAGTAAGTCTACTTTGTAGTTGTCTGTGATATGCAGTGAGTTAATTAGCTAAACTCACCAATCGTTGTTGGTGTCAAATGCCTTGTAAATACCTCTATCTCCTACATAGTAAAAAAAAAAAGTAAAGTTCCCTTAACCCTATAGGGCCATCAGGGCCGATGAAGTGTAGAATACATCTGTTTCTATAACCTCGGCATATGAAGGGGTTGTGTGGTTAGCACAACGCCCAGCCGCCTTTACTCCCTCAAATTAAAGTCAGGTACCCATTTAAAGCTGGGTGGACTTGGGGGCTTTCACCAGGACCTGAAAAAATCCCAAGGTTCTCACTGAGATTCGAACCCAGGACTCTCCGGTGGACAATCGAACACTCTAAAACGCACGACCACCCTTCTCGGATGCGATGTGGTGCATGTAATTAATGTTGTGGATGCAGTACATGTGGTTTATTTGGTGCATTATACTCTACATTGTACTCTACATTGTACCTACATTATACTCTACGTTGTACCTACATTATACTCTACATTGTACCTACATAGTACTCTACGTTGTACCTACATTATACTCTACATTGTACCTACATTATACTCTACGTTATACCTACATTATACTCTACGTTGGTTTATTGTCATCCTAACGAATTGAGATTCTCTTTATTTTACATTGTGTCAAGGCTGTTCGGCCAACTGTGGGGGGTCTAGTGCCTGCAATCCTGAAAACGGCTGGTGTCAGGACGGCTGCAAGCCCGGCTTCCTAGGCCCTGAGTGTAACCAAGGTAACAGCGTACTTTGTTACCTTAAGTAAAATCTAAGGCAGGAGTCAATTTCACTAGAATTTTATGTGCGCATAATTCAATTGACACTATAAATAGACCAGACAATGTATGTACAAATATATGCTTATTGATACAAAATCTATAGACTAGACTATATATGTTGACTCATAGATACACAATATAGACCAGACTATACATGTATTTAAGTATTTATTTACTCAAAGAATGCGGTCAGTGTATAGGGGATGGTTCATGTGACAGACAAACTGGCAAATGTCCTCAAGGCTGTAAACCAGGTTTCAAAGGAGAAAACTGCAAGCGAACAATAGGTAATGAACTTATTGAAACACAAAATTATAATTAGAATTTTAAAAAAAGGAAGTTACCAACAGGTTAATTATAAAAGACCAATATTTTCTCACAGAACGGTTTTATTGATTTTTTTTTTAAACGAAATTAACAGGGATTCTTGTGAAGAGTAATAAAAGTGTGATTCATAGAAGAGTGCAGAATAAAAATAAGAAATGGGTAGATATGAAGTTTTGCCCTGAGTGCTAACAATGGCAGGCGATGAATATAGCTTCGAACTTAACAACAGCTCTAATATTTTGTTTCTTATTTCTATTCTAATATATGTTTACAGTAGAAACATACAAGACGTCGAATAGTTAAGTCTGGGGGATTAAATAATTTTTTGTATACCTTTTTAATTCATTATGATATATCGAGTTGTGTCAAATGTAAACTAAATAAAGGCCAATCGCTTTTTTTTAAAATTCAGACTTTGTATGCTCGTTACATGATCTAGAATAGTCTACATAGTTGTAATGACTTCATTTGTAGCAAATTAATTGATACATTTAACCTTTAATTTGAAATTTAATTTGTTTTATTACAAATCAAGAATTCCAAGCGGCCATTCTTATTTTAATAAAACCTCGCAGACACTGAAATAAATCTAACGTATTAATTACTTCTGTACTTTATTGTACATTGAAATAAATCTAACCTACTAATTACTTCTGTACTTGTACATTGAAATAAATCTAACGTATACGTATTAACTACTTCTGTACTTGTATTGTACATTGAAATAAATCTAACGTATTAATTACTTCTGTACTTGTACTGTAGCTTGCTCCAGCAACTGTGGCGGCTCGGGGAAGTGCGACCAGTCAACAGAACAGTGTATTGAAGGCTGTAAGAAAGGTTTTCATGGCGCTTACTGCACTGAAAGTAAGTCTGTAGTGGGAGCTAGAAACTTTTTAGTGGGAGCTAGAAACTTTTTAGTGGGAGCTAGAAACTTTTTAGTGGGAGCTAGAAACTTTTTAGTGGGAGCTAGAAACTTTTTAGTGGGAGCTAGAAACTTTTTAGTGGGAGCTAGAAACTTTTTAGTGGGAGCTAGAAACTTTCTAGTGGGAGCTAGAAACATTTTAGTGGGAGCTAGAAACTTTTGCCGAAAACTGATTCAGAATTTAAAAGAAAGAAAAATAATTGCGAAAAAACAACAACAATAAATAAATGAATGGACTTAACATTTGGTCAACTCCACCCTCACAGTTTCTATTGTGAATACTTTATTGTAGAGTGTGGCAATTGCAGTGGTGATGGTTCGTGTGACCAGAATAATGCTCGATGCCTAAAGGGCTGTAAGATATTCTGGAAGGGCGACTTATGTGATAGTTCTTACAGTAAGTCTTTGTGATAGTTTTTACAATAAGTTTGTGTGATAGTTCTTACAGTAAGTCCTGGTGATAGTTTTTACAGTACGTTTGTGTGATAGTTGTTACAGTAGGTTTGTGTGATAGTTGTTACAGTAGGTTTGTGTGATAGTTGTTACAGTAGGTTTGTGTGATAGTTGTTACAGTAGGTTTGCATAGCACAACTCCCAGCTCCTTTAATTCTCCAACTTAAGTCAATTAAAGAAAAGTGAGTTTTTGGGGACGTTCAACAGGACCTGGGAAAACTCTTTTGGTTCTCATCGAGGATAGACCTCGATCCTCATGTCAACCGTTAAGCGTTCTTTTCTCATAGAACATTCGTGCACCCGTGAAAAAAGATCATTTATTAAAAATAAATAGATGATAAATAGATGATATATAGATGATAAATAGATGATATATAGAGGATAAATAGATGATATATAGATGATAAATAGATGATATATAGAGGATAAATAGATGATATATAGAGGATAAATAGATGATATATAGATGATAAATAGATGATATATAGAGGATAAATAGATGATATATAGAGGATAAATAGATGATATATAGATGATAAATAGATGATATATAGAGGATAAATAGATGATATATAAGCCTGGATAATACATTTTTATGAAATACTACAACTTTTATTCAGCCTGCCCCGTCAGCTGTGGAGGAAATGGAGACTGCAAGCCGTCAACAGGGGCGTGTTCCAACGGTTGCAGACCTAGCTTCAGAGGGGCCGAGTGTTCATTGGGTGTGTACTTACAGAAGATGAGGAAACCTAAATTGAAATACAACACTGTTGTGTCTTGACTGTCTGCACTGAGGAAATACAACACTGTTATGTCTTGACTGTCTGCACTGAGGAAATACAACACTGTTGTGTCTTGACTGTCTGCACTGAGAAAATACAACACTGTTATGTCTTGACTGTCTGCACTGAGAAAATACAACACTGGTATGTCTTGACTGTCTGCACTGAGGAAATACAACACTGTTATGTCTTGGCTGTCTGCACTGAGGAAATACAACACTGTTATGTCTTGACTGTCTGCACTGAGGAAATACAACACTGTTATGTCTTGACTGTCGCACTGAGGAAATACAACACTGTTATGTCTTGGCTGTCTGCACTGAGGAAATACAACACTGTTATGTCTTGGCTGTCTGCACTGAGGAAATACAACACTGTTATGTCTTGGCTGTCTGCACTGAGGAAATACAACACTGTTATGTCTTGACTGTCTGCACTGAGGAAATACAACACTGTTATGTCTTGACTGTCGCACTGAGGAAATACAACACTGTTATGTCTTGGCTGTCTGCACTGAGGAAATACAACACTGTTATGTCTTGGCTGTCTGCACTGAGGAAATACAACACTGTTATGTCTTGACTGTCGCACTGATGTTCCAGTTGACTTTTAACATCGACTCTTTCTCTCTCTTTCGCTCTTTCTCCGGCTCTCCCTCTCTCTTACACTCCCTCCCTTCCTCCCTCTCTGTCTCTTCCTCCTTCTCGCTCTCTCCCTCTCTCCCACTCCTTCTGTCTCTATCTATCTCTCTTCCTCTCCCCCTCTATTTCTCTCCTCCTCCCTCTCTCACATTCTCTCCCCCCTCTCTGTGTCCATTCCTCTCTCCCCCTCTTTCTCTCTCTTCCTCTCTCTTCCCTTTTCCCTCTCTCTATCTCTCTCCCTCTCTCTCTCCCTCTCTCCCTTATACCGTCCTATCTACCTTTCTCTCTCTCTTTCTCCCCTCATTCTCTCTCCCTGCATCTCTCTCTATCTCTCTCTTTTTCTCTCCGTCTTTCCCTGTTTACATCATGTTATTAATTCGTCTGTTGGCTGACGTCAACATAGCAGCCTGCATATTTCACAAATAAACAAACATTTTTCAGACTGCCCTTTAAATTGTGCAGGAGAGCGTGCTTGCGACCAGACCAACAGCAGATGTCAGACCGGATGTTTAGTTGGTTTCCGTGGAGATGACTGCAGGCTAGGTGAGCATCATCTCCCTTGGTTGCACGATCAATTACATCGTATCTAAAATAAGACAAACTTTGCCATATACCGCGCCATATATACATCTATAATAAGCCCCCCCTCCTTTTCCCGACTAGGAAAAACCAGTGTGAGCAGTTGACTTTATATTTAGAAAGTAACTACTTAGATATGACAAGTTATGGCATTATTTCATTGATGTGCAAATTCTGATTGATCCAGAATGTAACAGGGGGTGTGCAGGTGACAAATCATGCCATCGAGAAGAGAGCAGATGTACTCATGGATGTCAGCCAGGATTTAGTGGAGCAAGGTGTGATACGGAGACATGTGAGTAGTTCGACAGTAGTTTTACAAATAGTCAGAGCGTTTACTATATAGTCAATAGTGACACTAAATAGCTGCATATTGAACTAATGAGTCAACAGTTTATTAACCAGTTGATAATTTCTTAATTAGTCAATACTCATAGTATATAGTCAATACTCATAGTATATAGTCAATACTCATAGTATATAGTCAATACTCATAGTATATAGTCAAATGGTTGTTATTATCACTAAAAATCAATGGTGATACTTAATAGTCGATTGTCTAACTACATTGTCAACAGTGTCATCTAATAGTCCAGGGGGGAGCTAAATGCGGCTGTTAAATGGTACTCCCATTGAGAGAGTGTATCAATTATTTAACTACTGCTGTTCTATAAAATTGATAAGTTCACATTGCTGTGACTCTTTAAATAATGTTTCACAATACAAAAGGCCAAAGTGTGGCTCATGAAAGCCAATATTGAAAAAATTCAATAATTTCACTAATCAGTCAAGAGTTTCACTTATCAGTCAATAGTTTCCCAAAATGGTTTTGAAAGCCAAAACTAGTGCAATCTAATTCAGTCATGGATGTTTATATTCCACTTTAATCTAAACCTATTAGGCCTATCCCTTTTCTTGAACTATACATTTAATTATATTGGAATTTTATTGTAGTAATAAGAAATGTATCAACAACTGACATTATACAAACTATTTAATAATTACGATAATTAAAATATTGTGGTTAATAAATATCAGCTTCTTGTACTATGTCCATTTTATTAGCATGTTCCGTTAACTGTGGAGGGAATCGTACATGTGACCTTGAAACTGGAAGCTGCAAGGAAGGCTGTAAACCTGGTTTATGGGGTGCTGACTGCAGTCAAGGTAAGTCAACTTCGGGGCGACTTGATAAAAATTCCTTCAACTTGGACAGTAAAATCAAAAATTAAAACTATGTGAAAGAGAAGTTGATGTTGACACTAAAGATCTCATGTATCTGATCCCTGAGTTTTATCCCTGTTTATACTGTCTTTATCCTCGTATTAGTTTATATAGGTCTATATGTTCATAGAGTTTGGAGATGTCTATGATTAGTGTCTGCCAGGAGAGATGTCTATGATTAGTGTCTGCCAGGAGAGATGTCTATGATTAGTGTCTGCCAGGAGTTTGGAGATGTCTTTGATTAGTGTCTGCCAGGAGAGATGTCTATGATTAATGTCTGCCAGGAGTTTGGAGATGTCTTTGATTAGTGCCTGCCAGGAGAGATGTCTATGATTAGTGTCTGCCAGGAGAGATGTCTATGATTAATGTCTGCCAGGAGTTTGGAGATGTCTTTGATTAGTGTCTGCCAGGAGAGATGTCTATGATTAGTGTCTGCCAGGAGAGATGTCTATGATTAGTGTCTGCCAGAAGAGATGTCTATGATTAGTGTCTGCCATGAGAGATGTCTATGATTATGCCAGGAGAGATGTCTATGATTAGTGTCTGCCAGGAGAGATGTCTATGATTAGTGTCTGCCATGAGAGATGTCTATGATTAGTATCTGCCAGGAGTTTGGAGATGTCTTTGATTAGTGTCTGCCAGGAGAGATGTCTATGATTAGTGTCTGCCAGGAGAGATGTCTATGATTAATGTCTGCCAGGAGAGATGTCTATGATTAGTGTCTGCCATGAGAGATGTCTATGATTATGCCAGGAGAGATGTCTATGATTAGTGTCTGCCAGGAGAGATGTCTATGATTAGTGTCTGCCAGGAGAGATGTCTATGATTAGTGTCTGCCATGAGAGATGTCTATGATTATGCCAGGAGAGATGTCTATGATTAGTGTCTGCCAGGAGAGATGTCTATGATTAGTGTCTGCCATGTGATTTGGTATACGACATTCCGCTTACTTTTAAAAATATTTTAGTCCTGGGACACTCTCCACGTCTCAACGTAATAAAAAAAAATAAACACGTCATTAGTTTCATGAAATTTAAATATTTAATTTGCCTGTGAATTTGTTTATTGTGGTGACTACCTTTGATGCCCTCTGCACAAGCTTATTGGGCTTTTAGGTCATTTCAGTCTGTTTATAGGCTTTACATTGACTATGACGTATGTCTGGTTATAGATTATGTTGTCTATAACCTATCTCTTGTTATATGTTATACTAATGTTTATAAATAATCTCTGGTTATAGATTATATGCTGTCTTTGATTTATCTGTGGTTATAGATTATACTCATGTCTATAAATAATCTCTTCTACTCTGTTGCTTTGATACTTTAGTAACTGTCAGCTTTACTTGTTCCTCTCATACTTTCACTCTGCCTTTTATTTCATTAGCTTGTTCCAGGTGTGGCGGAGATAGGTCATGTGATCAGGAATCAGGTCAATGTAAGAATGGCTGTCTGGTTGGATTCAAAGGGAAAAGGTGTGACCTAAGTAAGTACAGACCATTGTAGTTCTGGTCAACATTGCCAATGACCAGCACTACATATGAACTGACCCCCCTTGCCCCAGGCAAGTCTTAGAATAGGTTCATTGTTGCAATACATGTCCCCCACAAAAAAGATAAACTCAAGACACAACCCAAGACACAACTCATTACCAAACAAAAGTGTTAGTAGATCTGTACTTGATATACTGGAGACAAATCGATCATTCATTAGAACATGTTTGTTTGATTTTTTTTTTGGTCATTAAGCTTGGCGACCTAGTAAAAATAATCTGGGTCATTCTTTACGATGGCATTTTATTTTTAGCGTGGATCACTTCGCTGACCTTGATGTGAAGTATCAGAACCAATATGTGGCTAATTAACCGGGGGGGGGTCTAATTGAACAGTTTGAATGAATGTATTGATTTATTGTTGATGGAGCTATTGATTTATTTATTGAACAGTCACAACGGACTGCAGCATGTGTAAAGATAACATCTGTGACATTCACGGCAACTGCACATCTGGATGTATGACAGGACTTGCTGGCGGGATGTGTGACCTAGGTAATGTTTACATGAAGTGTCATGTCTTTTTTTACACAGTCTTGAGGGGACTGAGGCGAGTGTCATTGGGTGGAGCGGGGGTGCTGAGGCGAGTGTCATTGGGTGGAGCGGGGGGTGCTGAGGCGAGTGTCATTGGGTGGAGCGGGGGGTGCTGAGGCGAGTGTCATTGGGTGGAGCGGGGGGTGCTGAGGCGAGTGTCATTGGGTTGAGCGGGGGGGGGCTGAGGCGAGTGTCATTGGGTGGAGCGGGTGGAGGGTGCTGAGGCGAGTGTCATTGGGTGGAGCGGGGGGTGCTGAGGCGAGTGTCATTGGGTGGAGCGGGGGTTGCTGAGGCGAGAGTCATTGGGTGGAGCGGGGGGGGTGCTGAGGCGAGTGTCATTGGGTGGAACGGGTGGGGGGTGCTGAGGCGAGTGTCATTGGGTGGAGCGGGGGGTGCTGAGGCGAGTGTCATTGGGTGGAGCGGGGGGTGCTGAGGCGAGAGTCATTGGGTGGAGCGGGGGGGTGCTGAGGCGAGTGTCATTGGGTGGAGCGGGGGAGTGCTGAGGCGAGCGTCATTGGGTGGAGCAGGGGGGTGCTGAGGCGAGCGTCATTGGGTGGAGCGGGGGGGGGGTGCTGAGGCGAGTGTCATTGGGTGGAGCAAGGGGGGTGCTGAGGCGAGTGTCATTGGCGGGACATACAGCAATTGCAGTTGTTTATTGTTGTAGTTTTTTTTTTTGTTCTTTTTTAAGGGGGGGGGGTGTTGAGGGTGTTACAGAGTGACTGTGTGTGTATGTGACTGTTAGCACGCATGACTGCAAAATAGAATGAATGGCCAACTACAGTTTGTTTGGGAGACTGGATCGTAGAGCACGTGGCTACGCGCGTGTGTGTGTGTGTGTGTGTGTGTAGCTGGCTTGAGATGATGAGATGCGTGAATTAACAGTCTTGATAGAGCACTCGAAGAAGAAGTGAAAAAGTTCAAGCGTGCTCTTAAAACGCAATCTGTATTATATTTGGGGTTGGAGTCATTGTTAATTGTGAAGTGCGAAGTTTGGAATTAGTTTTAATAAACATGGACAAGAGAGCTACCTGTGACAGGGAGTAGGATGAAGTATTGCCGCCAGGTACAGGGAGTGAAGGTATTGCCGCTAGGTATAGGGGGTGAAAGTACTGCCGCTAGGTACAGGGGGTGAAAGTACTGCCGCTAGGTATAGGGAGTGAAAGTACTGCCGCTAGGTACAGGGGGTGAAAGTATTGCCGCCAGGTACGGGGAGTGAAAGTACTGCCGCTAGGTGCAGGGGGTGAAAGTACTGCCGCTAGGTACAGGGAGTGAAAGTACTGCCGCTAGGTACAGGGGATGAAAGTATTGCCGCCAGGTACAGGGAGTGAAAGTATTGCCGCTAGGTACAGGGGGTGAAAGTACTGCCGCTAGGTACAGGGAGTGAAAGTATTGCCGCTAGGTACAGGGAGTGAAAGTACTGCCGCCAGGTACAGGGAGTGAAAGTACTTCCGCCAGGTACAGGGAGTGAAAGTACTGCCGCCAGGTACAGGGAGTGAAAGTACTGCCGCCAGGTACAGGGAGTGAAAGTACTGCCGCCAGGTACAGGGAGTGAAAGTACTGCCGCCAGGTACAGGGAGTGAAAGTACTGCCGCAAGGTACAGGGAGTGAAAGTACTGCCGCTAGGTACAGGAGGTGAAAGTAATGCCGCCAGGTACAGGGGGTGAAAGTACTGCCGCCAGGTACAGGGAGTGAAAGTACTGCCGCTAGGTACCAAACTTATTATATTCCAACAGACTGCAAAGAATGTCAGTCTGGAGGTTGTCATCAAGTGAACCTGACCTGCATCAATGGTTGCAAGATTGGATACTATCAAAGTGATTGCAGTGCAGGTAGCCGATATATCACTTTTTTTACTTTAAAGTTGTGTTTGTAACACACCACATACCAGTTACTCGAGGAGTAACTGAAATCGCACCTTGGTCTTATTTACTCACAGTTTAACTTTCAAATTAAAAATAAGTGTTTATCTGTGCTAGTTCTTTATTCTCAAGTGCTTGTACTTGCATGGTCAGTACCTGTACTTGCATAGTCAGCACTTGTACTTGCATGGTCAGCACTTGTACTTGCATGGTCAGCACTTGTACTTGCATGGTCAGCACTTGTACTTGTATGGTCAGCACTTGTACTTGCATGGTCATTACTTATATTTGTATGGTCAGCACTTGTACTTGCATGGTCAGCACTTGTACTTGCATGGTCATTACTTGTACTTGCACGGTCAGCACTTGTACTTGCATGGTCATTACTTGTACTTGCATGGTCATTACTTTGAACATCTCTGGTGTATAAAGAACGATCTGGATAAAGCGTTGATATTGAAAGAGCCAAACATAACATGATGAGTTTCTACTTTCATTTTAATCTGCTCATTATCATGCGTCATGCCGTTTTAATGTTATAGGGAGCCCCAGGCAAGGGTACATAAGGTGACCCAGGCAAAGGTACATTAGGGGGCCCGATGCAAGGTACATTTGGGGGCCCCAGGCAAGGGTACATTAGGGGGCCCGATGCAAGGGTACATTCTGGGGCCCATGCAAGGGTACATTAGGGGACCCCATGCAAGGGTACATTAGGGGGCCCATGCAAGGGTACATTAAGGGGCCCCAGGCAAGGGTACATTCGGGGCCCCATGCAAGGGTCATTAGGGGCCCATGCAAGGGTACATTAGGGGCCCCAGGCAAGGGTACACTGTGTTATGTTATATCTTGTCAAAGTTGACATTATAAAAAATTAGTTTTGAAATTAATTTTGCCTTCTCCCTGATAGCTTGTGGTCACTGCGGAGGCGACGAGTCTTGCCATCAACTGACTGGTGTATGTAAATTCGGTTGCAAGCCAGGCTTTCGTGGAGGTCAATGTAATGGTCAGTATAAAGACGGCTATTTGTTTTACTGGATCTAATACCTATAATATATGGCTAGTATGTATGGCTAGTATGTATGTATGGCTAGTATGTGTGTATGGCTAGTATGTATGGCTAGTATGTATGTATGGCTAGTATGTATGTATGTATGGCTAGCATGTGTATATGAGTAGTATGTATGGCTAGTATGTGTGTATGGCTAGTATGTGTATATGGCTAGTATGTGTGTATGGCTAGTATGTGTTTATGTATGGCTAGTATGTATGTATGGCTAGTATGTATGTATATGTGGCTGTTATGTGTATATGAGTAGTATGTATTATGTGTATATGGCTAGTATGTATGGCTAGTATGTGTGTATGGCTAGTATGTGTATATGGCTATTATGTGTGTATGGCTAGTATGTATGGCTAGTATGTATATATGGCTAGTATGTGTATATGGCTATTATGTGTGTATGGCTAGTATGTATGTATATGTGGCTGTTATGTGTATATGAGTAGTATGTATGGCTATTATGTGTATATGGCTAGTATGTATGGCTAGTATGTGTGTATGGCTAGTATGTATGGCTAGTATGTATATATGGCTAGTATGTGTATATGGCTATTATGTGTGTATGGCTAGTATGTATGTGTGGCTAGTATGTGTATATGAGTAGTATGTATGGCTAGTATGTGTATATGGCTAGTATGTATGTGTGGCTAGTATGTATATAAGGCTAGTATGTGTATATGGCTAGTAATATGGCTAGTATTTATGTATGGCTACTATGAATATATATGGCTAGTATGTATATATGGCTAGTATGTACATCTTCTTTAAAAGTTTAATAATGAAATAAGATAATTGTGAAGAGAAATGGTATAACATATCAGTCATTTTACGTTTCGGTTATTTAACTTCAATAATTTCATTTCACATTTTGTTGACAGATATTCAAGATGTGGATGTGATGGTTGATTGGCAAGAGTACTACGTCATCGCCTATACAGTAGTTGGGGCTCTGTGTGGTATGGTTTTAATGTACTTTGTCTTCTGTCAACCACAAAAAAAGAAAAAACGAAGGAGAAAAGGTGATTAATCCCGTATGGCTGTTTCTTCCCGAGTGACTGTTTGGTCCCGTGTGACTCTTTTCCATTGTGACTGTTACTTTTTAAATATACCGAGAAAGGGGTTGGGGTTGAGGTTATATAAAGAGATACTTAAATGAACGGTAAATAAAAAGACACATAAATAGATATGTAAAGCAGCCTCGTAGCGTAAAAATTCTACAGCAGGGGCCAGGCAATAGCAGGGGTGCCAGATAATACATTTTACTAAGTAGAGCAAATAAGCAGAGGGGGCCAGGCCAAACTCAGGGCCCCCCTGCCCCTCCCCCGCACGCTACGGGCTTAATGTAAAGACACATAAATACATAGACATGTAAATACATAGACACGCCAATGGTTGTTCTAATTTGTGTGGAGTAAAAACCAGTAGACAAAAAAATTGTTTCAACGTTCTATTTTGACTTGTAAAAATGTTTCAACGTTCTATTTTGACTTGTAAAAATGTTTCAATATTCTATTTTGACTTGTAAAAATGTTTCAATGTTCTATTTTGACTTGTAAAAATGTTTCAATGTTCTATTTTGACTTGTAAAAATGTTTCAATATTCTATTTTTGACTTGTAAAAATGTTTCAACGTTCTATTTTGACTTGTAAAAATGTTTCAACGTTCTATTTTGACTTGTAAAAATGATTCAATGTTCTATTTTGACTTGTAAAAATGTTTCAACGTTCTATTTTGACTTGTAAAAATGTTTCAACGTTCTATTTTGACTTGTAAAAATGTTTCAATATTCTATTTTGACTTTAAAAATGTTTCAACGTTCTATTTTGAGTTGTAAAAATGTTTCAACGTTCTATTTTGACTTGTAAAAATGTTTCAATATTCTATTTTGACTTGTAAAAATGTTTCAACGTTCTATTTTGACTTGTAAAAATGTTTCAACGTTCTATTTTGACTTGTAAAAATGTTTCAATGTTCTATTTTGACTTGTTGTGTTACTAGATGACTCTATGGAACTGACTACAAAAGATTCGTCCACCATCACGTCATCCTACTCTGAGTACAGTGTACACACTCAACCGTCAGACCTACGGTCAGAAGTCCGTTCCAAATCAATGTCAGAGCCAAAGTCAGAAGGATTATCGGGATATTCATAAATGGTCAACAAAGAAACCATTCAAGCTAATTATATTATCGATTATAAACACTTCTTGTCAACTGTCATCTAATAAATTGTTACACAAAATTGATCTATCTCAAGTTATTAAACAATTATTAGGATTAATAAAAAATATCTAATGATTAATAAATATGTTGTGATTATACATCAGCTACATATTTATCTAGTGTGTCGTATGTCCATACATTTCTTCTCATATTGTTTGATAAGTGCGTATCAATTTATTATCTGCAATTTCGGTCAATTAGGTCTATATTTTGTCAAGGCATATATATCTCGTTTGTTTTAGCTCTTAGTTTTCGTCAATCAATAGTCTCAATAAAACGAAATGAATCTTAACAACAATGGCGATTTGTTGAATTACTCAAAGTTTTATATTTTTTTCGTTCTAGTCTGTCTATTGAGTTTTATACTGCAAAGTATTTTTGATGCAGAAAAATTAGCAAACACTTGAGCCATAGACAATTAATATACACATCACGTGACATGACTCATTTTACATAATATGGGGAGGGGGGGGTGACGAATCAGGGTATAACATAAGAGTAGACAACCTCGGCTCAGGGTATAACATAAGGGTAGACAACCTCAGCTCAGGGTATAACATAAGGGTAGACAACCGTGACTCAGGGTATAACATAAGGGTAGACAACCTCAGCTCAGGGTATAACATAAGGGTAGACAACCGTGACTCAGGGTATAACATAAGGGTAGACAACCTCAGCTCAGGGTATAACATAAGGGTAGACAACCGTGACTCAGGGTATAACACAAGGGTAGACAACCTCGACTCAGGGTATAACATAAGGGTAGACAACCTCAGCTCAGGGTATAACATAAGGGTAGACAACCTCAGCTCAGGGTATAACATAAGAGTAGACAACCTCAGCTCAGGGTATAACATAAGGGTAAACAACCGTGACTCAGGGTATAACAGAAGGGTAGACAACCTCAGCTCAGGGTATAACATAAGGGTAGACAACCGTGACTCAGGGTATAACATAAGGGTAGACAACCTCAGCTCAGGGTATAACATAAGGGTAGACAACCGTGACTCAGGGTATAACACAAGGGTAGACAACCTCGACTCAGGGTATAACATAAGGGTAGACAACCTCAGCTCAGGGTATAACATAAGGGTAGACAACCGTGACTCAGGGTATAACATAAGAGTAGACAACCTCAGCTCAGGGTATAACATAAGGGTAAACAACCGTGACTCAGGGTATAACAGAAGGGTAGACAACCTCGGCTCAGGGTATAACATAAGGGTAGACAACCTCAGCTCAGGGTATAACATAAGGGTAGACAACCGTGACTCAGGGTATAACACAAGGGTAGACAACCTCGGCTCAGGGTATAACATAAGGGTAGACAACCTCAGCTCAGGGTATAACATAAGGGTAGACAACCGTGACTCAGGGTATAACATAAGAGTAGACAACCTCAGCTCAGGGTATAACATAAGGGTAAACAACCGTGACTCAGGGTATAACAGAAGGGTAGACAACCTCGGCTCAGGGTATAACATAAGGGTAGACAACCTCAGCTCAGGGTATAACATAAGGGTAGACAACCGTGACTCAGGGTATAACACAAGGGTAGACAACCTCGGCTCAGGGTATAACATAAGGGTAGACAACCTCAGCTCAGGGTATAACAGAAGGGTAGACAACCTCGGCTCAGGGTATAACATAAGGGTAGACAACCTCAGCTCAGGGTATAACATAAGGGTAGACAGCCGTGACTCAGGGTATAACATAAGGGTAGACAACCTCAGCTCAGGGTATAACATAAGAGTAGACAACCGTGACTCAGGGTATAACATAAGGGTAGACAACCTCAGCTCAGGGTATAACATAAGGGTAGACAACCGTGACTCAGGGTATAACACAAGGGTAGACAACCTCGACTCAGGGTATAACATAAGGGTAGACAACCTCAGCTCAGGGTATAACATAAGGGTAGACAACCTCGGCTCACATGTAACCTTTTCAAATCTATTGTTGTGCCGTCTCTTAAACAGCTGCTAACATTTACACTTGTGTATACAAAATTAACTGAGAATCACATAAAGTGGTAAAAAATTTTATTTGAATTTCCTTCCCTTAAACAGACAGACAGACAGACAGACAGATAGATAGATAGATAGATAGATAGATAGATAGATAGATAGATAGATAGATAGATAGATAGATAGATAGATAGATAGATAGATAGATAGATGGATCGATAGCTAGATAGCTAGATAGATAGATAGATAGATAGATAGATAGATAGATGGTATGATCAGATGTTATAATCAGATGTTATGATCAGATGTTATGATCAGATGTTGTTATCAGATGTTATGATCATATGTTATGATCTGATGTTATGATCAGATGTTATGATCAGATTTTATGATCAGATGTTATGATCAGATGTTATGATCAGATTTTATGATCAGATGTTATGATGGGTACCCATACATCTCTACAGCTGAGGGAGAGATAATCGTGTGGTAAAGGCGTTCAACTGTCGACTTGGTAGTCCCGGGTTCGATCATCGCTGAGAGACATGGGATATGTTTAGGTCCTAATGAAAGGTCTTGAGTCTCCCCTGAGAGACATGAGATATGTTTAGGTCCTAATGAAAGGTCTTGAGTCTCCCCTGAGAGACATGGGATATGTTTAGGTCCTAATGAAAGGTCTTGAGTCTCCCCTGAGAGACATGAGATATGTTTAGGTCCTAATGAAAGGTCTTGAGTCTCCCCTGAGAGACATGAGATATGTTTTGGTCCTAATGAAAGGTCTTGAGTCTCCCCTGAGAGACATGAGATATGTTTAGGTCCTAATGAAAGGTCTTGAGTCTCCCCTGAGAGACATGAGATATGTTTAGGTCCTAATGAAAGGTCTTGAGTCTCCCCTGAGAGACATGGGATATGTTTAGGTCCTAATGAAAGTTCTTGAGTCTACCCTGAGAGACATGGGATATGTTTAGGTCCTAATGAAAGGTCTTGAGTCTCCCCTGAGAGACATGAGATATGTTTAGGTCCTAATGAAAGGTCTTGAGTCTCCCCTGAGAGACATGAGATATGTTTAGGTCCTAATGAAAGGTCTTGAGTCTCCCCGGAGAGACATGGGATATGTTTAGGTCCTAATGAAAGGTCTTGAGTCTCCCCTGAGAGACATGGGATATGTTTAGGTCCTAATGAAAGGTCTTGAGTCTCCCCTGAGAGACATGGGATATGTTTAGGTCCTAATGAAAGGTCTTGAGTCTCCCCTGAGAGACATGGGATATGTTTAGGTCCTAATGAAAGGTCTTGAGTCTCCCTGGGAGACATGAGATATGTTTAGGTCCTAATGAAAGGTCTTGAGTCTCCCCTGAGAGACATGAGATATGTTTAGGTCCTAATGAAAGGTCGAGTCTCCCCTGAGAGACATGAGATATGTTTAGGTCCTAATGAAAGGTCTTGAGTCTCCCCTGAGAGACATGGGATATGTTTAGGTCCTAATGAAAGGTCTTGAGTCTCCCCTGAGAGACATGAGATATGTTTAGGTCCTAATGAAAGGTCTTGAGTCTCCCCTGAGAGACATGAGATATGTTTAGGTCCTAATGAAAGGTCTTGAGTCTCCCCGGAGAGACATGGGATATGTTTAGGTCCTAATGAAAGGTCTTGAGTCTCCCCTGAGAGACATGGGATATGTTTAGGTCCTAATGAAAGGTCTTGAGTCTCCCCTGAGAGACATGGGATATGTTTAGGTCCTAATGAAAGTTCTTGAGTCTACCCTGAGAGACATGGGATATGTTTAGGTCCTAATGAAAGGTCTTGAGTCTCCCCTGAGAGACATGAGATATGTTTAGGTCCTAATGAAAGGTCTTGAGTCTCCCCGGAGAGACATGGGATATGTTTAGGTCCTAATGAAAGGTCTTGAGTCTCCCCTGAGAGACATGGGATATGTTTAGGTCCTAATGAAAGGTCTTGAGTCTCCCCTGAGAGACATGGGATATGTTTAGGTCCTAATGAAAGTTCTTGAGTCTACCCTGAGAGACATGGGATATGTTTAGGTCCTAATGAAAGGTCTTGAGTCTCCCCTGAGAGACATGGAATATGTTTAGGTCCTAATGAAAGGTCTTGAGTCTTCCCAGCATCAAACGGGCAATTGTTGGGGGGGGGGGTGCGAGCGTTTTCCCATTTCACCATTGAATGGTTCCCGTCTTGCCTCCATGGCGATAGCTCCCTCAACTAGGGAGGCAATGAAAGGCACCATAAAAAAGTCTCATTTGTAGTTTATTGGATGAAAGAGATTGAAATGTCATCCGGACAACAAGTTTACAAAAACAGAACTCTACAGGTAGAAAGAAATAGAATCTGTAAGACTTATAAAACAAATCTCTACAGGTAGAAAGAAATAGAATCTGTAAGACTTATAAAACAAAACTCTACAGGTAGAAGGAAATAGAATCTGTAAGACTTCTAATCACCACCTCATCGAATAATTATATCCCCTGCCTCAACTAAATCCAGAAAGTTACATTTAGTCAGTACCGGAAATAAGACAAATATCACGCAGTTCTTGGTCAACCCACTTGTTAAATATGCAATGAATATATTGTTCCATCGCTGTAGTGAAATACAGTATATTTCATGTTGTTTGGCTGTTCCGATACACAGAATGTATATATTGTTATAGGGCTGTAGTGAAATACAGAATATTTCATATTATTTGGCTGTTCCGATACACAGAATGTATATATTGTTATAGGGCTATAGTGAAATACAGTATATTTCATGTTGTTTGGCTGTTCCGATACACGGAATGTATATATTGTTATAGGGTTGTAGTGAAATACAGTATATTTCATGTTGTTTGGCTGTTCCGATACACGGAATGTATATATTGTTATAGGGCTGTAGTGAAATACAGAATATTTCATATTATTTGGCTGTTCCGATACACGGAATGTATATATTGTTATAGGGCTGTAGTGAAATACAGTATATTTCATGTTGTTTGGCTGTTCCGATACACGGAATGTATATATTGTTATAGGGTTGTAGTGAAATACAGTATATTTCATGTTGTTTGGCTGTTCCGATACACGGAATGTATATATTGTTATAGGGCTGTAGTGAAATACAGTATATTTCATGTTGTTTGGCTGTTCCAATACACGGAATGCATATATTGTTATAGGGCTGTAGTGAAATACAGTATATTTCATGTTGTTTGGCTGTTCCGATACACGGAATGTATATGATGTTGACCTGATACACATCACTCTGAGGCCTGATATTTATTGCATTTTATTATTGCAGCCTACTTGTAAATTTCCAAAAAAAATAATGTTGAACGGAAGCGGAAACCAAGAAACTAGGACAGCATGTTAAAAATGTTATAAACAAAAGGTATTTTTTATTAGAAGATTCTTACCACCTACATAAAGTGTATTCTGCAAATATAAATATTTAATGAATTGTTTTATATTCAAAGACTACATAAAGTTATGAAGGTTTCGAGTATAATATTGATATTAGAGAGTTTCGAAATGATTCTTTCAAGCCACTTGACTCCAGTTCTCCTTGTTGTATATATGTGTATGTCTATACCATTGTCTGCAGGAAACGTAAGTGAATAGTATTTATAGGAAAATGGAAATAAATGTATCCACTTTCTGTCAAAAAATTTAAACAATCTTTCAAGTGATTAGTGAATAGAATGTTAAATGGAAATAAAAATGGGCTGGTGGCGCGTAGAAATCACTAGGCTCGCTTTCTGCGCGCGGTGCTCGCTCCTTGGGCGCGGTGATATCACGTTAGGCGCGGTGCTCGCCCATTGGGTGGGGTGCTCGCTCCCTGGGAGGGGTGCTCGCTCTTTAGGAGAAATGTTATCACCTTAGGCACGGAGTTGCTCCTTGGGCGTGGTGCTCACTACCTGGGCTGGGTGCTCACTACCTGGGCTGGGTGCTCACTACCTGGACTGGGTGCTCGCTACCTGGGCTGGGTGCTCGCTACCTGGACTGGGTGCTCACTACCTGGGCGGGGTACTCACTACCTAGGCGGGGTGCTTGCTCACTGCTGGCTAAACATCAGTTTGTTCTTCTTTGCTTTCTTTTTTAAAATTAATAAAATTTTATTCTGCTCTCCAAGCCTCCAATCGACCTAAATCCAGCTTTGAGTAAAGGTTAAATTAAATATTACCAATGATACATTCAAACAATATATTCTATGTTAATAAAATAAATGATATTATCACAGAACCTATTCTGGGTACATCTGAGCTTGTGTTTAACAGGTTTGACACATGATATATACATTTTCTTGAATATTTTGTGTCTGTCTATATTAACATGTTTCATGATTATTTTTTTTTTCAAATATTCAAGCCATAAAAACTTATTATAATATATTGAAATAAACAAAGGCTTACAGTAATTGTTATTGTATATAAATAAACGTTGTTCAAAACTTATTTTTATCATCGGTAGAAACGAGAAAGGAAGAAAAGTTAAAAATAGGCCAAGATATAAAATGTCTAGCTCTGTCTAAGGAAGGAATTATTGCTCTGTCAACTTACGTTTATACTTATTGACTGTTTTGGACAAACTATTGTAAGGTGACGCAAGCATAGTGTAAACGGTCAAAACAGAAATGACCTAAAGCAGCTAATCGTGTGATCTTTGACCTGCAGATCTTCTGTCGAGACTACAGGGAAGGCAACCAATGTATGTTCGCCTGCAACTGTCGTCTGGGTCCGTGTGACACAATCGGAAGATGTAACAAACTGGGATATTGTAACAAACCTTTTTTCGGGGAAAATTGCCAGTCAGGTACAGGAAATAATGATTCATCAAGTCGACACGGGCAAACACGAAACACAAACACCCACACACAAACATCCACACACAAACACCCACACACAAACACCCACACACAAACACCCACTCACAGACACCCACACACAGACACCCACACACAAACACCCACACACAAACACCCACACACAGACACCCACACACAGACACCCACACACAAACACCCACACACAGACACCCACACAAAGACACCCACACACAAACACCCACACACAAACACCCACACACAAACACCCACACACAGACACCCACACACAAACACCCACACACAAACACCCACTCACAGACACCCACACACAGACACCCACACACAGATACCCACACACAGACACCCATACACAGACACCCACACACAGACACCCACACACAGACACCCACACACAGACACCCACACACAAACACACACACACAAACACCCACACACAGACACCCACACACAAACACCCACACACAAACACCCACAGACACCCACACACAAACACACACACACAAACACACACACAAACACACACACAAACACCCACACATACAAACACCCACCCACACATACAAACAGGGAAGACTTTCAAATTGTTCGCCCCAATTAAACGGATATTTGCCTAATCTAGCCTGTAACTAGAGCCATGACTGATAGTGGTATGCTAAATGTAAATGGCGGGGCACCTGGGAGGCGCGGGGCCCACTTTGGAGCTAGCGGTTAAATTGGCGTCATGCTGGCCCTACATACAAAACAAACGCACACACACACACACACAAACACACACACACACACAAAACAAGCACAAAACAAAATACACACAAACACACAGAACAAAAACATAGTGAAAACCAAAATATTTTTTTTTATTTTATATCTCCGAAATACTACTGTTTAATTCAATAGATAGATAGATAGATAGATAGATAGATAGATAGATAGATAGATTGTTTGATGGATTGATAGAATAATAGGTAGATTGTTTGATAGATTGATAGAATGATAGAACCTTGTATTGGTAAGAAAAATGGTATGTGTGAAGTAGGTAGGTTTGAAGCAGGTAGGTGTGAGGTAGTTATGTGTGAGGTAGTTAATTATGTATGTTGGTAAGAAGTAGTTATGTGTGTAGTTAGGTAATCATGTAGGTAGTTAGTAGTTATATAGATAGATAGATAGATAGATAGATAGATAGATAGATTAGATAGATTAGATAGATTAGATAGATAGATAGATAGATAGATAGATAGATAGATAGATAGATAGATAGATAGATAGATAGATAGATAGATAGATAGATAGATAGATAGATAGATAGATAGATAGATAGATAGATAGATAGATAGATAGATAGATAGATAGATAGATAGATAGATAGATAGATAGATAGATAGATAGATAGATAGATAGATAGATAGATAGATAGATAGATTGTTTGATGGATTGATAGAATAATAGGTAGATTGTTTGATAGATTGATAGAATGATAGAACCTTGTATTGGTAAGAAAAATGGTATGTGTGAAGTAGGTAGGTTTGAAGCAGGTAGGTGTGAGGTAGTTATGTGTGAGGTATTTAATTATGTATGTTGGTAAGAAGTAGTTATGTGTGTAGTTAGGTAATCATGTAGGTAGTTAGTAGTTATATAAATTTATTGATAATTAAAATAACATAAAATATAGATAGTATGTAACTAATTAGAATGGTTGTTTAGTTGATAGAGCTGCTGAAGCAATAGATGCGCCAATTTTGCTGTTGACTTCAACGAGATGTCCTGCAATGATAACAAGTCCGTGACGTCAATTCCATTCAAGTTTAACAAGGAACTCACCTTCCGATTTCTAGAAATAGTCTTCCGAAGATTCCCAATGGTGTCCAGGTGTAAGTCAAATGTAGCCAATAATATCTGATTTATATTCTCTATACAAGGATTGTCAGGTTCTCTTCATACAAATACTGTGTCCATTCATTAAATAAATATTTACGTTGGGTCATTTCACGGTCATATGTATCAACAATAGTTAACAGATAACCGTATCTTTGTTGGCTGAACCGTGATTACTGATTAGAGTCTGAACTAACTGTTTCCATGGAAACCACGTGTCACTGACAACAAATACTTCAAATAGATATAAACTGGTTCGCTTCAAGTCATTAGGTCTGGTTGTAATACAAATGTTGAGAATTATTTTTCGATACTTTCAGACGTTCAGCAAAAAAAAAAAACACTTGTCTGTCTATGTATCGGTAAATATAAATCTATTTATGTTATCAATAATCTATCTAGCTGTAGAAATATATTCTATACATTCATTTCTAGAACAGATCGACTGACAAAGGCACACCCACACATAGATAGATAGATAGATAGATAGATAGATAGATAGATAGATTAGATAGATTAGATAGATTAGATAGATTAGATAGATAGATAGATAGATAGATAGATAGATAGATAGATAGATAGATAGATAGATAGATAGATAGATAGATAGATAGATAGATAGATAGATAGATAGATAGATAGATAGATAGATAGATAGATAGATAGATAGATAGATAGATAGATAGATAGATAGATAGATAGATAGATAGATAGATAGATAGATAGATAGATAGATAGATAGATAGATAGATAGATAGATAGATAGATAGATAGATAGATAGATAGATAGATAGATAGATAGATAGATAGATAGATAGATAGATAGATAGATAGATAGATAGATAGATAGATAGATAGATAGATAGATAGATAGATAGATAGATAGATAGATAGATAGATAGATAGATAGATAGATAGATAGATAGATAGATAGATAGATAGATAGATAGATTGTTTGATGGATTGATAGAATAATAGGTAGATTGTTTGATAGATTGATAGAATGATAGAACCTTGTATTGGTAAGAAAAATGGTATGTGTGAAGTAGGTAGGTTTGAAGCAGGTAGGTGTGAGGTAGTTATGTGTGAGGTATTTAATTATGTATGTTGGTAAGAAGTAGTTATGTGTGTAGTTAGGTAATCATGTAGGTAGTTAGTAGTTATATAAATTTATTGATAATTAAAATAACATAAAATATAGATAGTATGTAACTAATTAGAATGGTTGTTTAGTTGATAGAGCTGCTGAAGCAATAGATGCGCCAATTTTTGCTGTTGACTTCAACGAGATGTCCTGTAATGATAACAAGTCCGTGACGTCAATTCCATTCAAGTTTAACAAGGAACTCACCTTCCGATTTCTAGAAATAGTCTTCCGAAGATTCCCAATGGTGTCCAGGTGTAAGTCAAATGTAGCCAATAATATCTGATCTATATTCTCTATACAAGGATTGTCAGGTTCTCTTCATACAAATACTGTGTCCATTCATTAAATAAATATTTACGTTGGGTCATTTCACGGTCATATGTATCAACAATAGTTAACAGATAACCGTATCTTTGTTGGCTGAACCGTGATTACTGATTAGAGTCTGAACTAACTGTTTCCATGGAAACCACGTGTCACTGACAACAAATACTTCAAATAGATATAAACTGGTTCGCTTCAAGTCATTAGGTCTGGTTGTAATACAAATGTTGAGAATTATTTTTCGATACTTTCAGACGTTCAGCAAAAAAAAAAACACTTGTCTGTCTATGTATCGGTAAATATAAATCTATTTATGTTATCAATAATCTATCTAGCTGTAGAAATATATTCTATACATTCATTTCTAGAACAGATCGACTGACAAAGGCACACCCACACATAGATAGATAGATAGATAGATAGATAGATAGATAGATAGATAGATAGATAGATAGATAGATAGATAGATAGATAGATAGATAGATAGATAGATAGAAAGATAGATAGATAGATAGATAGATAGATAGATAGATAGATAGATAGATAGATAGATAGATAGATAGATAGATAGATAGATAGATAGATAGATAGATAGATAGATAGATAGATAGATAGATAGATAGATAGATAGATAGATAGATAGATAGATAGATAGACAGACAGACAGACAGACAGACAGACACAGACCGCTCTCCTTTAATTTATTTTCTTTCACTGTTTCAGCCTATGAGAAATATTTCATTGATCTCCACTTTGATGGTCAGAGCAAGGATCTCTGTGAGTACCAGGAAATCCTGGAGACCAGTGAGACTAGAGCAGAGTACCGCTGTGGGAGTGTGGACTTTACCTTCACATCACTGACCTTGTCCGGTCCAGGGGTCCAACATGTCTGCTCCGTCTATCTGAGTGGTGGTAATGTTACGGCCAGTGTTTGACTATGTGGTTATAAAACTTTGGAAACAGTATGGTGGTTATAGTACTGTGGAATCAGTCATGTGGTTATAGTACTGTGGACACAGTCAGATGGTTATACTACTTTGGAAACAGTCAGGTGGTTATAGTACTGTGGACACAGTCAGATGGTTATACTACTTTGGAAACAGTCAGGTGGTTATAGTACTGTGGACAAAGTCAGGTGATTATAGTACTGTGGAAACAGTCAGGTGGTTAAAGTACTGTGGACACAGTCAGGTGGTTATAGTAATGTGGGCACAGTCAGGTGGTTATAGTACTGTGGAAACAGTTAAATGGTCATAGTACTATGGAAACAGTAAAGGGGGAGTGGGTGCTTCGAACAGCGCCCTGTGTTTTATCCTTGAAAATCGATACTGCAGTTTGCATAATTTGTTGTTAGATTTTAAAAAATCAACCGTGTGATTGAACTGAAGTATGCTACATACTGTACATGACCTGGTACACCAACACTGTCCACATAGGTCTGTAAGGACCTGGTACACCAACACTGTCCACATAGGTCTGTAAGGACCTGGTACACCAACACTGTCCACATAGGTCTGTAAGGACCTGGTACACCAACACTGTCCACATAGGTCTGTACAAGAAAGACTATGAAGGCATTATGAGTTTCGACTTTGATGCTGGACTGTGTACTTGATCAGACACTGTTACATTTATTATCTATAGTGAATATAGTTACAATGGCTCCTTACAGTAAGCTTGTGTTATAATGCAATATGTTTCAACCCTGATTGAACGTCCAGCTCGGAGTACAACTGTAAATTATTAAACACAAAAATAAATTCTTCCAGGTCGCAATTTCGCTGCATTCAGCTATGACGTCCTTACATTTAATTTATCAGACAAGGGAGGTAAGTGTTTTTTTTTAAATGTATAAATTGGTATTAAAAATATCAACTCTAGATGTCTATTGTAATGTATAAATTGGTATTAAAAATATCAACTCTAGATGTCTATTGTAATGTATAAATTGGTATTAAAAATATCAACTCTAGATGTCTATTGTAATGTATAAATTGGTATTAAAAATATCAACTCTAGATGTCTATTGTAATGTATAAATTAGGATTAAAAATATCAACTCTAGATGTCTATTGTAATGTATAAATTGGTATTAAAAATATCAACTCTAGATGTCTATTGTAATGTATAAATTGGTATTAAAAATATCAACTCTAGATGTCTATTGTAATGTATAAATTGGTATTAAAAATATCAACTCTAGATGTCTATTGTAATGTATAAATTGGTATTAAAAATATCAACTCTAGATGTCTATTGTAATGTATAAATTGGTATTAAAAATATCAACTCTAGATGTCTATTGTAATGTATAAATTGGTATTAAAAATATCAACTCTAGATGTCTATTGTAATTTTTATTTTCCTCAATACAAATAAAATACCCCGCCTTACCCAATTTTGTTGTATCAATTGATGACTCGATAAGTTACGTTATTTGCAAATGACCCCTCCCCACACACACACACTAACACACACACCCACACACACACATACACACACATATTACATGCTTAGAAAAATGTTTATTGTGAACGTAATCTTCATGAATACATTATATTAAAAAGTCATAAATAAACAAACTATCTTAAGTAAAAGTAATAATTATCTAATGTCGAAAGTATGCCCGTTAAACTCCTAAACAATTGCAATATTTTATTCAAAAGTGTTTTCATTGATTATAATAACCTTTATTTCCCATTAAATGTTGGATCAATCATTTTTGAAATTCAAAATTGTATCAGTTGGTCATGGCTTTTATAATAAGCAAAATGTCATGTTGCGATATAAGACAAAATATCTTGTATTTTGTGTTGGCTGTTTCCTAGTGTATACATTCATCCTATCAAAATGTACACATTGATTGAAACATTTAAACTATGTTCCAGGGGTAGACAATCGCAAACCAAGGGGAGACAGTCGCAAGGTCCTGGATGGCTCCGATAAAACATGTCTCCATGGCAACCAAAATGGATTCGAGGTTTCACTCAGTGTGACTTTCCTTTTATGGAGACTGGTCATACTTAACTGGAACGGTTGTTATCTTGTGGTCATACTTAACTGGAACGGTTGTTATCTTGTGGTCATACTTAACTGGAACGGTTGTTATCTTGTGGTCATACTTAACTGGAACGGCTGTTATCTTGTGGTCATACTTAACTGGAACGGTTTTTATCTTGTGGTCATACTTAACTGGAACGGTTGTTATCTTGTGGTCATACTTAACTGGAACGGTTGTTATCTTGTGGTCATACTTAACTGGAACGGTTGTTATCTTGTGGTCATACTTAACTGGAACGGCTGTTATCTTGTGGTCATACTTAAATAGAACGGTTGTTATCTTGTGGTCATACTTAACTAGAACGGCTGTTATCTTGTGGTCATACTTAACTAGAACGGCTGTTATCTTGTGGTCATACTTAACTGGAACGGCTGTTATCTTGTGGTCATACTTAACTGGAACGGTTGTTATCTTGTGGTCATATTTAAATAGAACGGCTGTTATCTTGTGGTCATACTTAAATAGAACGGCTGTTATCTTGTGGTCATACTTAAATAGAACGGCTGTTATCTTGTGGTCATACTTAAGTAGAACGGCTGTTATCTTGTGGTCATACTTAACTGGAACGGCTGTTATCTTGTGGTCATACTTAACTGGAACGGTTGTTATCTTGTGGTCATACTTAACTGGAACGGCTGTTATCTTGTGGTCATACTTAACTGGAACGGTTGTTATCTTGCATGCACTTTTGACAAAAAAAAAATACCGAGATATAGATAAATAGTGTTATTAATTGATTTAAGAAAGGAAAGCAGTTTTACTACATCAAGTGACGTAGGGAAGGGTATTGTGATTTGTGCGCCTCACAGTTGTACTACATCCGGTGACTAGGGGGGGCGGTGTTGTGATTGTTGCGGCCATATAGGGCGCATACGATATAGGGGGCTGAAAGAGCGGCATTCGATGTTTGTGCACTTTTAAGGTTGGTAGGAGGGTGACAAAAATGTATCCCGCACAGTAACTGGACACGGCTCTGACTATATCTAGTATTTTTCGTAAATGGAAGTGGTTAGGTGTTTGAAATATAAGACCCAACGATTGTTTACTCGGACTGACTAACGCTTCTGACAGTAGCTTAATGGGGGGAGGGGCGTAGGACATGTTGATATGTGGATCCCTCGATGGATATTTCAGGTTCATGGTGAAATCACCGTTATATCTCCCGTGGTGCCTCCAGGGTGATTGCACTATCGGCTCTGATGGGAAATTAAAGAAGGGCACCATAAAAACAGTCCCATTAATGGTTTAAAGGATATAAGTGATCGAATCTAATCCTTGCAGGGGCTTCACACACAAGTACCGTAGCTTAATAAACTTCTACGTAATATGGCACACATGCTCCAGTCTTCTGTGATAGTTTTATTGTCTTTTATTAACAGGTTCCAGTTTCACTGAGTTATCTGATGGCCGTCTAGAAAATTTTACATTGTCACTGGTCTATGAGGGAGAAAGTCGCCATGATCAGCCCTTAAGTCTGGGGTACCAATCAAAGTACGACTTACCGTTCAATGGAGAAATTGTCAAACGGCTGAGCATCAAAACAAACAAACGTTCCATAACATTTTGTGAACTTGAAATGTTTGGAGGTAGGCATTGTTTCGTTTTATAATTCACGCTACGGGTCTTGACCACATACATTGGGTCTTGACCACATACATTGGGTCTTGACCACATACATTGGGTCTTGCCCACATACATCGGGTCTTGACCACATACATTGGTTTTTTAACGTAGAGGTTTATATATATATATATGTGACAGTAGTAGTGATTAGTAAGATCATAAGTATGAATTTATAAAGCTGATATATAACGGCGACGTATACAGCTGACGTATAAAGCTGATGTATAAAGCTGACGTATAAAGCTGACGTATAAAGCTGACGTATAAAGCTGATGTATAAAGCTGATGTATAAAGCTGACGTATAAAGCTGACGTATAAAGCTGGAATGAATGCTAAAAATAAATGATGAGCTTAACAGTAAAGTTCAATTAATTCCTGGAGAAAACAATGAACGAATATAATGAAGATATTTGCTTTGATTTACTACAGAAACTGTAACATGCTGTCAATGTGGCACTGACATAAATAAAACATCAAATGTGTAGGTCTGATATTTTGTTTAAAATAACCCATTCGTTTTACGTCATCAACATATAATTTCTGTGTGTTTGAAATTACCCATAGCCTGAGCTAAAAACATATAGTCGAGCTTACAAATATGTAATGAATATGTATGTATGTCACTAAATATGTAATACATATGTATGTATGTCACTAAAGCCTGAACTGTGTTATCTTTACCAGTCAGATGATTCACATAGCTTCAATACTCAACTATATTTTTAGCGCTCTATCCGTTTGGCGTTTTTTACCGTTTTTCTTAGTACTGCGCTGACCGTAAAGGTCACGGGGGGGGGGCATTGTGTGGACGGGAAGGATCAATTTAAAAAATACCCCTATCATAAATGTAACCTGTTCAATTATGCTACTCTCTGTCTGCTTAGATTATCTTTCACACCCAGGGCCTAAACGAATTCCATGTTTAAATATTTTAGACTAAAAGAGTATTATTTTTCTGATCTTTGCACTTAAAAGATTAAAATGTTTTAAATTTCATTGTTTCTGTTTAGACTGTCCTGTACATAAGACTGGCATCACCTGTACTGACACCTGTCATAATGAAAGGTGTGACACTCTTGGTCGCGCGTATCTAAGGTCCAACGATACATTAGGTGTATTTAGAAGACGTAAGTATTGAACGATACATTAGGTGTATTTAGAAGAAGTAAGTATTGAACGATACATTAGGTGTATTTAGAAGAAGTAAGTATTCAAATTTCCGAGCCTCAGCCATAACTATTTTAGGCCCCTGACAGACTTTGACATCGAACCCACTTTCCCTCGATTGTGCAGCAAATAAAAGAAACCGAAAAAGAAATAAATGTTGAAACTGGACAGATCTTGGGGAACACAGTATCAAAAGTTGGAATGAATGAGGCAATGAGCTGCTCCTATCATTCACACAGCTAGAGTTGTAGTCTGGTCCCCTTATGTAAACCACTTTCAGTCTTTTATCATTTCTGTTGACATTAGTGTGACCACAACAACGGTCTGGCCTCAACCAGATTTAGTTATTATGTTGTAACATTTGACTGTTTTTGTAATGAAACAATATGGAGTCTGCACCAGCCCCGTAGCGTGAAAATTCTACAGCAGGGGCCAGGCATTCTACAGCAGGGGCCAGGTTAATAGCAGGGGGGGCATGAAATATGTTACTAAATAGAGAAAACAAGCAGAGGGGCAGACAAAACGCAAGGGGGCCCTCAGGGCCTGGTCTGCACCATGTTGAATAAATCAAAGACTGTACATTATATAGATCAAATGGATAACCAAGGTGGCATAGGAGTAACTGACTCAACCTGTATTGCATGGTTGGAATGGTTGTCAATAATAGTGACTCCAGTCAAATATTGTTTATTGTTTCCCCCTTCACCAGAGTGTGTCATCTGTATTAGATGTGATGTACCTGGTGGAGACTGTGTCGGATGTAGACCTGGTTATATGGGCAAGAAATGTCTGGAGTGTAAGTATCCTTTGTCACACTGACCAGCTTCAGTATTGGAGTCAGTATTATGTTTTGTCTCAGTGCAACACCAACGAATGTCACACTGACCAGCTTCAGTATTGGAGTCAGTATTATGTTTTGTCTCAGTGCAACACCAACGAAACAATGTCAACACCACAGATAGTTACTTTATTTATTTTGATACATTGAAATCTTTTTAGAAGAGTTTGTATATATGTAATGGTAATACTGAATTTGGATTTGAATATATAGTTGTACCTTAGACGTCATAGGTTCTCTGCTGTGGATTCCCCGAGTTATTTTTAGCTATGACCCCGATTGACCAATCCGTAATAAAAAAACAATGAGTACCAAGGTATGGGTTACCTATGTATGTACACAGCTAGTCCTTTCCACTCCTAGTCATAATTCTTCTTGGGAGTGGCGTTAGTAGGCTGGGGTGGAGGGTGTGGTCCGATATTTGCGTGTGTGTTATCCATGACACCTAATATGGCTTTGAAGCCTAAAGACACAGATGACCGCAGACTGGTCAGGGGCCTGAGGTCGTCTTGTTTATCCAGCTGCAGGTTGGGTGACCGTGATGGACACTACTTAAACCTTTTCTACCCTGGGGCAGACTCCCCGTAGTACACTTGCCTATATAAAACTTGCCTATAGAACACTTGCCTATATAACACTTGCCTATATAACACTTGCCTATATAACAACACTTGCCTATATAACACTTGCCTATATAACACTTGCCTATATAACACTTGCCTATAGAACACTTGCCTATATAACACTTTCCTATAGTACACTTGCCTATAGTACACTTGCCTATAGAACACTTGCCTATACGAATGTTAAGGCCCGGCCATTAAAGCTATCTCACCAAAATCATGATTTTAATATAACCTGTGTTGAACATGAATTTAGTTTGGCTATAAAAGTATATTGTATTGATGTTTTTAACTATAAAAGTATATTGTATTGATGTTTTTAAGTATGAATGTATATTGACTGTATTGATGTGTTCAACTATAAATGTATGTTGTAATGTAGTGTTCAATATAAATGTACATTGTATTGATGTGTTCAATATAAATGTATATTGCATTGATGTGTTCAACTATAAATGTATGTTGTAATGTAGTGTTCAAATATAAATGTACATTGTATTGATGTGTTCAATATAAATGTATATTGTATTGGTGTGTCCAGCTAAAATGTATATTGATTTGATGTATTCAGTTATAAATGTATATTGTATGATGTGTCCAGCTAGAAATGTATATTGCATTAATGTGTTCAACTATAAATGTATATTGTATTGATGTGTTCAACTATAAATGTATATTGTATTGATGTGTTCAACTATAAATGTATATTGCATTGATGTGTTCAACTATAAATGTATATTGTATTGATGTGTTCAGCTATAAATGTATATTGTATTGATGTGTTCAGCTATAAATGTATATTTCATTGATGTGTTCAGCTATAAATGTATATTGTATTGATGTGTTCAACTATAAATGTATATTGTATTGATGTGTTCAGCTATAAATGTATATTGTATTGATGTGTTCAGCTATAAATGTATATTTCATTGATGTGTTCAATATAAATGTATATTGTATTGATGTGTTGAAATGAAATGGCCCATAAGATGACGTTAATTACTCTATACATCTATTCCCCATTACTATTATGTCCTGTGGTCAAACAAAGTATGCATGCATTGTGGAGGATACGGTCACTGCGATCAAGAAACTGGGGCATGTCCAAACCGATGTCAAGATGGTTTCTATGGTGTAAACTGCCAACATGGTAGGAGCTCATATGTCTTTTTACATTTTATAATTTCTATCAATAGATTAATACCACTAGTCACTATTTTATTTTTAAAAAAGTCTGACTTATGTTCCCTGTAAATTATGATTTTTGTTTTTATTTTTGTTTTTGTGTGTATTTTTCAATAGACTGTTGGGGTCACTGTAATAAAATAAAAGTTTGTGTTCAGTTACATGATGAATTATTTCATAAATATAATGGTCATTGTATTCATGGTGGTTATACTGTCGTACACTCTGGCACACAGACACTCTGGTAGATAGTCTATAGATAGTTTAGCTTTCAACTGATAGAGTAATTCTTAGTTACATTTGTGTAATATACTTAGCCCATGTATGTTAACATTTGTGTAATATACTTAGCCCATGTATGTTAACATTTGTTTAATATACTTAGCCCATGTATGTTTTAACATTGGGTGCATTTCAAATTTTTTTAAATCTCAAAATGAAACAAAATAATTATGTCGTTTTTATGTATGCTATTCAATTTTTTTTTAATTATTTAGTAATCTAATGTATGTACCTGTCATATACAACAAAGTGAATTACTACCAATGTCTGTATATGTCAGCTTGTACCAACTGTGACCAATGTGACAAGCGAGATGGTGAGTGTACCAAAAACTGTCACAGTGGATACTATGGACTACGTTGTGATTTAAGTAAGTTCTAAATTATGGCCTTCTTTGTGATTTAAGTAAGTACTATATTATGGCCTATGGTGTGATTTAAGTAAGCTCTATATTATGGCCTACTGTTTGATTTAAGTAAGTTCTATATTATGGCCTACGGTGTGATTTAAGTAAGTTCTATATTATGGCCTTTGTTGTGATTAAATAAGTACTCTATTATGGCCTTCTTTGTGATTTAAGTAAGTACTATATTATGGCCTACGGTGTGATTTAAGTAAGTTCTATATTATGGCCTTCTTTGTGATTTAAGTAAGTACTATATTATGGCCCTCGGTGTGATTTAAGTAAGTACTATATTATGGCCTACGGTGTGATTAAGTAAGTACTATATTATGGCCTACGGTGTGATTTAAGTAAGTACTATGTTATGGCCTACGGTGTGATTAAGTAAGTACTATATTATGGCCTACGGTGTGATTTAAGTAAGTTATATATTATGGCCTTATTTGTGATTTAAGTAAGTACTATATTATGGCCTACGGTGTGATTTAAGTAAGTTCTATATTATGGCCTACGGTGTGATTTAAGTAAGTACTTTATTATGGCCTATGGTGTGATTAAGTAAGTTCTATATTATGGCCTTCGTTGTGATTAAATAAGTACTATATTATGGCCTTCGTTGTGATTTAAGTAACTACTATATTATGGCCTACGGTGTGATTTAAGTAAGTACTATATTATGGCCTACTGTGTGATTAAGTAAGTTTTATATTATGGCCTTCGTTGTGATTAAATAAGTACTATGTTATGGCCTTCGTTGTGATTTAAGTAAGTTCTATATTATGGCCTACTGTTTGATTTAAGTAAGCTCTATATTATGGCCTTCGTTGTGATTTAAGTAAGTACTATATTATGACCTACGGTGTGATTTAGGCCAATTTGTTTTTGTTTGCAGTCAAGAGTGTACGAGATAAAAAGTGATTCATTACAAATAAGGATATTGAGAAAGCTTTCCAATTAGTCTTTAGGGACTTTTACACTCTGACAAGCGATTTGGTAATTTTAGGGATACAGTCCTCATGTATCATTATGTTGGAATAGTGAGCATTATTACTCATTGTGTTGGAATAGAGTGGGCATTATTACTCATTGTGTTGGAATAGAGTGAGCATTATTACTCATTATGTTGCAATAGAGTGGGCATTATTACTCATTATGTTGCAATAGAGTGGGCATTATTACTCATTATGTTGCAATAGAGTGGGCATTATTACTCATTATGTTGCAATAGAGTGGGCATAATACAACAAAAGAGACTAGAATTAAAAAGAATGTGTGTGTGTGCGTGCGTGCGTGCGTGTGTGTGTGCGTGCGTGAGTGTGTGTGTGTGTGTGTGTGTTAATGTAAACGTTTTCTTAATCTTAAATTTATTGTAAAGGGAAGTCCCAAATACTGACCTCAAAACTACAATTACGAGTACAAGTCCACATATTTTTGTAATATTGCTAGCAAGACTATGAGTACAAAATACCAAAGGAACAAGTATGTATTGTAAATTCCTGTTACAGATTGCTCCAATTGCCTATTTGGGAACTGCACAATGTTCCAGGGTGAATGCCCCAACGGTTGCACAGCTGGCTACACGGGTCTGAAATGTGATATAGGTAATTGAAGTAGTTTTATGACTGTGGATTAACTTAATATGATAAGTTAGTGCCATTTAATTCACAACAATTCTAGGATTAGTGGATTAGAGGTGAAAACAAAATGTTTATTATATTCACCGTGTACCAATGGACATAAACGCAGTTGTATACATGTAGGCCTATGGTCATTACTGGACTAGGCTGACCTCAAGTGACCAGGTAAACGTGAACAATATTAGTTAACAACTTAGTTATAAACTTAGCTGACATGATCTACTTGACAAACGGTGTGTGAAATACATGGTCTACTCGTTTGTTATACATGGGCTACTCGTGTGTTAGACATGTTCTAATCATGTGTTATACATGTGTTATTCATGTTATGTGCTATACATCACCTATTCATATGTTGTTGATGTGCTATTCATGTTCTATACATGTGCCATTCATTTGGTGTACATAGGTTATTAGTATGCTATACGTAGGTTACTCATGTGCTTTTCATGTGTATTATCAACACTTGATATTTCAGATTGTCCACAATGTGGTGGCAACGGTAGTTGTAGTCAAATCACTGAACAGTGTCTAGAAGGTTGTCCGCCGGGATACAGAGGAAATACTTGTGCTTTCAGTCAGTGTGGCTGTAACAATAGCAACTCACGTAGTTCATTAACTTATATCAATTCATTGACCTATATAAGTTATTTTACCTTTATCAGTTTATTGACCTATATAAGTCCATTTACCTGTATCAGTTCATTGATCTATATAAGTTCATTTTCCTATATCAGTTCATTGACCTATATAAGTTCATTTACATATATTAGTTCACTGACCTATATAAGTCCATTTACCTATATCAGTTCATTGACCTATATAAGTCCATTTACCTATATTAGTTCATTTACTTATATTAAATCATTGACCTATATTAGTTCATTGACTTATATTTCGTACTTTCCGTTTCACTTCTATAAACACGTTATATCTTACTTTGTGAAAAAATCCAACTAGACTTTATTTTTCTTAGTGAAAATAAAATTTTTATCGAAACAGTGGGAGAAACAAAGAAGTAACTTGTACCATTTTATCTTTTCGTCAAACTATTTAAAACACATTTTATTTCTTCTAAAATAAGTCAACTTAAAACATGCACATGTTATTTGAATACATTTTTAAATTCACTGATTTTTTACTATCCAGATTGCGGTAACTGTGGAGGAAACAGAACATGCCATGATAATAACGGAATTTGTATTGACGGATGTGTACCTGGATGGTGGGAACATGACTGTTCTAAAAGTAATACATCTAATCTATATCTATCAAAACATGACTGTTCTAAAAGAAATACATCTAATCTATATCTATCAAAACATGACTGTTCTAAAAGTAATACATCTAACCTATATCTATCAAAACATGACTGTTCTAAAAGAAATACATCTAATCTATATCTATCAAAACATGACTTTTCTAAAAGTAATACATCTAATCTATATCTATCAAAACATGACTGTTCTAAAAGTAATACATCTTACCTATATCTATCAAAACATGACTGTTCTAAAAGTAATACATCTAATCTATATCTATCAAAACATGACTGTTCTAAAAGTAATACATCTAATCTATATCTATCAAAACATGACTGTTCTAAAAGTAATACATATAATCTATATCTATCAAAACATGACTGTTCTAAAAGAAATACATCTAATCTATATCTATCAAAACATGACTGTTCTAAAAGTAATACATCTAACCTATATCTATCAAAACATGACTGTTCTAAAAGTAATACATCTAATCTATATCTATCAAAACATGACTGTTCTAAAAGTAATACATATAATCTATATCTATCAAAACATGACTGTTCTAAGAGTAATACATCTAATCTATATCTATCAAAACATGACTGTTCTAAAAGTAATACATCTAATCTATATGTAACAAAACTGTTCCAAATGTTCTTCATCCAATCTAGATCTATTCAAACATGACTGTTCTAAAAGTATACATCTAATCTATATCTATCAAAACATGACTGTTCTAAGAGTAATACATCTAATCTATATCTATCAAAACATGACTGTTCTTAAAGTAATACATCTAATCTATATCTGACAAAACTGTTCCAAATGTTCTTCATCCAATCTAGAACTATTCAAACATTACTGTTATAAAAGAAAATAAAACATTTAATTTTTATAAATCTAAGAATGACTTGTCTAAATTAAAATAAAATGATTCATATCAAACTTAACATATCTGTATAAAAAGTAAAACAATAATACATATAGATCTACACATGACTTTTCCAAAAGTAAAACAATAATACATATAGATCTATACATGACTTTTCCAAAAGTAAAACAATAATACATATAGATCTATACATGACTTTTCCAAAAGTAAAACATCACATTTTAATCTTAACAGTAAATGATCATATCTTATATCAACCTAAACATGACTTTTATAATAGTCAAATGTCTCATTACAATCTATACATGACTTTTATAATAGTCAAATGTCTCATTACAATCCATACATGACTTTTATAATAGTCAAATGTCTCATTACAATCCATACATGACTTTTATAATAGTCAAATGTCTCATTACAATCCATACATGACTTTTATAATAGTCAAATGTCTCATTACAATCCATACATGACTTTTATAATAGTCAAATGTCTCATTACAATCCATACATGACTTTTATAATAGTCAAATGTCTCATTACAATCCATACATGACTTTCTTAGTTTAACTAAACGGGTTAGTCAGTTTGACAGTAATCTTTCCATTCCAGCATTATTTTAGATGTGCTGGTTGGTTTACAGTAATACTTCTACTAAAAAATACCACATTGTCACATACATTTATTTAGATTTCTTAATTATTTTACACAGAATGTGGCAATTGTAATAAACAGAACTGTTTTACACAGAATGTGGCAATTGTAATAAACAGAACTATTTTACACAGAATGTGGCAATTGTAATAAACAGAACTATTTTACACAGAATGTGGCAATTGTAATAAACAGAACTATTTTACACAGAATGTGGCAATTGTAATAAACAGAACTGTTTTACACAGAATGTGGCAATTGTAATAAACAGAACTGTTCTGTATCAGAAGGCAAGTGTATTCTGGGCTGTTTGAAAGGTTTCAAGGGCCCCAAATGTGACATAAGTAAGTTATTACAATGAGACTGTATAGTAACTCCATTTGAGTAAATAAGTCATAAATACAGATTAACTATATTGTATTTATTAACAATGGGCTCAGGCTGTACAAAGTCATAATACAAATTAAATGTATTGTATTTATTAACTATGGGCTCAGGCTGAACAAAGTCATAATACAAATTAAATGTATTGTATTTATTAACTATGGGCTCAGGCTGAACAAAGTCATAATACAAATTAAATGTATTGTATTTATTAACTATGGGCTCAGGCTGAACAAAGTCATAATACAATTTAAATGTATTTCATTTATTAACTATGGGCTCATGCTAAACAAATTCATAATACAAATTAAATGTATTTCATTTATTAACTATGGGCTCATGCTGAACAAATTCATAATACAAATTAAATGTATTTCATTTATTAACTATGGGCTCATGCTGAAATGATTTAAATCCAACGTAACATGGGGCCCATTAATTTGAGGCCCCTATTATAAACACTTAAAAGAATGGAAAAGGTCATTGACAAGGACCATTGTGTTCATGTATTCAGACCATTGACTATTGACCATTGACTGTTGACCATTGACTGTTGACTATTGACCATTGACTGTTGACTGTTGACCATTGACTGTTGACTATTGACCATTGACTGTTGACTGTTCACCATTGACTGTTGACTATTGTAGTAATACTGGGTGATGCTAGTATGTCTGGCGTCCACCTGTGTAAAGAGAGTTGGAGTGGGCTGGGATAGTTCCTGCAGGACATTGAATGAAAGGTCAGTGTTTTAATTAGGTAGTTAAAGACTCCCAAGACTTTTCTTTGGGTCAGTGATACTATTTTTATCTTCCCAATACTTTCGTCCAACACATTTTGTAGTGATCCTGTTCATGGAAAAAGACATTTTAATTTATTTATGTCTTTTATTGTAAAAGAATGAAATAATGCAACGCTTAGACAGTCTGAAACTGTACACAGCAGCTTGTCAGGCCCGTAGCGAGTCCAAAGTAAGCAGGGAGGCACCAATACCCAGCAAGGGGGCACCTTCTCATTTTAGTTACTTTTTCTTTATGTTTTCCTCTTTTTCTTTTTTAAGCGGGGGGGGGGCACTCTACACCTAGCGGGGGGGGGGGGCACGGCCCAAAGCTCCCCCTTGGCTACGGGGCTGTAGCTTGTGACAGTGTCACTCAACCACTATCACGTGCTCGGAATAGGTCACGTGAGCTCACGAGTCACGGCCCAGTCAGAATGGACCAACATTCTATATACATGTTTTTGTTTCCTGGTTTGCAGATTGCAAGAATTGTCTGAATGAACCAACATTCTATATACATGTTTTTGTTTCCTGGTTTGCAGATTGCAAGAATTGTCTGAATGAACCAACATTCTATATACATGTTTTTGTTTCCTGGTTTGCAGATTGCAAGAATTGTCTGAATGAACCAACATTCTATATACATGTTTTTGTTTCCTGGTTTGCAGATTGCAAGAATTGTCTGAATGAATCTTGCAACGAATCTGGGCACTGCACATGGGGATGCAAGACTGGGTTTGCTGGGCTGGACTGTGAAAAAGGTAAAATAATAAAAATAAGAAAACTAGAATGTACATCAGCATTGAATGTACACCAGCAGTGAATGTACACCAGCATTGTATGTACATCAGCATTGTATGTATGTACATCAGTATTGAATGTATATCAGCATTGTATGTATGTACATCAGCATTGAATGTACTCCAGCATTGAATGTATGTACATCAGCATTGCTTGTATTAGCCTAACCGAGCAAAATTCCTTCATCAAATTTTAAATTACTTATAAGTATAACACATGATTCTAAAATTAAAGGTCGGATGGCACAGTGTATAAGGCCTACAAAAGAGAAAAATAAATATATTTCAAAATTTACAATCAGGCCTATATAATATTACATTAGTTATAATAAATTAATTTATAAATAAGTTAATCATAAATAATAATTATAATGAACGTGTTGTGTGATTATTAGTACATACCTTCGAAAACGTTATTGCGCATGTCTATCGTCTATCACTAATCCAGATGTTGTCTGAAAAACTCAATCGTGGGGGCTGCCTCTTCTCAATTTAGGACCCACGAATCTATAGTGCCTAGAACAGTGATCGGCAAAGTGCGGCTCCGGAGCCGCATGTGGCTCTTTGGCTCCTTAAGTGCGGCTCTGGCATTTAGTTTTATTTAGTATACAACTTATTTAGTGTAATACTTATTTAGTGTAATAAAAGCAGATTTGGCTCCCAATTTTTTTTAATTGTTGTAATGTTCATATTTGGCTCTTTGGCTGATAAGTTTGCCGATCACTGGCCTAGAGCCTAAAAAATCCTTCATAGGGCCCCAGCGCATGGTAACAAATGAGCATAATACACACTCGACTTATTGCTTAATGAATTACTGAATTAAACTGTGTTAGAGTCTTTATTAACAGCTTGCCAAAACTGTGACGTCAAGAACAATTCATGCGACCGAAGATCTTTCTTTTGTTTCCTGGGATGTAAAGATGGTTTCTTCGGGGAGGATTGTCAAGCTCGTAAGTTGTAAAGAGTGATGTGTGTCATTCTCTGTGACATTATTAGTTGTAAAGAGTGATGTGTGTCATTCTCTGTGACATTATTAATTATAACCAAAGTTGTTTAAGTCTGTGACAATTCAACTGTTTACTATCAAGTATCGCTAGTCTAACAATTACGTCACATGGATTGACAAAAAGCACAGAACATGGTTTCGGTGTAACTCCCCACAATTAGTTTTATTGTTGTCACGTGACAGGCCAGTAATATTGAAAGTTAAAAAGTCGTAAATAAATTTCACCGTCTGTTTACAATATTCAATTCAACCCAGATAATTTATCAGTCGTCAATTTTTTTTAAGGTTTCTATTCGACACAATTAAATAAAAAAATGACCAGTTAGTTCTAGCTTAGGGAAAAGTTGCAATACAGAGTCAAACATACAAACAGGAAATTGTTGAATAATAAAACGAGCAGAGTAAACTAGCCACACTACTTGTTAATTAAGGCTCAAGTAATATTATGAAGTTGTCTTAGTGACATGTAACCCATTTTTAAATGGTGCGTGTAAACTTCATACGTCATATATCACCAGATTGTGGCAAATGCGCATTGGAAGGGTCATGTGATCGCCAGTCAGGTGTTTGTTACCATGGATGTGAAGCTGGATACAGAGGTCCCAACTGTAAAAGTAAGTTTGTTTCAACTATGGATGTGACCTTTTAGATATTAGCAGATGACAGTGAAAGAGACTTATTTGCAGATGACATAATGAAAGAGACTCTTAGCAGATGACATAGTGAAAGAAACTTATTAGCAGATGACAGTGAAAGAGACTTATCAGCAGATGACATAATGAAAGAAACGTATTAGCAGATGACATAATGAAAGAGACTCTTAGCAGATGACATAGTGAAAGAAACTTATTAGCAGATGACAGTGAAAGAGACTTATCAGCAGATGACATAATGAAAGAAACTTATTAGCAGATGACATAATGAAAGAGACACTTAGCAGATGACATAGTGATAGAAACTTATTAGCAGATGACAGTGAAAGAGACTTATCAGCAGATGACATAATGAAAGAAACGTATTAGCAGATGACATAATGAAAGAAACTTATTAGCAGATGACATAATGAAAGAGACTCTTAGCAGATGACATAATGAAATAGACTCTTAGCAGATGACATAATGAGAGAGACTTATCAGAAGATGACATAATAAAAGAAACTTATCAGCAGATGACATAATGAAAGAAACGTATCAGCAGATGACATAATGAAAGAGACGTATTAGAAGATGACATAATGAAAGAGACATATTAGCAGATGACATAATGAAAGAAACTTATCAGCAGATGACATAATGAAAAAAACGTATTAGCAGATGACATAGTGAAAGAGACATATTAGCAGATGACATAATGAAAGAGACTTATCAGCAGATGACATAGTGAAAGAGACGTATTAGAAGATGGCATAGTGGAAGAGACATATTAGCAGATGACATAATGAAAGAGACGTATTAGAAGATGGCATAGTGAAAGAGACATATTAGCAGATGACATAATGAAAGAGACTCTTAGCAGATGACATAGTGAAAGAGACTTATCAGCAGATGACATAGTGAAAGAGACGTATTAGAAGATGGCATAGTGAAAAAGACATATTAGCAGATGACATAATGAAAGAGACTCTTAGCAGATGACATAGTGAAAGAGACTTATCAGCAGATGACATAGTGAAAGAGACGTATTAGAAGATGGCATAGTGAAAGAGACATATTAGCAGATGACATAATAAAAGAGACTCTTAGCAGATGACATAATAAAAGAGACTTATCACCAGATGACATAATGAAAGAGACTCTTAGCAGATGACATAGTGAAAGAGACTTATCAGCAGATGACATAATGAAAGAGACTTATTAGCAGACGACATAATGAAAGAGACTTATCAGCATATGACATAATGAAAGAGACTCTTAGCAGATGACAATGAAAGAGACATATTAGCAGATGACATAATGAAAGAGACTTATCAGCAGATGACATAGTGAAAGAGATGTATTAGAAGATGGCATAGTGAAAGAGACTTATTAACAGATGAAATAATGAAAGAGACTCTTAGCAGATGACATAATGAAAGAAACTTATCAGCAGATGACATAATGAAAGAGACTTATCAGAAGATGACTTAGTGAAAGAAACTTATTAGCGGATGACATAATGAAAGAGACTCTTAGCAGATGACATAGTGAAAGAAACTTATTAGAAGATGACAGTGAAAGAGACTTATCAGCAGATGACATAATGAAAGAAACGTATTAGCAGATGACTTAATGAAAAAACTTATCAGCAGATGACATAATGAAAGAGACTTATCAGAAGATGACATAGTGAAAGAAACTTATTAGCAGATGACATAATGAAAGAAAGTATCAGCAGATGACATAATGAAAGAGACTCTTAGCAGATGACATAATGAAAGAGACTCTTAGCAGATGACATAATGAGAGAGACTTATCAGAAGATGACATAATGAAGGAACGTATCAGCAGATGACATAGTGAAAGAGACTCTTAGCAGATGACATAATGAAAGAGACTCTTAGCAGATGACATAATGAGAGAGACTTATCAGAAGATGACATAATGAAAGAAACTTATCAGCAGATGACATAATGAAAGAAACGTATCAGCAGATGACATAATGAAAGAGACGTATTAGAAGATGACATAAAGAAAGAGACATAGTAGCAGATGACATAATGAAAGAAACTTATCAGCAGATGACATAATGAAAGAAACGTATTAGCAGATGACATAGTGAAAGAGACATATTAGCAGATGACATAATGAAAGAGACTTATCAGCAGATGACATAGTGAAAGAGACGTATTAGAAGATGGCATAGTGAAAGAGACATATTAGCAGATGACTTAATGAAAGAGACGTATTAGAAGATGGCATAGTGAAAGAGACATATTAGCAGATGACATAAAGAAAGAGACTCTTAGCAGATGACATAGTGAAAGAGACTTATCAGCAGATGACATAGTGAAAGAGACGTATTAGAAGATGGCATAGTGAAAGAGACATATTAGCAGATGACATAATAAAAGAGACTCTTAGCAGATGACATAATGAAAGAGACTTATCAGCAGATGACATAATGAAAGAGACTCTTAGCAGATGACGTAGTGAAAGAGACGTATTAGAAGATGACATAGTGAAAGAGACATATTAGCAGATGACATAATGAAAGAGACGTAATAGAAGATGGCATAGTGAAAGAGACATATTAGCAGATGACATAATGAAAGAGACTCTTAGCAGATGACATAATGAAAGAGACTTATCAGCAGATGACATAATGAAAGAGACTTATCAGCAGATGACATAGTGAAAGAGACATATTAGCAGATAACATAGTGAAAGAGACTCTTAGCAGATGACATAGTGAAAGAGACTTATTAGCAGATGACATAATGAAAGAGACTCTTAGCAGATGACATAATGAAAGAGACTGATCAGCAGATGACATAATAAAAGAGACTCATAGCATATGATATAGTGAAAGAGACGTATTAGAAGATGACATAGTGAAAGAGACATATTAGCAGATGACATAATGAAAGAGACTCTTAGCAGATGACATAATGAAAGAAACTTATTAGCAGATGACATAATGAAAGAGACTTATCAGCAGATGACATAGTGAAAGAGACTTATTAGCAGATGACATAATGAAAGAGACATATTAGCAGATGACATAATGAAAGAGACTTATCAGCAGATGACATAGTGAAAGAGACATATTAGCAGATGACATAATGAAAGAGACTTATCAGCAGATGACATAGTGAAAGAGACGTATTAGAAGATGGCATAGTGAAAGAGACATATTAGCAGATGACATAATTAAAGAGACTCTTAGCAGATGACATAATGAAAGAGACTTATCAGCAGATGACATAATGAAAGAGACTCTTAGCAGATGACATAATGAAAGAGACTTATCAGCAGATGACATAGTGAAAGAGACGTATTAGAAGATGACATAGTGAAAGAGACTCTTAGCAGTTGACATAATGAAAGAGACTCTTAGCAGATGACATAATGAAAGAGACTTATTAGCTGATGACATAGTGAAAGAGACTTATCAGCAGATGACATAGTGAAAGAGACTTATTAGCAGATGACATAGTGAAAGAGACTTATTAGCAGATGACATAGTGAAAGAGACTTATTAGCTGATGACATAATGAAAGAGACGTATTAGAAGATGGCATAGTGAAAGAGACATATTAGCAGATGACATAATGAAAGAGACTCTTAGCAGATGACATAGTGAAAGAGACTTATCAGCAGATGACATAGTGAAAGAGACGTATTAGAAGATGGCATAGTGAAAGAGACATATTAGCAGATGACATAATAAAAGAGACTCTTAGCAGATGACATAATGAAAGAGACTTTTTAGCAGATGACATAATGAAAGAGACATATTAGCAGATGACATAATGAAAGAGACATATTAGCAGATGACATAATGAAAGAGAAATATTAGCAGATGACATAATGAAAGAGACATATTAGCAGATGACATAATGAAAGAGACTCTTAGCAGATGACATAATGAGAGAGACTTATCAGAAGATGACATAATGAAAGAAACTTATCAGCAGATGACATAATGAAAGAGACATATTAGCAGATGACATAATGAAAGATACATATTAGCAGATGACATAATAAAAGAGACATATTAGCAGATGACATAATGAAAGAGACTTATTAGCAGATGACATAATGAAAGAGAAATATTAGCAGATGACATAATGAAAGAGACTTATTAGCAGATGACATAATGAAAGAGACTTATCAGCAGATGACATAATGAAAGAGACTTATCAGAAGATGACATAGTGAAAGAAACTTTTTATAATGAAAGAATGTATCAGCAGATGACATAATGAAAGAGACTCTTAGCAGATGACATAATGAAAGAGACTCTTAGCAGATGACATAATGAGAGAGACTTATCAGAAGATGACATAATGAAGGAACGTATCAGCAGATGACATAATGAAAGAGACGTATTAGAAGATGACATAATGAAAGAGACATAGTAGCAGATGACATAATGAAAGAAACTTATCAGCAGATGACATAATGAAAGAAACGTATTAGCAGATGACATAGTGAAAGAGACATATTAGCAGATGACATAATGAAAGAGACTTATCAGCAGATGACATAGTGAAAGAGACGTATTAGAAGATGGCATAGTGAAAGAGACATATTAGCAGATGACATAATGAAAGAGACGTATTAGAAGACATAATAGTGAAAGAGACATATTAGCAGATGACATAATGAAAGAGACTTATCAGCATATGACATAGTGAAAGAGACTTATCAGCAGATGACATAGTGAAAGAGACTTATTAGCAGATGACATAGTGAAAGAGACATATTAGCAGATGACATAATGAAAGAGACTTATCAGCAGATGACATAGTGAAATAGACGTATTAGAAGATGGCATAGTGAAAGAGACATATTAACAGATGACATAATGAAAGAGACTCTTAGCAGATGACATAATGAAAGAGACTTATCAGCAGATGACATAATGAAAGAGACTCTTAGCAGATGACATAATGAAAGAGACTTATCAGCAGATGACATAGTGAAAGAGACATATTAGCAGATAACATAGTGAAAGAGACTCTTAGCAGATGACATAGTGAAAGAGACTTATTAGCAGATGACATAATGAAAGAGACTCTTAGCAGATGACATAATGAAAGAGACTTATCAGCAGATGACATAATAAAAGAGACTCTTAGCAGATGACATAGTGAAAGAGACGTATTAGAAGATGACATAGTGAAACAGACATATTAGCAGATGACATAATGAAAGAGACTCTTAGCAGATGACATAATGAAAGAGACTTATTAGCAGATGACATAATGAAAGAGACTTATCAGCAGATGACATAGTGAAAGAGACTTATTAGCAGATGACATAGTGAAAGAGACATATTAGCAGATGACATAATGAAAGAGACTTATCAGCAGATGACATAGTGAAAGAGACATATTAGCAGATGACATAATGAAAGAGACTTATCAGCAGATGACATAGTGAAAGAGACGTATTAGAAGATGGCATAGTGAAAGAGACATATTAGCAGATGACATAATGAAAGAGACTCTTAGCAGATGACATAATGAAAGAGACTTATCAGCAGATGACATAATGAAAGAGACTTATCAGCAGATGACATAGTGAAAGAGACATATTAGCAGATAACATAGTGAAAGAGACTCTTAGCAGATGACATAGTGAAAGAGACTTATTAGCAGATGACATAATGAAAGAGACTCTTAGCAGATGACATAATGAAAGAGACTGATCAGCAGATGACATAATAAAAGAGACTCATAGCAGATGACATAGTGAAAGAGACGTATTAGAAGATGACATAGTGAAAGAGACATATTAGCAGAGGACATAATGAAAGAGACTCTTAGCAGATGACATAATGAAGGAGACTTATTAGCAGATGACATAATGAAAGAGACTTATCAGCAGATGACATAGTGAAAGAGACTTATTAGCAGATGACATAGTGAAAGAGACTTATTAGCAGATGACATAGTGAAAGAGACTTATTAGCTGATGACATAATGAAAGAGACGTATTAGAAGATGGCATAGTGAAAGAGACATATTAGCAGATGACATAATGAAAGAGACTCTTAGCAGATGACATAGTGAAAGAGACTTATCAGCAGATGACATAGTGAAAGAGACGTATTAGAAGATGGCATAGTGAAAGAGACATATTAGCAGATGACATAATAAAAGAGACTCTTAGCAGATGACATAATGAAAGAGACTTTTTAGCAGATGACATAATGAAAGAGACATATTAGCAGATGACATAATGAAAGAGACATATTAGCAGATGACATAATAAAAGAGACTCTTAGCAGATGACATAATGAAAGAGACATATTAGCAGATGACATAATGAAAGAGACTCTTAGCAGATGACATAATGAGAGAGACTTATCAGAAGATGACATAATGAAAGAAACTTATCAGCAGATGACATAATGAAAGAGACATATTAGCAGATGACATAATGAAAGATACATATTAGCAGATGACATAATAAAAGAGACATATTAGCAGATGACATAATGAAAGAGACTTATTAGCAGATGACATAATGAAAGAGAAATATTAGCAGATGACATAATGAAAGAGACTTATTAGCAGATGACATAATGAAAGAGACTTATCAGCAGATGACATAATGAAAGAGACTTATCAGAAGATGACATAGTGAAAGAAACTTTTTATAATGAAAGAATGTATCAGCAGATGACATAATGAAAGAGACTCTTAGCAGATGACATAATGAAAGAGACTCTTAGCAGATGACATAATGAGAGAGACTTATCAGAAGATGACATAATGAAGGAACGTATCAGCAGATGACATAATGAAAGAGACGTATTAGAAGATGACATAATGAAAGAGACATAGTAGCAGATGACATAATGAAAGAAACTTATCAGCAGATGACATAATGAAAGAAACGTATTAGCAGATGACATAGTGAAAGAGACATATTAGCAGATGACATAATGAAAGAGACTTATCAGCAGATGACATAGTGAAAGAGACGTATTAGAAGATGGCATAGTGAAAGAGACATATTAGCAGATGACATAATGAAAGAGACGTATTAGAAGACATAATAGTGAAAGAGACATATTAGCAGATGACATAATGAAAGAGACTCTTAGCAGATGACATAGTGAAAGAGACTTATCAGCAGATGACATAGTGAAAGAGACTTATTAGCAGATGACATAGTGAAAGAGACATATTAGCAGATGACATAATGAAAGAGACTTATCAGCAGATGACATAGTGAAAGTGACATATTAGCAGATGACATAATGAAAGAGACTTATCAGCAGATGACATAGTGAAAGAGACGTAATAGAAGATGGCATAGTGAAAGAGACATATTAGCAGATGACATAATGAAAGAGACTCTTAGCAGATGACATAATGAAAGAGACTTATCAGCAGATGACATAATGAAAGAGACTTATCAGCAGATGACATAGTGAAAGAGACATATTAGCAGATAACATAGTGAAAGAGACTCTTAGCAGATGACATAGTGAAAGAGACTTATTAGCAGATGACATAATGAAAGAGACTCTTAGCAGATGACATAATGAAAGAGACTGATCAGCAGATGACATAATAAAAGAGACTCATAGCATATGATATAGTGAAAGAGACGTATTAGAAGATGACATAGTGAAAGAGACATATTAGCAGATGACATAATGAAAGAGACTCTTAGCAGATGACATAATGAAAGAAACTTATTAGCAGATGACATAATGAAAGAGACTTATCAGCAGATGACATAGTGAAAGAGACTTATTAGCAGATGACATAGTGAAAGAGACATATTAGCAGATGACATAATGAAAGAGACTTATCAGCAGATGACATAGTGAAAGAGACATATTAGCAGATGACATAATGAAAGAGACTTATCAGCAGATGACATAGTGAAAGAGACGTATTAGAAGATGGCATAGTGAAAGAGACATATTAGCAGATGACATAATTAAAGAGACTCTTAGCAGATGACATAATGAAAGAGACTTAACAGCAGATGACATAATGAAAGAGACTCTTAGCAGATGACATAATGAAAGAGACTTATCAGCAGATGACATAGTGAAAGAGACGTATTAGAAGATGACATAGTGAAAGAGACTCTTAGCAGTTGACATAATGAAAGAGACTCTTAGCAGATGACATAATGAAAGAGACTTATTAGCTGATGACATAGTGAAAGAGACTTATCAGCAGATGACATAGTGAAAGAGACTTATTAGCAGATGACATAGTGAAAGAGACTTATTAGCAGATGACATAGTGAAAGAGACTTATTAGCTGATGACATAATGAAAGAGACGTATTAGAAGATGGCATAGTGAAAGAGACATATTAGCAGATGACATAATGAAAGAGACTCTTAGCAGATGACATAGTGAAAGAGACTTATCAGCAGATGACATAGTGAAAGAGACGTATTAAAAGATGGCATAGTGAAAGAGACATATTAGCAGATGACATAATAAAAGAGACTCTTAGCAGATGACATAATGAAAGAGACTTTTTAGCAGATGACATAATGAAAGAGACATATTAGCAGATGACATAATGAAAGAGACATATTAGCAGATGACATAATAAAAGAGACTCTTAGCAGATGACATAATGAAAGAGACATATTAGCAGATGACATAATGAAAGAGACTCTTAGCAGATGACATAATGAGAGAGACTTATCAGAAGATGACATAATGAAAGAAACTTATCAGCAGATGACATAATGAAAGAGACATATTAGCAGATGACATAATGAAAGATACATATTAGCAGATGACATAATAAAAGAGACATATTAGCAGATGACATAATGAAAGAGACTTATTAGCAGATGACATAATGAAAGAGAAATATTAGCAGATGACATAATGAAAGAGACTTATTAGCAGATGACATAATGAAAGAGACTTATCAGCAGATGACATAATGAAAGAGACTTATCAGAAGATGACATAGTGAAAGAAACTTTTTATAATGAAAGAATGTATCAGCAGATGACATAATGAAAGAGACTCTTAGCAGATGACATAATGAAAGAGACTCTTAGCAGATGACATAATGAGAGAGACTTATCAGAAGATGACATAATGAAGGAACGTATCAGCAGATGACATAATGAAAGAGACGTATTAGAAGATGACATAATGAAAGAGACATAGTAGCAGATGACATAATGAAAGAAACTTATCAGCAGATGACATAATGAAAGAAACGTATTAGCAGATGACATAGTGAAAGAGACATATTAGCAGATGACATAATGAAAGAGACTTATCAGCAGATGACATAGTGAAAGAGACGTATTAGAAGATGGCATAGTGAAAGAGACATATTAGCAGATGACATAATGAAAGAGACGTATTAGAAGACATAATAGTGAAAGAGACATATTAGCAGATGACATAATGAAAGAGACTCTTAGCAGATGACATAGTGAAAGAGACTTATCAGCAGATGACATAGTGAAAGAGACTTATTAGCAGATGACATAGTGAAAGAGACATATTAGCAGATGACATAATGAAAGAGACTTATCAGCAGATGACATAGTGAAATAGACGTATTAGAAGATGGCATAGTGAAAGAGACATATTAACAGATGACATAATGAAAGAGACTCTTAGCAGATGACATAATGAAAGAGACTTATCAGCAGATGACATAATGAAAGAGACTCTTAGCAGATGACATAATGAAAGAGACTTATCAGCAGATGACATAGTGAAAGAGACATATTAGCAGATAACATAGTGAAAGAGACTCTTAGCAGATGACATAGTGAAAGAGACTTATTAGCAGATGACATAATGAAAGAGACTCTTAGCAGATGACATAATGAAAGAGACTTATCAGCAGATGACATAATAAAAGAGACTCTTAGCAGATGACATAGTGAAAGAGACGTATTAGAAGATGACATAGTGAAAGAGACATATTAGCAGATGACATAATGAAAGAGACTCTTAGCAGATGACATAATGAAAGAGACTTATTAGCAGATGACATAATGAAAGAGACTTATCAGCAGATGACATAATGAAAGAGACTCTTAGCAGATGACATAATGAAAGAGACTTATCAGCAGATGACATAGTGAAAGAGACGTATTAGAAGATGACATAGTGAAAGAGACTCTTAGCAGTTGACATAATGAAAGAGACTCTTAGCAGATGACATAATGAAAGAGACTTATTAGCAGATGACATAGTGAAAGAGACTTATCAGCAGATGACATAGTGAAAGAGACTTATTAGCAGATGACATAGTGAAAGAGACTTATTAGCAGATGACATAGTGAAAGAGACTTATTAGCAGATGACATAATGAAAGAGACGTATTAGAAGATGGCATAGTGAAAGAGACATATTAGCAGATGACATAATGAAAGAGACTCTTAGCAGATGACATAGTGAAAGAGACTTATCAGCAGATGACATAGTGAAAGAGACTTATCAGCAGATGACATAATGAAAGAGACTCTTAGAAGATGACATAATGAAAGAGACATATTAGCAGATGACATAATGAAAGAGACTCTTAGCAGATGACATAATGAGAGAGACTTATCAGAAGATGACATAATGAAAGAAACTTATCAGCAGATGACATAATGAAAGAGACATATTAGCAGATGACATAATGAAAGATACATATTAGCAGATGACATAATAAAAGAGACTTATTAGCAGATGACATAATGAAAGAGACTTATTAGCAGATGACATAATGAAAGAGAAATATTAGAAGATGACATAATGAAAGAGACTTATTAGCAGATGAAATAATGAAAGAGACTTATCAGCAGATGACATAATGAAAGAGACTTATCAGAAGATGACATATTGAAAGAAACTTATTAGCAGATGACATAATGAAAGAAAGTATCAGCAGATGACATAATGAAAGAGACTCTTAGCAGATGACATAATGAAAGAGACTCTTAGCAGATGACTTAATGAGAGAGACTTATCAGAAGATGACATAATGAAGGAACGTATCAGCAGATGACATAATGAAAGAGACGTATTAGAAGATGACATAATGAAAGAGACATAGTAGCAGATGACATAATGAAAGAAACTTATCAGCAGATGACATAATGAAAGAAACGTATTAGCAGATGACATAGTGAAAGAGACATATTAGCAGATGACATAATGAAAGAGACTTATCAGCAGATGACATAGTGAAAGAGACGTATTAGAAGATGGCATAGTGAAAGAGACATATTAGCAGATGACATAATGAAAGAGACGTATTAGAAGACATAATAGTGAAAGAGACATATTAGCAGATGACATAATGAAAGAGACTCTTAGCAGATGACATAGTGAAAGAGACTTATCAGCAGATGACATATGAAAGAGACGTATTAGAAGATGGCATAGTGAAAGAGACATATTAACAGATGACATAATAAAAGAGACTCTTAGCAGATGACATAATGAAAGAAACTTATCAGCAGATGACATAATGAAAGAGACTCTTAGCAGATGACATAATGAAAGAGACTTATCAGCAGATGACATAGTGAAAGAGACATATTAGCAGATGACATGGTGAAAGAGACTCTTAGCAGATGACATAGTGAAAGAAACTTATTAGCAGATGACATAATGAAAGAGACTCTTAGCAGATGACATAATGAAAGAGACTTATCAGCAGATGACATAATGAAAGAGACTCTTAGCAGATGACATAGTGAAAGAGACGTATTAAAAGATGACATAGTGAAAGAGACATATTAGCAGATGACATAATGAAAGAGACTCTTAGCAGATGACATAATGAAAGAGACTTATTAGCAGATGACATAATGAAAGAGACTTATCAGCAGATGACATAGTGAAAGAGACTTATTAGCAGATGACATAGTGAAAGAGACATATTAACAGATAACATAATGAAAGAGACTCTTAGCAGATGACATAATGAAAGAGACTTATCAGCAGATGACATAATGAAAGAGACTCTTAGCAGATGACATAATGAAAGAGACTTATCAGCAGATGACATAGTGAAAGAGACATATTAGCAGATAACATAGTGAAAGAGACTCTTAGCAGATGACATAGTGAAAGAGACTTATTAGCAGATGACATAATGAAAGAGACTCTTAGCAGATGACATAATGAAAGAGACATATTAGCAGATGACATGGTGAAAGAGACTCTTAGCAGATGACATAGTGAAAGAAACTTATTAGCAGATGACATAATGAAAGAGACTCTTAGCAGATGACATAATGAAAGAGACTTATCAGCAGATGACATAATAAAAGAGACTCTTAGCAGATGACATAGTGAAAGAGACGTATTAGAAGATGACATAGTGAAAGAGACATATTAGCAGATGACATAATGAAAGAGACTCTTAGCAGATGACATAATGAAAGAGACTTATCAGAAGATGACATAATGAAGGAACGTATCAGCAGATGACATAATGAAAGAGACTCTTAGCAGATGACATAATGAAAGAGACTCTTAGCAGATGACATAATGAGAGAGACTTATCAGAAGATTACATAATGAAAGAAACTTATCAGCAGATGACATAATGAAAGAAACGTATCAGCAGATGACATAATGAAAGAGACGTATTAGAAGATGACATAATGAAAGAGACATAGTAGCAGATGACATAATGAAAGAAACTTATCAGCAGATGACATAATGAAAGAGACTTATTAGCAGATGACATAATGAAAGAGACTTATTAGCAGATGACATAATGAAAGAGACTTATCAGCAGATGACATAGTGAAAGAGACTTATTAGCAGATGACATAGTGAAAGAGACTCTTAGCAGATGACATAATGAAAGAGACATATTAGCAGATGACATGGTGAAAGAGACTCTTAGCAGATGACATAGTGAAAGAAACTTATTAGCAGATGACATAATGAAAGAGACTCTTAGCAGATGACATAATGAAAGAGACTTATCAGCAGATGACATAATAAAAGAGACTCTTAGCAGATGACATAGTGAAAGAGACGTATTAGAAGATGACATAGTGAAAGAGACATATCAGCAGATGACATAATGAAAGAGACTCTTAGCAGATGACATAATGAAAGAGACTTATTAGCAGATGACATAATGAAAGAGACTTATCAGCAGATGACATAGTGAAAGAGACTTATTAGCAGATGACATAGTGAAAGAGACATATTAGCAGATGACATTATGAAAGAGACTTATCAGCAGATGACATAATGAAAGAGACGTATTAGAAGATGGCATAGTGAAAGAGACATATTAACAGATGACATAATGAAAGAAACATATTAGCAGATAACATAGTGAAAGAGACTCTTAGCAAATGACATAGTGAAAGAGACATATTAGCAGATGACATAATGAAAGAGACTCTTAGCAGATGACATAATGAAAGAGACTTATCAGCAGATGACATAATGAAGAAGACTCTTAGCAGATGACATAATGAAAGAGATTTATCAGCAGATGACATAGTGAAAGAGACGTATTAGAAGATGACATAGTGAAAGAGACTCTTAGCAGATGACATAATGAAAGAGACTCTTAGCAGATGACATAATGAAAGAGATTTATTAGCAGATGACATAGTGAAAGAGACTTATCAGCAGATGACATAGTGAAAGAGACTTATTAGCAGATGACATAGTGAAAGAGACTTATTAGCAGATGACATGATGAAAGAAACGTATTAGCAGATGACATAATGAAAAAACTTATCAGCAGATGACATAATGAAAGAGACTTATCAGAAGATGACATAGTGAAAGAAACTTATTAGCAGATGACATAATGAAAGAAAGTATCAGCAGATGACATAATGAAAGAGACTCTTAGCAGATGACATAATGAAAGAGACTCTTAGCAGATGACATAATGAGAGAGACTTATCAGAAGATGACATAATGAAGGAACGTATCAGCAGATGACATAGTGAAAGAGACTCTTAGCAGATGACATAATGAAAGAGACTCTTAGCAGATGACATAATGAGAGAGACTTATCAGAAGATGACATAATGAAAGAAACTTATCAGCAGATGACATAATGAAAGAAACGTATCAGCAGATGACATAATGAAAGAGACGTATTAGAAGATGACATAAAGAAAGAGACATAGTAGCAGATGACATAATGAAAGAAACTTATCAGCAGATGACATAATGAAAGAAACGTATTAGCAGATGACATAGTGAAAGATACATATTAGCAGATGACATAATGAAAGAGACTTATCAGCAGATGACATAGTGAAAGAGACGTTTTAGAAGATGGCATAGTGAAAGAGACATATTAGCTGATGACTTAATGAAAGAGACGTATTAGAAGATGGCATAGTGAAAGAGACATATTAGCAGATGACATAATGAAAGAGACTCTTAGCAGATGACATAGTGAAAGAGACTTATCAGCAGATGACATAGTGAAAGAGACGTATTAGAAGATGGCATAGTGAAAGAGACATATTAGCAGATGACATAATGAAAGAGACTTATCAGCAGATGATATAATAAAAGAGACTCTTAGCAGATGACATAATGAAAGAGACTCTTAGCAGATGACATAATGAAAGAGACTTATCAGCAGATGACATAATAAAAGAGACTCTTAGCAGATGACATAGTGAAAGAGACGTATTAGAAGATGACATAGTGAAAGAGACATATTAGCAGATGACATAATGAAAGAGACTCTTAGCAGATGACATAATGAAAGAGACTTATTAGCAGATGACATAATGAAAGAGACTTATCAGCAGATGACATAGTGAAAGAGACTTATTAGCAGATGACATAGTGAAAGAGACATATTAGCAGATGACATAATGAAAGAGACTTATCAGCAGATGACATAGTGAAAGAGACATATTAGCAGATGACATAATGAAAGAGACTTATCAGCAGATGACATAGTGAAAGAGACGTAATAGGAGATGGCATAGTGAAAGAGACATATTAGCAGATGACATAATGAAAGAGACTCTTAGCAGATGACATAATGAAAGAGACTTATCAGCAGATGACATAATGAAAGAGACTTATCAGCAGATGACATAGTGAAAGAGACATATTAGCAGATAACATAGTGAAAGAGACTCTTAGCAGATGACATAGTGAAAGAGACTTATTAGCAGATGACATAATGAAAGAGACTCTTAGCATGATGACATAATGAAAGAGACTGATCAGCAGATGACATAATAAAAGAGACTCATAGCAGATGACATAGTGAAAGAGACGTATTAGAAGATGACATAGTGAAAGAGACATATTAGCAGATGACATAATGAAAGAGACTCTTAGCAGATGACATAATGAAAGAGACTTATCAGCAGATGACATAGTGAAAGAGACTTATTAGCAGATGACATAGTGAAAGAGACATATTAGCAGATGACATAATGAAAGAGACTTATTAGCAGATGACATAATGAAAGAGACTTATCAGCAGATGACATAATGAAAGAGACTCTTAGCAGATGACATAATAGAAAGAGACTTATCAGCAGATGACATAGTGAAAGAGACGTATTAGAAGATGACATAGTGAAAGAGACTCTTAGCAGATGACATAATGAAAGAGACTTATTAGCAGATGACATAGTGAAAGAGACTTATCAGCAGATGACATAGTGAAAGAGACTTATTAGCAGATGACATAGTGAAAGAGACTTATTAGCAGATGACATAGTGAAAGAGACTTATTAGCTGATGACATAATGAAAGAGACGTATTAGAAGATGGCATAGTGAAAGAGACATATTAGCAGATGACATAATGAAAGAGACTCTTAGCAGATGACATAGTGAAAGAGACTTATCAGCAGATGACATAGTGAAAGAGACGTATTAGAAGATGGCATAGTGAAAAAGACATATTAGCAGATGACATAATAAAAGAGACTCTTAGCAGATGACATAATGAAAGAGACTTTTTAGCAGATGACATAATGAAAGAGACATATTAGCAGATGACATAATGAAAGAGACATATTAGCAGATGACATAATAAAAGAGACTCTTAGCAGATGACATAATGAAAGAGACATATTAGCAGATGACATAATGAAAGAGACTCTTAGCAGATGACATAATGAGAGAGACTTATCAGAAGATGACATAATGAAAGAAACTTATCAGCAGATGACATAATGAAAGAGACATATTAGCAGATGACATAATGAAAGATACATATTAGCAGATGACATAATAAAAGAGACATATTAGCAGATGACATAATGAAAGAGACTTATTAGCAGATGACATAATGAAAGAGAAATATTAGCAGATGACATAATGAAAGAGACTTATTAGCAGATGACATAATGAAAGAGACTTATCAGCAGATGACATAATGAAAGAGACTTATCAGAAGATGACATAGTGAAAGAAACTTATTAGCAGATGACATAATGAAAGAAAGTATCAGCAGATGACATAATGAAAGAGACTCTTAGCAGATGACATAATGAAAGAGACTCTTAGCAGATGACATAATGAGAGAGACTTATCAGAAGATGACATAATGAAGGAACGTATCAGCAGATGACATAATGAAAGAAACGTATCAGCAGACATAGTAGCAGATGACATAATGAAAGAAACTTATCAGCAGATGACATAATGAAAGAGACTTATTAGCAGATGACATAATGAAAGAGACTCTTAGCAGATGACATAGTGAAAGAGACTTATCAGCAGATGACATAGTGAAAGAGACGTATTAGAAGATGGCATAGTGAAAGAGACATATTAGCAGATGACATAATGAAAGAGACTTATCAGCAGATGATATAATAAAAAGAGACTCTTAGCAGATGACATAATGAAAGAGACTCTTAGCAGATGACATAATGAAAGAGACTTATCAGCAGATGACATAATAAAAGAGACTCTTAGCAGATGACATAGTGAAAGAGACGTATTAAGAAGATGACATAGTGAAAGAGACATATTAGCAGATGACATAATGAAAGAGACTCTTAGCAGATGACATAATGAAAGAGACTTATTAGCAGATGACATAATGAAAGAGACTTATCAGCAGATGACATAGTGAAAGAGACTTATTAGCAGATGACATAGTGAAAGAGACATATTAGCAGATGACATAATGAAAGAGACTTATCAGCAGATGACATAGTGAAAGAGACATATTAGCAGATGACATAATGAAAGAGACTTATCAGCAGATGACATAGTGAAAGAGACGTAATAGGAGATGGCATAGTGAAAGAGACATATTAGCAGATGACATAATGAAAGAGACTCTTAGCAGATGACATAATGAAAGAGACTTATCAGCAGATGACATAATGAAAGAGACTTATCAGCAGATGACATAGTGAAAGAGACATATTAGCAGATAACATAGTGAAAGAGACTCTTAGCAGATGACATAGTGAAAGAGACTTATTAGCAGATGACATAATGAAAGAGACTCTTAGCAGATGACATAATGAAAGAGACTGATCAGCAGATGACATAATAAAAGAGACTCATAGCAGATGACATAGTGAAAGAGACGTATTAGAAGATGACATAGTGAAAGAGACATATTAGCAGATGACATAATGAAAGAGACTCTTAGCAGATGACATAATGAAAGAGACTTATCAGCAGATGACATAGTGAAAGAGACTTATTAGCAGATGACATAGTGAAAGAGACATATTAGCAGATGACATAATGAAAGAGACTTATTAGCAGATGACATAATGAAAGAGACTTATCAGCAGATGACATAATGAAAGAGACTCTTAGCAGATGACATAATGAAAGAGACTTATCAGCAGATGACATAGTGAAAGAGACGTATTAGAAGATGACATAGTGAAAGAGACTCTTAGCAGATGACATAATGAAAGAGACTTATTAGCAGATGACATAGTGAAAGAGACTTATCAGCAGATGACATAGTGAAAGAGACTTATTAGCAGATGACATAGTGAAAGAGACTTATTAGCAGATGACATAGTGAAAGAGACTTATTAGCTGATGACATAATGAAAGAGACGTATTAGAAGATGGCATAGTGAAAGAGACATATTAGCAGATGACATAATGAAAGAGACTCTTAGCAGATGACATAGTGAAAGAGACTTATCAGCAGATGACATAGTGAAAGAGACGTATTAGAAGATGGCATAGTGAAAAAGACATATTAGCAGATGACATAATAAAAGAGACTCTTAGCAGATGACATAATGAAAGAGACTTTTTAGCAGATGACATAATGAAAGAGACATATTAGCAGATGACATAATGAAAGAGACATATTAGCAGATGACATAATAAAAGAGACTCTTAGCAGATGACATAATGAAAGAGACATATTAGCAGATGACATAATGAAAGAGACTCTTAGCAGATGACATAATGAGAGAGACTTATCAGAAGATGACATAATGAAGGAACGTATCAGCAGATGACATAATGAAAGAAACGTATCAGCAGACATAGTAGCAGATGACATAATGAAAGAAACTTATCAGCAGATGACATAATGAAAGAGACTTATTAGCAGATGACATAATGAAAGAGACTTATTAGCAGATGACATAATGAAAGAGACTTATCAGCAGATGACATAGTGAAAGAGACTTATTAGCAGATGACATAGTGAAAGAGACTCTTAGCAGATGACATAATGAAAGAGACATATTAGCAGATGACATGTTGAAAGAGACTCTTAGCAGATGACATAGTGAAAGAAACTTATTAGCAGATGACATAATGAAAGAGACTCTTAGCAGATGACATAATGAAAGAGACTTATCAGCAGATGACATAATAAAAGAGACTCTTAGCAGATGACATAGTGAAAGAGACGTATTAGAAGATGACATAGTGAAAGAGACATATTAGCAGATGACATAATGAAAGAGACTCTTAGCAGATGACATAATGAAAGAGACTTATTAGCAGATGACATAATGAAAGAGACTTATCAGCAGATGACATAGTGAAAGAGACTTATTAGCAGATGACATAGTGAAAGAGACATATTAGCAGATGACATAATGAAAGAGACTTATCAGCAGATGACATAATGAAAGAGACGTATTAGAAGATGGCATAGTGAAAGAGACATATTAACAGATGACATAATGAAAGAGACATATTAGCAGATAACATAGTGAAAGAGACTCTTAGCAGATGACATAGTGAAAGAGACATATTAGCAGATGACATAATGAAAGAGACTCTTAGCAGATGACATAATGAAAGAGACTTATCAGCAGATGACATAATGAAGGAGACTCTTAGCAGATGACATAATGAAAGAGATTTATCAGCAGATGACATAGTGAAAGAGACGTATTAGAAGATGACATAGTGAAAGAGACTCTTAGCAGATGACATAATGAAAGAGACTCTTAGCAGATGACATAATGAAAGAGATTTATTAGCAGATGACATAGTGAAAGAGACTTATCAGCAGATGACATAGTGAAAGAGACATATTAGCAGATGACATAGTGAAAGAGACTTATTAGCAGATGACATAGTGAAAGAGACGTAATAGGAGATGGCATAGTGAAAGAGACATATTAGCAGATGACATAATGAAAGAGACTCTTAGCAGATGACATAATGAAAGAGACTTATCAGCAGATGACATAATGAAAGAGACTTATCAGCAGATGACATAGTGAAAGAGACATATTAGCAGATAACATAGTGAAAGAGACTCTTAGCAGATGACATAGTGAAAGAGACTTATTAGCAGATGACATAATGAAAGAGACTCTTAGCAGATGACATAATGAAAGAGACTGATCAGCAGATGACATAATAAAAGAGACTCATAGCAGATGACATAGTGAAAGAGACGTATTAGAAGATGACATAGTGAAAGAGACATATTAGCAGATGACATAATGAAAGAGACTCTTAGCAGATGACATAATGAAAGAGACTTATCAGCAGATGACATAGTGAAAGAGACTTATTAGCAGATGACATAGTGAAAGAGAGATATTAGCAGATGACATAATGAAAGAGACTTATTAGCAGATGACATAATGAAAGAGACTTATCAGCAGATGACATAATGAAAGAGACTCTTAGCAGATGACATAATGAAAGAGACTTATCAGCAGATGACATAGTGAAAGAGACGTATTAGAAGATGACATAGTGAAAGAGACTCTTAGCAGATGACATAATGAAAGAGACTTATTAGCAGATGACATAGTGAAAGAGACTTATCAGCAGATGACATAGTGAAAGAGACTTATTAGCAGATGACATAGTGAAAGAGACTTATTAGCAGATGACATAGTGAAAGAGACTTATTAGCTGATGACATAATGAAAGAGACGTATTAGAAGATGGCATAGTGAAAGAGACATATTAGCAGATGACATAATGAAAGAGACTCTTAGCAGATGACATAGTGAAAGAGACTTATCAGCAGATGACATAGTGAAAGAGACGTATTAGAAGATGGCATAGTGAAAAAGACATATTAGCAGATGACATAATAAAAGAGACTCTTAGCAGATGACATAATGAAAGAGACTTTTTAGCAGATGACATAATGAAAGAGACATATTAGCAGATGACATAATGAAAGAGACATATTAGCAGATGACATAATAAAAGAGACTCTTAGCAGATGACATAATGAAAGAGACATATTAGCAGATGACATAATGAAAGAGACTCTTAGCAGATGACATAATGAGAGAGACTTATCAGAAGATGACATAATGAAAGAAACTTATCAGCAGATGACATAATGAAAGAGACATATTAGCAGATGACATAATGAAAGATACATATTAGCAGATGACATAATAAAAGAGACATATTAGCAGATGACATAATGAAAGAGACTTATTAGCAGATGACATAATGAAAGAGAAATATTAGCAGATGACATAATGAAAGAGACTTATTAGCAGATGACATAATGAAAGAGACTTATCAGCAGATGACATAATGAAAGAGACTTATCAGAAGATGACATAGTGAAAGAAACTTATTAGCAGATGACATAATGAAAGAAAGTATCAGCAGATGACATAATGAAAGAGACTCTTAGCAGATGACATAATGAAAGAGACTCTTAGCAGATGACATAATGAGAGAGACTTATCAGAAGATGACATAATGAAGGAACGTATCAGCAGATGACATAATGAAAGAAACGTATCAGCAGACATAGTAGCAGATGACATAATGAAAGAAACTTATCAGCAGATGACATAATGAAAGAGACTTATTAGCAGATGACATAATGAAAGAGACTCTTAGCAGATGACATAGTGAAAGAGACTTATCAGCAGATGACATAGTGAAAGAGACGTATTAGAAGATGGCATAGTGAAAGAGACATATTAGCAGATGACATAATGAAAGAGACTTATCAGCAGATGATATAATAAAAGAGACTCTTAGCAGATGACATAATGAAAGAGACTCTTAGCAGATGACATAATGAAAGAGACTTATCAGCAGATGACATAATAAAAGAGACTCTTAGCAGATGACATAGTGAAAGAGACGTATTAGAAGATGACATAGTGAAAGAGACATATTAGCAGATGACATAATGAAAGAGACTCTTAGCAGATGACATAATGAAAGAGACTTATTAGCAGATGACATAATGAAAGAGACTTATCAGCAGATGACATAGTGAAAGAGACTTATTAGCAGATGACATAGTGAAAGAGACATATTAGCAGATGACATAATGAAAGAGACTTATCAGCAGATGACATAGTGAAAGAGACATATTAGCAGATGACATAATGAAAGAGACTTATCAGCAGATGACATAGTGAAAGAGACGTAATAGGAGATGGCATAGTGAAAGAGACATATTAGCAGATGACATAATGAAAGAGACTCTTAGCAGATGACATAATGAAAGAGACTTATCAGCAGATGACATAATGAAAGAGACTTATCAGCAGATGACATAGTGAAAGAGACATATTAGCAGATAACATAGTGAAAGAGACTCTTAGCAGATGACATAGTGAAAGAGACTTATTAGCAGATGACATAATGAAAGAGACTCTTAGCAGATGACATAATGAAAGAGACTGATCAGCAGATGACATAATTAAAGAGACTCATAGCAGATGACATAGTGAAAGAGACGTATTAGAAGATGACATAGTGAAAGAGACATATTAGCAGATGACATAATGAAAGAGACTCTTAGCAGATGACATAATGAAAGAGACTTATCAGCAGATGACATAGTGAAAGAGACTTATTAGCAGATGACATAGTGAAAGAGACATATTAGCAGATGACATAATGAAAGAGACTTATTAGCAGATGACATAATGAAAGAGACTTATCAGCAGATGACATAATGAAAGAGACTCTTAGCAGATGACATAATGAAAGAGACTTATCAGCAGATGACATAGTGAAAGAGACGTATTAGAAGATGACATAGTGAAAGAGACTCTTAGCAGATGACATAATGAAAGAGACTTATTAGCAGATGACATAGTGAAAGAGACTTATCAGCAGATGACATAGTGAAAGAGACTTATTAGCAGATGACATAGTGAAAGAGACTTATTAGCAGATGACATAGTGAAAGAGACTTATTAGCTGATGACATAATGAAAGAGACGTATTAGAAGATGGCATAGTGAAAGAGACATATTAGCAGATGACATAATGAAAGAGACTCTTAGCAGATGACATAGTGAAAGAGACTTATCAGCAGATGACATAGTGAAAGAGACGTATTAGAAGATGGCATAGTGAAAAAGACATATTAGCAGATGACATAATAAAAGAGACTCTTAGCAGATGACATAATGAAAGAGACTTTTTAGCAGATGACATAATGAAAGAGACATATTAGCAGATGACATAATGAAAGAGACATATTAGCAGATGACATAATAAAAGAGACTCTTAGCAGATGACATAATGAAAGAGACATATTAGCAGATGACATAATGAAAGAGACTCTTAGCAGATGACATAATGAGAGAGACTTATCAGAAGATGACATAATGAAAGAAACTTATCAGCAGATGACATAATGAAAGAGACATATTAGCAGATGACATAATGAAAGATACATATTAGCAGATGACATAATAAAAGAGACATATTAGCTGATGACATAATGAAAGAGACTTATTAGCAGATGACATAATGAAAGAGAAATATTAGCAGATGACATAATGAAAGAGACTTATTAGCAGATGACATAATGAAAGAGACTTATCAGCAGATGACATAATGAAAGAGACTTATCAGAAGATGACATAGTGAAAGAAACTTATTAGCAGATGACATAATGAAAGAAAGTATCAGCAGATGACATAATGAAAGAGACTCTTAGCAGATGACATAATGAAAGAGACTCTTAGCAGATGACATAATGAGAGAGACTTATCAGAAGATGACATAATGAAGGAACGTATCAGCAGATGACATAATGAAAGAAACGTATCAGCAGACATAGTAGCAGATGACATAATGAAAGAAACTTATCAGCAGATGACATAATGAAAGAGACTTATTAGCAGATGACATAATGAAAGAGACTTATTAGCAGATGACATAATGAAAGAGACTTATCAGCAGATGACATAGTGAAAGAGACTTATTAGCAGATGACATAGTGAAAGAGACTCTTAGCAGATGACATAATGAAAGAGACATATTAGCAGATGACATGTTGAAAGAGACTCTTAGCAGATGACATAGTGAAAGAAACTTATTAGCAGATGACATAATGAAAGAGACTCTTAGCAGATGACATAATGAAAGAGACTTATCAGCAGATGACATAATAAAAGAGACTCTTAGCAGATGACATAGTGAAAGAGACGTATTAGAAGATGACATAGTGAAAGAGACATATTAGCAGATGACATAATGAAAGAGACTCTTAGCAGATGACATAATGAAAGAGACTTATTAGCAGATGACATAATGAAAGAGACTTATCAGCAGATGACATAGTGAAAGAGACTTATTAGCAGATGACATAGTGAAAGAGACATATTAGCAGATGACATAATGAAAGAGACTTATCAGCAGATGACATAATGAAAGAGACGTATTAGAAGATGGCATAGTGAAAGAGACATATTAACAGATGACATAATGAAAGAGACATATTAGCAGATAACATAGTGAAAGAGACTCTTAGCAGATGACATAGTGAAAGAGACATATTAGCAGATGACATAATGAAAGAGACTCTTAGCAGATGACATAATGAAAGAGACTTATCAGCAGATGACATAATGAAGGAGACTCTTAGCAGATGACATAATGAAAGAGATTTATCAGCAGATGACATAGTGAAAGAGACGTATTAGAAGATGACATAGTGAAAGAGACTCTTAGCAGATGACATAATGAAAGAGACTCTTAGCAGATGACATAATGAAAGAGATTTATTAGCAGATGACATAGTGAAAGAGACTTATCAGCAGATGACATAGTGAAAGAGACATATTAGCAGATGACATAGTGAAAGAGACTTATTAGCAGATGACATAGTGAAAGAGACTTATTAGCAGATGACATAATGAAAGAGACTTATTAGCAGATGACATAGTGAAAGAGACTTATCAGCAGATGACATAGTGAAAGAGACATATGAGCAGATGACATAGTGAATGAGACTTATTAGCAGATGACATAATGAAAGAGACATATTAGCAGATGACATAATGAAAGAGACTCTTTGCAGATGACATAATGAAAGAAACTTATCAGCAGATGACATAATGAAAGAGACTCTTAGCAGATGACATAATGAAAGAGACATATTAGCAGATGACATAATGAAAGAGACATATTAGCAGATGACATAATGAAAGAGACTCTTAGCAGATGACATAATGAAAGAGACATATTAGCAGATGACATAATGAATGAGACTCGTAGCAGATGACATAATGAAAGAGACATATTAGCAGATGACATAATGAAAGAGACGTATTAGAAGATGACATAATGAAAGAGACATATTAGCAGATGACGTAATGAAAGAGACTCTTAGCAGATTACATAATGAAAGAGACATATTAGCAGATGACATATGAAAGAGACTTATTAGCAGATGACATAATGAAAGAAACGTATTAGCAGATGACATAATGAAAGAGACATATTAGCAGATGACATAATGAAAGAGACTTATTAGCAGATGACATAATGAAAGAGACTTATTAGCAGATGACATAATGAAAGAGACTAATCAGCAGATGACATAATGAAAGAGACTCTTAGCAGATGACAATGAAAGAGACATATTAGCAGATGACATAATGAAAGAGACTCTTAGCAGATGGCATAGTGAAAGAGACTTATCAGCAGATGACATATGAAAGAGACGTATTAGAAGATGGCATAGTGAAAGAGACATATTAGCAGATGACATAATAAAAGAGACTCTTAGCAGATGACATAATGAAAGAAACTTATCAGCAGATGACATAATGAAAGAGACTCTTAGCAGATGACATAATGAAAGAGACTTATCAGCAGATGACATAGTGAAAGAGACATATTAGCAGATGACATGGTGAAAGAGACTTATTAGCAGATGACATAGTGAAAGAAACTTATTAGCAGATGACATAATGAAAGAGACTCTTAGCAGATGACATAATGAAAGAGACTTATCAGCAGATGACATAATGAAAGAGACTCTTAGCAGATGACATAGTGAAAGAGACGTATTAGAAGATGACATAGTGAAAGAGACATATTAGCAGATGACATAATGAAAGAGACTCTTAGCAGATGACATAATGAAAGAGACTTATTAGCAGATGACATAATGAAAGAGACTTATCAGCAGATGACATAGTGAAAGAGACTTATTAGCAGATGACATAGTGAAAGAGACATATTAACAGATAACATAATGAAAGAGACTCTTAGCAGATGACATAATGAAAGAGACTTATCAGCAGATGACATAATGAAAGAGACTCTTAGCAGATGACATAATGAAAGAGACTTATCAGCAGATGACATAGTGAAAGAGACATATTAGCAGATAACATAGTGAAAGAGACTCTTAGCAGATGACATAGTGAAAGAGACTTATTAGCAGATGACATAATGAAAGAGACTCTTAGCAGATGACATAATGAAAGAGACATATTAGCAGATGACATGAGTGAAAGAGACTCTTAGCAGATGACATAGTGAAAGAAACTTATTAGCAGATGACATAATGAAAGAGACTCTTAGCATATGACATAATGAAAGAGACTTATCAGCAGATGACATAATAAAAGAGACTCTTAGCAGATGACATAGTGAAAGAGACGTATTAGAAGATGACATAGTGAAAGAGACATATTAGCAGATGACATAATGAAAGAGACTCTTAGCAGATGACATAATGAAAGAGACTTATCAGAAGATGACATAATGAAGGAACGTATCAGCAGATGACATAATGAAAGAGACTCTTAGCAGATGACATAATGAGAGAGACTTATCAGAAGATGACATAATGAAAGAAACTTATCAGCAGATGACATAATGAAAGAAACGTATTAGCAGACATAGTAGCAGATGACATAATGAAAGAAACTTATCAGCAGATGACATAATGAAAGAGACTTATTAGCAGATGACATAATGAAAGAGACTTATTAGCAGATGACATAATGAAAGAGACTTATCAGCAGATGACATAGTGAAAGAGACTTATTAGCAGATGACATAGTGAAAGAGACTCTTAGCAGATGACATAATGAAAGAGACATATTAGCAGATGACATGTTGAAAGAGACTCTTAGCAGATGACATAGTGAAAGAAACTTATTAGCAGATGACATAATGAAAGAGACTCTTAGCAGATGACATAATGAAAGAGACTTATCAGCAGATGACATAATAAAAGAGACTCTTAGCAGATGACATAGTGAAAGAGACGTATTAGAAGATGACATAGTGAAAGAGACATATTAGCAGATGACATAATGAAAGAGACTCTTAGCAGATGACATAATGAAAGAGACTTATTAGCAGATGACATAATGAAAGAGACTTATCAGCAGATGACATAGTGAAAGAGACTTATTAGCAGATGACATAGTGAAAGAGACATATTAGCAGATGACATAATGAAAGAGACTTATCAGCAGATGACATAATGAAAGAGACGTATTAGAAGATGGCATAGTGAAAGAGACATATTAACAGATGACATAATGAAAGAGACATATTAGCAGATAACATAGTGAAAGAGACTCTTAGCAGATGACATAGTGAAAGAGACATATTAGCAGATGACATAATGAAAGAGACTCTTAGCAGATGACATAATGAAAGAGATTTATTAGCAGATGACATAGTGAAAGAGACTTATCAGCAGATGACATAGTGAAAGAGACATATTAGCAGATGACATAGTGAAAGAGACTTATTAGCAGATGACATAGTGAAAGAGACTTATTAGCAGATGACATAGTGAAAGAGACTCTTAGCAGATGACATAATGAAAGAGATTTATTAGCAGATGACATAGTGAAAGAGACTTATCAGCAGATGACATAGTGAAAGAGACATATTAGCAGATGACATAGTGAAAGAGACTTATTAGCAGATGACATAGTGAAAGAGACTTATTAGCAGATGACATAATGAAAGAGACTTATTAGCAGATGACATAGTGAAAGAGACTTATCAGCAGATGACATAGTGAAAGAGACATATGAGCAGATGACATAGTGAATGAAACTTATTAGCAGATGACATAATGAAAGAGACATATTAGCAGATGACATAATGAAAGAGACTCTTTGCAGATGACATAATGAAAGAAACTTATCAGCAGATGACATAATGAAAGAGACTCTTAGCAGATGACATAATGAAAGAGACATATTAGCAGATGACATAATGAAAGAGACTTATTAGCAGATGACATAATGAAAGAGACTTATCAGCAGATGACATAATGAAAGAGACTTATCAGAAGATGACATAGTGAAAGAAACTTATTAGCAGATGACATAATGAAAGAAAGTATCAGCAGATGACATAATGAAAGAGACTCTTAGCAGATGACATAATGAAAGAGACTCTTAGCAGATGACATAATGAGAGAGACTTATCAGAAGATGACATAATGAAGGAACGTATCAGCAGATGACATAATGAAAGAAACGTATCAGCAGACATAGTAGCAGATGACATAATGAAAGAAACTTATCAGCAGATGACATAATGAAAGAGACTTATTAGCAGATGACATAATGAAAGAGACTTATTAGCAGATGACATAATGAAAGAGACTTATCAGCAGATGACATAGTGAAAGAGACTTATTAGCAGATGACATAGTGAAAGAGACTCTTAGCAGATGACATAATGAAAGAGACATATTAGCAGATGACATGTTGAAAGAGACTCTTAGCAGATGACATAGTGAAAGAAACTTATTAGCAAATGACATAATGAAAGAGACTCTTAGCAGATGACATAATGAAAGAGACTTATCAGCAGATGACATAATAAAAGAGACTCTTAGCAGATGACATAGTGAAAGAGACGTATTAGAAGATGACATAGTGAAAGAGACATATTAGCAGATGACATAATGAAAGAGACTCTTAGCAGATGACATAATGAAAGAGACTTATTAGCAGATGACATAATGAAAGAGACTTATCAGCAGATGACATAGTGAAAGAGACTTATTAGCAGATGACATAGTGAAAGAGACATATTAGCAGATGACATAATGAAAGAGACTTATCAGCAGATGACATAATGAAAGAGACGTATTAGAAGATGGCATAGTGAAAGAGACATATTAACAGATGACATAATGAAAGAGACATATTAGCAGATAACATAGTGAAAGAGACTCTTAGCAGATGACATAGTGAAAGAGACATATTAGCAGATGACATAATGAAAGAGACTCTTAGCAGATGACATAATGAAAGAGACTTATCAGCAGATGACATAATAATGAAGGAGACTCTTAGCAGATGACATAATGAAAGAGATTTATCAGCAGATGACATAGTGAAAGAGACGTATTAGAAGATGACATAGTGAAAGAGACTCTTAGCAGATGACATAATGAAAGAGACTCTTAGCAGATGACATAATGAAAGAGATTTATTAGCAGATGACATAGTGAAAGAGACTTATCAGCAGATGACATAGTGAAAGAGACATATTAGCAGATGACATAGTGAAAGAGACTTATTAGCAGATGACATAGTGAAAGAGACTTATTAGCAGATGACATAATGAAAGAGACTTATTAGCAGATGACATAGTGAAAGAGACTTATCAGCAGATGACATAGTGAAAGAGACATATGAGCAGATGACATAGTGAATGAGACTTATTAGCAGATGACATAATGAAAGAGACATATTAGCAGATGACATAATGAAAGAGACTCTTTGCAGATGACATAATGAAAGAAACTTATCAGCAGATGACATAATGAAAGAGACTCTTAGCAGATGACATAATGAAAGAGACATATTAGCAGATGACATAATGAAAGAGACATATTAGCAGATGACATAATGAAAGAGACTCTTAGCAGATGACATAATGAAAGAGACATATTAGCAGATGACATAATGAATGAGACTCGTAGCAGATGACATAATGAAAGAGACATATTAGCAGATGACATAATGAAAGAGACGTATTAGAAGATGACATAATGAAAGAGACATATTAGCAGATGACATAATGAAAGAGACTCTTAGCAGATGACATAATGAAAGAGACATATTAGCAGATGACATATGAAAGAGACTTATTAGCAGATGACATAATGAAAGAAACGTATTAGCAGATGACATAATGAAAGAGACATATTAGCAGATGACATAATGAAAGAGACTTATTAGCAGATGACATAATGAAAGAGACTTATTAGCAGATGACATAATGAAAGAGACTAATCAGCAGATGACATAATGAAAGAGACTCTTAGCAGATGACAATGAAAGAGACATATTAGCAGATGACATAATGAAAGAGACTCTTAGCAGATGGCATAGTGAAAGAGACTTATCAGCAGATGACATATGAAAGAGACGTATTAGAAGATGGCATAGTGAAAGAGACATATTAGCAGATGACATAATAAAAGAGACTCTTAGCAGATGACATAATGAAAGAAACTTATCAGCAGATGACATAATGAAAGAGACTCTTAGCAGATGACATAATGAAAGAGACTTATCAGCAGATGACATAGTGAAAGAGACATATTAGCAGATGACATGGTGAAAGAGACTTATTAGCAGATGACATAGTGAAAGAAACTTATTAGCAGATGACATAATGAAAGAGACTCTTAGCAGATGACATAATGAAAGAGACTTATCAGCAGATGACATAATGAAAGAGACTCTTAGCAGATGACATAGTGAAAGAGACGTATTAGAAGATGACATAGTGAAAGAGACATATTAGCAGATGACATAATGAAAGAGACTCTTAGCAGATGACATAATGAAAGAGACTTATTAGCAGATGACATAATGAAAGAGACTTATCAGCAGATGACATAGTGAAAGAGACTTATTAGCAGATGACATAGTGAAAGAGACATATTAACAGATAACATAATGAAAGAGACTCTTAGCAGATGACATAATGAAAGAGACTTATCAGCAGATGACATAATGAAAGAGACTCTTAGCAGATGACATAATGAAAGAGACTTATCAGCAGATGACATAGTGAAAGAGACATATTAGCAGATAACATAGTGAAAGAGACTCTTAGCAGATGACATAGTGAAAGAGACTTATTAGCAGATGACATAATGAAAGAGACTCTTAGCAGATGACATAATGAAAGAGACATATTAGCAGATGACATGGTGAAAGAGACTCTTAGCAGATGACATAGTGAAAGAAACTTATTAGCAGATGACATAATGAAAGAGACTCTTAGCATATGACATAATGAAAGAGACTTATCAGCAGATGACATAATAAAAGAGACTCTTAGCAGATGACATAGTGAAAGAGACGTATTAGAAGATGACATAGTGAAAGAGACATATTAGCAGATGACATAATGAAAGAGACTCTTAGCAGATGACATAATGAAAGAGACTTATCAGAAGATGACATAATGAAGGAACGTATCAGCAGATGACATAATGAAAGAGACTCTTAGCAGATGACATAATGAGAGAGACTTATCAGAAGATGACATAATGAAAGAAACTTATCAGCAGATGACATAATGAAAGAAACGTATCAGCAGACATAGTAGCAGATGACATAATGAAAGAAACTTATCAGCAGATGACATAATGAAAGAGACTTATTAGCAGATGACATAATGAAAGAGACTTATTAGCAGATGACATAATGAAAGAGACTTATCAGCAGATGACATAGTGAAAGAGACTTATTAGCAGATGACATAGTGAAAGAGACTCTTAGCAGATGACATAATGAAAGAGACATATTAGCAGATGACATGTTGAAAGAGACTCTTAGCAGATGACATAGTGAAAGAAACTTATTAGCAGATGACATAATGAAAGAGACTCTTAGCAGATGACATAATGAAAGAGACTTATCAGCAGATGACATAATAAAAGAGACTCTTAGCAGATGACATAGTGAAAGAGACGTATTAGAAGATGACATAGTGAAAGAGACATATTAGCAGATGACATAATGAAAGAGACTCTTAGCAGATGACATAATGAAAGAGACTTATTAGCAGATGACATAATAAAAGAGACTTATCAGCAGATGACATAGTGAAAGAGACTTATTAGCAGATGACATAGTGAAAGAGACATATTAGCAGATGACATAATGAAAGAGACTTATCAGCAGATGACATAATGAAAGAGACGTATTAGAAGATGGCATAGTGAAAGAGACATATTAACAGATGACATAATGAAAGAGACATATTAGCAGATAACATAGTGAAAGAGACTCTTAGCAGATGACATAGTGAAAGAGACATATTAGCAGATGACATAATGAAAGAGACTCTTAGCAGATGACATAATGAAAGAGATTTATTAGCAGATGACATAGTGAAAGAGACTTATCAGCAGATGACATAGTGAAAGAGACATATTAGCAGATGACATAGTGAAAGAGACTTATTAGCAGATGACATAGTGAAAGAGACTTATTAGCAGATGACATAGTGAAAGAGACTCTTAGCAGATGACATAATGAAAGAGATTTATTAGCAGATGACATAGTGAAAGAGACTTATCAGCAGATGACATAGTGAAAGAGACATATTAGCAGATGACATAGTGAAAGAGACTTATTAGCAGATGACATAGTGAAAGAGACTTATTAGCAGATGACATAATGAAAGAGACTTATTAGCAGATGACATAGTGAAAGAGACTTATCAGCAGATGACATAGTGAAAGAGACATATGAGCAGATGACATAGTGAATGAGACTTATTAGCAGATGACATAATGAAAGAGACATATTAGCAGATGACATAATGAAAGAGACTCTTTGCAGATGACATAATGAAAGAAACTTATCAGCAGATGACATAATGAAAGAGACTCTTAGCAGATGACATAATGAAAGAGACATATTAGCAGATGACATAATGAAAGAGACATATTAGCAGATGACATAATGAAAGAGACTCTTAGCAGATGACATAATGAAAGAGACATATTAGCAGATGACATAATGAATGAGACTCGTAGCAGATGACATAATGAAAGAGACATATTAGCAGATGACATAATGAAAGAGACGTATTAGAAGATGACATAATGAAAGAGACATATTAGCAGATGACATAATGAAAGAGACTCTTAGCAGATGACATAATGAAAGAGACATATTAGCAGATGACATATGAAAGAGACTTATTAGCAGATGACATAATGAAAGAAACGTATTAGCAGATGACATAATGAAAGAGACATATTAGCAGATGACATAATGAAAGAGACTTATTAGCAGATGACATAATGAAAGAGACTTATTAGCAGATGACATAATGAAAGAGACTAATCAGCAGATGACATAATGAAAGAGACTCTTAGCAGATGACAATGAAAGAGACATATTAGTAGATGACATAATGAAAGAGACATATTAGCAGAAGACATAATGAAAGAGACTTATTAGCAGATGACATAGTGAAAGAGACTTATCAGCAGATGACATAATGAAAGAGACATATTAGCAGATGACAATTGCAAATCACAATAGTACACAGTGGGACGCGGATGAATTGCTGGTTAGTCGGGACCAAATGTTAGTTTATTATTAACATTTCAACAATCTTTCAGTGCATAATTACATCTTGATTTCTCTATATATTACAAAACTAAAAGTTTGTAATTCAACAAAGTGTGTGAAAAAAATAGGTGGGGGGTGGGGAATTCGATAAACACCATTGATGACGCTTTTACTCTCTTTCTTTCCTTCATAGTAGTTTTGGTCTTTGCCTGTTTGTCATTGTGGGTCTGAAAGTTCCCTGTGATAATGAAATATTTAACTCTAAGATCCAAAACTCCACTATGTGACAGTTTTCGCAGCGCCCTTCTTTCATCCCCTTCCTGAGCCGATGGTGAAACAAGCGTGGAGGCACCAGAAGAGACATGGAAAAAAAACTTTAACCATGACCTGAATGATTCCAATAGTTCTCACCTAAGTTTGAACCTGTAAACCTCATGTTGACGGTAAAACGCCTAATGCTCACCCCCCCCCCTTGTCCTTGTGGGTCGGGAAGTGTAAAAGTTTAAGAACCACTGCAATGACAATTATCTCCCCTCATTTAACACTCCAGTCACCACTCAGGGGAAATAATATTATGTCGTCATAGGTTTAGATCTAATCCCGCCCCCCTGTATCAATGTAATCAATGTACACAATCTATAATTGTTGCGGTAATCTAAGCTAAACCTTTACGGCATGTTTATGTCAATATGACGTCATCACAAAATGTTTCCCTCTGACTGACAGACTCTGATGAAGACTTGGATGACCTACATGAGAGGACAATATTTTACTACGGGCTGTTTCGTCTGATGGTATTCTTGATGGTCTTGTATATTCTGTTCTGTGACAATATGTGCAGGGGATGTTGTGATGGTAAGCAGTTGACTGACAGGGAAAGTTTTCATACCTGGCTAACTAGTTGACTGACAGGGAAAGTTAACATATCTGGCTAACTAGTTGACTGACAGGGAAATTTAACATATCTGGCTAACTAGTTGACTGACAGGGAAAGTTTAATACCTGGCTAACTAGTTGACTGACAGGGAAATTTAACATATCTGGCTAACTAGTTGACTGACAGGGAAAGTTTACAGATCTGGCTAACTAGTTGACTGACAGGGAAAGTTTACATATCTGGCTAACTAGTATTGGAGTTTGGAGATACGAACTAGACCAATGAGACCAAGTGAACTATACTAAACTTATTAATATTTGGCCTGAAAAGTCGAATAATGCAAAAACCCGATAACGAAAATTTTTCTAAAAATCATTTCCTGCCTTTGTAAAAAATAAATGTATTATTACAATCTATCGTTTTGTCCCCATTTTATCATAATATTTATTTTAATTAGGCTAGATTATACAAAAGCCGTATATTTAAGAGCCGGATAGTCGAGATTCAAACTGGAGCTAAATTGTCGAGTGTAACGCATCCTGTCATAGCTATAGAGAATTGATGTGGATTGTGTTATTTTTAATATGTTTGTTTTAAGTAGGTTCCTTGTTTATCTCATAGGTTCCTTGTTTATCTCGTAGGTTCCTTGTTTATCTCATAGGTTCCTTGTTTATCTCGTAGGTTCCTTGTTTATCTCGTAGGTTCCTTGTTCATCTCATAGGTTCCTTGTTTATCTCGTAGGTTCCTTGTTTATCTCGTAGGTTCCTTGTTCATCTCGTAGGTTCCTTGTTTATCTCGTAGGTTCCTTGTTTATCTCGTAGGTTCCTTGTTTATCTCATAGATTCCTTGTTTATCTCGTAGGTTCCTTGGTTATCTCGTAGGCTCCTTGTTTATCTCATAGGTTCCTTGTTTATCTCATAGGTTCCTTGTTTATCTCGTAGGTTCCTTGTTTATCTCATAGGTTCCTTGTTTATCTCGTAGGTTCCTTGTTTATCTCATAGGTTCCTTGTTCATCTCGTAGGTTCCTTGTTCATCTCGTAGGTTCCTTGTTCATCTCGTAGGTTCCTTGTTTATCTCGTAGGTTCCTTGTTTATCTCGTAGGTTCCTTGTTCATCTCGTAGGTTCCTTGTTCATCTCGTAGGTTCCTTGTTTATCTCGTAGGTTCCTTGTTTATCTCATAGGTTCCTTGTTCATCTCGTAGGTTCCTTGTTCATCTCGTAGGTTCCTTGTTTATCTCGTAGGTTCCTTGTTTATCTCGTAGGTTCCTTGTTTATCTTTGTTAACAAGTTTCCAGACAAAGAGTGAGACTATATGCTGCCAATGATTAGTCAAGGGTGGATAGTTCATTAGTTGTATTAATTTTTTTCATATTACAGATAGTTAAACTTCATTTATATTGCTGAAAATTATGTTAAACATTATTTACATTACTGATAGTAATAGTGGAGGTAATAAAATGATGACATTTTTGGAGCCCATAAAATGATGACGCGATTTAATAGAATTAATTGTATTAAGGAGTTGTGTTGTAGATGACATGTTATATGTACTCCTCCTGATTCTTATATAGTCATGTCATGATTTTTTACATGTTGAACTTTACTGTATGTATTATCAAACTTTTATCTTACATGTTATGAAACTACATGTTGAGTTGATTCGTCGTCTGTCAGTATTCAGCATCCAAGTTCATTGGGATAATCAACATTTAAATAGAACACTAACCACTAACCACTAACCCTAACCACTAACCCTAACCCTAACCACTAGCCCTAACCACTAACCCTAACCACTAACCACTAACCCTAACCACTAACCCTGACCACTAGCCACTAACCCTAACCACTAACTCTAACCACTAACCCTAACCACTAACCCTAACACTAACTAACCACTAACCCGTCCAATATCCACAAGTTTTGCCACAGTTCAATTTAGTTTTCCAAAATTTACAGTCTGCAATCACTTTTCCCAATGCATGCTAGTCTTGTGACGTCACAACCCTCTGACCTCGTGTACGGAACTAACGACCTTGGGTATTCCCTGACCCTGGGGTGGGCGGGTGCGTCACGGTTGAAATGATTCATTTGTCAACAACTTCATCGTCGTCAGTTTCCTACCATCTCTCTCTCCCTCCCTGTCAGACACACCCATTTTTCTTCTTCTTTCTATTTTAACGAAATAATTTCATTTTTCATGTTACACTTGTACAGTTTTAATTCATAGAACGTATTTTCTTAGCTTAGAGCAAGGCCGTAGCCAGGATTTTTTTTTTTTGGGGGGGGGGGGCTGCATTATTTATAAGATCTCATTACACTGATATAATATTTTATTGACATTATTTATAAGATCTCATTACACTGATATAATATTTTATTGACATTATTTATAAGATCTCATTACACTGATATAATATTTTATTGACATTATTTATAAGATCTCATTACACTGATATAATATTTTATTGACATTATTTATAAGATCTCATTACACTGATATAATATTTTATTGGCATTATTTATAAGATCTCATTACACTGATATAATATTTTATTGACATTATTTATAAGATCTCATTACACTGATATAATATTTTATTGACATTATTTATAAGATCTCATTACAAGTAGATAGGTCAGTGATCGGTGGATGATGGGTGCAGGGAACAAGAGGATATGTCAGTGATCGCAAATCGCGGATCCGCCAGAAAATTTCGTTGACCAACAAAGTTAAAAAAAATACAAAAACAATCACGTGATGTCATCGAAAACGTCAAAAAGACGTTATTTGAGAAAAAAAATTTAAAGCACACCCGCCGTATCACACAAGCAGTATCAAAAAAGCCGTATCACAAACGATATATCACATACGCTGTATCACGCACGCCGTATCATACACGCCGTATCACACCCGCTGCATCACACCCGGTGTATCACGCACGCACGTATCACACACAACGTAGCACGCCCGCTGTACCACAACCGCCGTATCACACCCGCTGTATCACAACCGCCGTATCACACTACACTAACCAGTGTTATACTCAAGAATAAAAATGATAGTAAAGTTCATGTATTCTATCCATCATTCTATATATAACTGTCTGCCTATCTGCAAGTACTATGTATATATCTGTCTGCCTATCTGTAAGTACTATGTATATCTCCAGGTGATGAACTGGTCAGTACGACCGCTGACCCTGACGCTAGTAAGGTCACTGACAGTAAATTATCTGACACGACTGAAGCCAGTGACGACAGTGCAGAGGTCCGAGTTGTCCGGAGCTCCCACTTGTGACCACTGTGTGTACAGGGAGAAGGATGTATCACAAGACAGTGACCACTGTGTGTACAGGGAGAAGGATGTATCACATGACAGTGACCACTGTGTGTACAGGGAGAAGGATGTATCACATGACAGTGACCACTGTGTGTACAGGGAGAAGGATGTATCACATGACAGTGACCACTGTGTGTACAGGGAGAAGGATATATCACATGACAGTGACCACTGTGTGTACAGGGAGAAGGATGTATCACATGACAGTGACCACTGTGTGTACAGGGAGAAGGATGTATCACATGACAGCACATGTGTTCACTATACTAGTGGATAATACACATTTTTTTACTTCTTTAGATCTGGTAGACTTGTTGAACATACCTCTGTTAATGTCACACCACTCACAACTCACACTCTGTTAATGCCTAAACTTTCACCTCTGTTAATGTCTCTACTCACAACTCTGTTAATGACTTTACTCACACCTCTGTTAATGTCTCTACTCACAACTCTGTTAATTACTTTACTCACACCTCTGTTAAAGTCTCTACTCACACCTCTGTTAATGTCTCAACTCACACCTCTGTAAATGTCTCAACTCACACCTCTGCTAATGTCTCAACTCACACCTCTGTTAATGTCTCAACTTACACCTATATTAATGTCTCAACTCACAACTCTGTTAATGACTTTACTCACACCTCTGTTAATGTCTCAACTCACAACTCTGTTAATGTCACAACTCACACCTATATTAATGTCTCAACTCACAACTCTGTTAATGTCTCAACTTACACCTCTGTTAATGTCTCAACTCACAACTCTGTTAATGTCTCAACTTACGCCTCTGTTAATGTCTCAACTCACAACTCTGTTAATGTCTCAACTCACACCTCTGTTAATGTCTCAACTCACAACTCTGTAAATGTCTCAACTCACAACTCTGTTAATGTCTCAACTCACACCTCTGTTAATGTCACAACTCACACCTATATTAATGTCTCAACTCACAACTCTGTTAATGTCTCAACTCACACCTCTGTTAATGTCTCAACTCACAACTCTGTTAATGTCTCAACTCACACCTATTAATGTCTCAACTCACACCTCTGTTAATGTCTCAACTCACACCTATTAATGTCTCAACTCACACCTCTGTTAATGTCTCAACTCACATATTTGTTAATGTCACAACTCACACATATATTAATGTCTCAACTCACAACTCTGTTAATGTCTCAACTTACACCTATGTTAATGTCTAAACTCACATCTCTGTTAATGTCTCAACTTACACCTCTGTTAATGTCTCAACTCACACGTCTGTTAATGTCTCAACTCACATCTCTGTTAATGTCTCAACTCACACCTCTGTTAATGACTTTACTCACACCTCTGTTAATGTCTCTACTCACAACTCTGTTAATGACTTTACTCACAACTCTGTTAATGTCTCAACTCACATCTCTGTTAATGTCACAACTCACATCTCTGTTAATGTCTCAACTCACACCTCTGTTAATGTCTCAACTCACATCTCTGTTAATGTCTCAACTCACACCTCTGTTAATGACTTTACTTACACCTCTGTTAATGTCTCTACTCACAACTCTGTTAATGACTTTACTCACAACTCTGTTAATGTCTAAACTCACATCTCTGTCAATGTCTCAACTCACATCTCTGTTAATGTCTCAACTCACACCTCTGTTAATGTCTCAACTCACAACTCTGTTAATGTCTAAACTCACAACTCTGTTAATGTCTCAACTCACAACTCTGCTAATGTCTCAACTCACAACTCTGTTAATTTCACAACTCACAACTCTGTTAATGTCTGCTAGATTGCTAGTAAAAAATATAAACTTTATACAAAGTCAGTTGTGAAATAGTTCACATAAGATGTAGTGCAAAGAGTGGTGGCTGCAGCTATAAACTAGACTTAAAGAATCATGACGTCATAAATATTATGGACAGATGAATTCGCCGCTATCTAGCAAGAGTTTAATAATGTTAATGTTAACAATATAACAAATGTGTTATGCATTTTAGATTCACGTTGATTAGTTAAATCTCTAATATGATTGTGTTCGATTCATATATTAAATCTCATTATAGAATTACGTACTTTGATGTTTATTGTTCAACCATTTATTCTGATTGGCCACGTTGAGTCTAAGAAAATATTCTTGTAAATTAAAATTTTGATTAAGATCTGAAAAGATAAATGTATATTTCTATCTAATAGTAGTTTGTCTGTTTTTTTTTCTACTGAAGTCATGTTTTATTGTTTCAATTTTTTTTATCATTTGTTTGTGTAAAGATTAGTCTTTCACACCAGTTGCTATTAATCCAGAATAAATTAGCAGGATTTTTACTTTCTTTGAAATTTCTTTCCAAAATTTAGCAAATGTCTAGTTTTGATGTAAATTTTGCTTATTTTTCGTTTTGAATAATTTGTGATGAAAAAATAAAAAAGAAAATACGTATTAAACACATATTAAACACATATTAAACAAATATTAAGCACATATAGTTAATTACACAAATGAACATAAACTCCACCATAGCGGGACTAAGAAACCAATGTATTGAGTCTTTGCCACTGAGGGGAGCTAAACATATTTTTTTTTCTGAAAGGATGAACATTGATTTGCGTCCCTTATGTGTTGATATCGTGACCTTACTGTATTGATATCGTGCCCTTACTGTATTGATATTGTGACCGTACTGTGCTGATATCTTGACCGTACTGTGTTGATATTGTGACCGTACTGTATTGATATTGTGACCGTACTGTATTGACATCGTGACCGTACTGTGTTAATATCGTGACCGTACTGTGTTGATATTGTGACCGTACTGTGTTAATATCGTGACCGTACTGTGCTGATATCTTGACCGTACTGTGTTGATATTGTGACCGTACTGTATTGATATTGTGACCGTACTGTATTGATATCGTGACCGTACTGTGTTAATATCGTGACCGTACTGTGTTGATATTGTGACCGTACTGTGTTGATATTGTGACCGTACTGTGTTGATATTGTGACCGTACTGTGTTGATATTGTGACCGTACTGTATTGATATCGTGACCGTACTGTATTGATATCGTGACCGTACTGTATTGATATCGTGACCGTACTGTGTTGATATTGTGACCGTACTGTGTTGATATCGTGACCGTACTGTATTGATATCGTGACCGTACTATATTGATATCGTGACCGTACTGTATTGATATCGTGCCCTTACTGTATTGATATCGTGACCGTACTGTGTTGATACCATACTCTAATAGATATTTTGGGTTATGTTGGTTTCTTGACTAATTACAGAAGGCACCGTGATAATCAATTATGTAGAACTTCATCGTAGAAAACGTGTCAACATAAACACGACTTAAGAAAATCAATAAATGTATCCACTTGTATGTAGCCATAGATTGATCTTGCCGCTAAGAGGTGTTCCATGTTCAAGTGTATACTGAAGAATAAAATACGGCACTGTTTGACACTTGCGGTGAATCAATGGCGTGTTAGCATTATATATTCTAGAATTAGTGTTATTTTCAGATGTTCTATATTGACATCATGGGTGTTTTCTAGCTTTTAAAGTTCTTTATAAATATATTTATAAAAAACAACATTTAACCGTTACACTGTATCTGCCTGTTTCAAGCAATGCTAACTGGTTGCCAGTTGACAGCCATAGTTGCTAGCTTACAGTTTGTTGAATCTTACGTAGAAAACCAAGGTAAACATAAAACAGCTTGGACTGTATTCATATATCTCTGTAAGATCAATTACATCTCAAATGAGTAAAAATATAGAAATGATTACATGACATGCACTTTAGCCTAATTTGTTGCCTAATTTAGCCATACATATTTAAATCACTGCAGTTAGTTATGATAAGGCCATTTCATTGCACTGAGCTACACTATGGGAGGAGCTATTCATTGCAGTGAGCTACACTTTGCTATGGGAGGAGCTATTCATTGCACTGAGCTACACTTTGCTATGGGAGGAGCTATTCATTGCAGTGAGCTACACTTTGCTATGGGAGGAGCTATTCATTGCACTGAGCTACACTTTGCTATGGGAGGAGCTATTCATTGCACTGAGCTACACTTTGCTATGGGAGGAGCTATTCATTGCACTGAGCTACACTTTGCTATGGGAGGAGCTATTCATTGCACTGAGCTACACTTTGCTATGGGAGGAGCTATTCATTGCACTGAGCTACACTTTGCTATGGGAGGAGCTATTCATTGCACTGAGCAACACTTTGCTATGGGAGGAGCTATTCATTGCACTGAGCTACACTTTGCTATGGGAGGAGCTATTCATTGCACTGAGCTACACTTTGCTATTGTAAACTTGATGCCAGGACATTTAAATAAATAAGACGCATTGATAGAGATACAGTCGATGCAAAGAACGACCTTTAGTCAGACATAAAGAGACAACCTTATAGATGGAATTAACAATTTATAGTAGGTACCACAAACTGGCTCAAAATCGTGGTTTTGCGTCACTGTAGTCAATATTTGGATAGTTTTAACTTAATGATTTCTCTACTTAAAACTGATCAAATCTCATAAACAATTATATCATTTTAAACTATTTTGTAAGCCCTACAATAATATGTAAATTTTAATTACGTAGATTTAGAACAAAAGGTTACATTTTTAAAATGAAAACCATCACCGAAGTCACTTTTTACCGGCCGACGCGCGATCTAATTTGACTATCCTAATTTCAATCTCCGTGCGATTCTGGGCCATTCGTCCTACAGTAATGTCAAATATATCAATGTGTGCGAAAATGAATGTCCTTTACAACCATACTAAACATTTAATTAAATTATATTTAACAATATTTTTAATATAAAAAAATCATAATAAAAAGTAAATTATTTTGAGATTTTTTAATTTTGAAGGTTTTTCTTTAGTATCATTAGAAAGCCCGTCCATTTTGCTTTTAAATTGTTATAATAAAACTTAATTTGTAAGCATGGCCCAAAAGCGCAGAGCGCTAAGAAATAGCATATAACACACATTTTTCACCCATTCTTGCACGACCGTGAAAATGGCCGACAATCAAGTTAGCAACGCTACACCAGTCACAATGAATTGAACTTTATTGGGACTTAAACACCTAGTTGGTAAGTAAAAACGATAAAAACTTGTAGGTAAATAGTTACATTATTTGTTCCTTACTCTTTTAGCTTTATATTTCTTTTGAAATGTTTATTGTTGTAGTTATAATAACTTTAATATGATAAACCTCGAGGCCATTTTGATGCTTTTGTACATTGAACGATACCCCTCATGTTTGCGGACACTTCTATTTTTTTCTGGCTACTTTTTTAGAGAGATAATAATATTTTCTAAGAGATAACATATTCAAAATTGACTAGTATATATTTTTTACCGTTGTTAGATAGTTTTATTGTCTAAAATTTAAACAAATATAACAGGTCATGTGGTCGATAATTGGTTGTCAATGTAAACATATAGTAGATTGTAGGCCGACCGAATTAACATAACTATTATTGAATGGATATTTTTTCAATTATTGTTGTAATATAACTGTGTATGTTTAGTATATGCTTAAATTCACTATTATTTAAGTCAGAACCATTTTTAAATGTCATAATTATCCTTATCAGACGGTGTACAACTCAATACTTTATAGAAGGTTTCTGTGCTAGTTGGAGGGATACCTTTATTGCCTTGTCTACTAGACTAGTAATACATGACTTCTTCAACTCTGGTTTTGAAAGAGGAAAATGGCAAGTCATGGACTCATGTAACTGTTACGCCTGTATTTTTTTTATTAAAATATTTCTTAGCCACTCATGCGTTTGTATTATTATTAAGTATCTTATTATTAATATTAGTTCAGTTTGAGTATTATTGACGTGTGAACATCTTTTAGCTTTAATTAAACATGGTTCTCACAAATCCAAAAAAAAGGAACTGGTAATCAAGTTAAGTAACACATAGAAAAGACTTTTATGTGTTTAAATACCATATCAGCAGTATATTATGTAACTTATTTGGACCAATTTTGAATGTGGGTTATATATTTTAAAGCCTTGCAACTTTTAGAGTGAATAAGAGAAATATACACAGTCCCCTGAAGGAGTCTGTTCTTTCAAAACTACATAGATTAACTGATGAACTTTTCATTCATTTTTTTTATTTATTATATTAAGTAAACAACAGACATTCAAACAGAGAAATAGATTAAAACATAATAAAACATTAAAAACAAATAAAACTTTTAATGGTAGGGTCAGCCCCGTAGCCAGGGGTGGGGGCACTGTGGGGCCGTGCCCCCCCCGGCTAGGTGTGGAGTGCCCCCCCCCGCTTAAAAAAAAGAAGAAAAAGAGGAAAAATATAGAAAAGGTTAAGGTGCCCCCTTGCTGGGTATTGGTGCCTCCCTGCTTACTTTGACCTGGCTACGGGCCTGGGTAGGGTCAATAATTGGAAAAAATGTCCTTGATGAAATAGTAGTACTATATCAAGAAGAAATTAGAGTTAAAATCACTAAATGATCAACAAAACAGTACATTATCTCATGAATTGAAACAAAACAGATGTGTTTTGAAAAGCTCCAGAAATAAACCTTTATTACTATGAGAGGTATTGAAAGATGAAATAAAAAAGAAGGGAATGATGCTGATCAACAGTGCAGGATTTATATATAACCTACACAAGCTATAGCTTAGCACCCCCACTTTTTTAGGAGGCCCCCAAAAATTGTTAGAGTGAGCAATTGTCATATTTATTTAAATATTTGACACTGCCATTTAATTTCTGGAATTATAAAGGGCCCCATATCCCAAATGATGGATGGCCGAGTGGTGTAGATACTCGACTGTCGACATGTTATCTGATGCAAAGTCGTCCCACAAGTCCACCCGGCTTTAAATGTGTACCTGACTTAAGTTGGGGAATTAAAGGCGGCTGGGCGTTGTGCTAACACACAATTCCTTCATATGTCTAGGTTATAGAAACAGAAGAATACTAAACTTCAGTAGGGCTAAGGGAACATTTCTATATCCCAAATAGCTTAGGGCCTTATGACGTCTAAATGCGGTCCTGCTGATCAATTGAATGGTACATTAATAACTCATTTAAATGGTATATGCTTACATTAACTTAAAAGTAAAATTACTTAAATTTCGAAAGTTGCACTTATTTAGGTGAGCTCCTGTAGTGGTAAAATGCGTAAATTATTTGTTAGCTTTCCATGACTTATGAAATAATTAGAATATAATTGTAATGTATGCATCTAATGTTACGGTTACTATTGTTACTAATATAACTTTTCAAATAATACTTAATAGTGGATTTTTCCCTAATGAAAAGTATTTTTATTGATTTTTTACATGCATGGATTTATCCATCCCTGTACTGTATATATACAAGTAATTGGTCTAACGACTATTTTATAGTTAAGAACTATGTATATCCTACATTTTTATATATAAATGTTGAATATATACATAACAGTTCTTTTTTTGTGAATTTTTGAAAATGACAAATTTTTTAGTTTTTTATTACCCGACCTATTTCTAACCTTTATTATATTAATCATAAATAATATTAAGATATTATGACTAATTGAATGTATAGAGCTTAAGTTACCCTACATATTGATGTAATTAGTTCTTATGTGTGTTGATTACAAATTTTATTATGATTTTTTGAAATGTCACGAATTTTGAAAATTTATCTCCCTTTTTATTTTTTCTAAAAAATGATGAAAACCCATTTTCAGTGCTATAAATTTTAATGATATTATAATTTTACACCTTTGAAAAAAATTGAGTTTATTCTATGTATATTTGTGTTTGTATTGAATGTAAATGATTTGGTGTACAGGAAATACTTTTGCAGATAACGCTTGGCAAAAATGGCACTTTTGAAGGTGTTGTGAAAAAATGAAAAAGTCACATTTTCAAAAATTTATATCTCTTAAACTATTTGAGCTATAGTAATAAATTTGATGTCCACCATCTTAGATTCTCGAGTTCTTGCAATATTCATGTTGAAAAAAGCTGTAAACCCATTTTAAAAAATCAGTTTGTGGTACCTATTTATAGATAGACATAAAGATAACCTTATAGATGGAATAAAAATTTTATAGTTAGACGTAAAGACAACTTTATAGATGGAATTAATATTTTATAGACAACCTTATAGATGGAATTAATATTTTATAGACAAAGAGAAATAGACATGTCTGTTAATCTTCCATCTTTGAAGGTTTTTTTGGCTACGATGCGCAATTCAAGTCCCACTGTAAAGGAGGGTGTAACACAAATGGCCGGTGCTTTAAAAAGAACGACTGTGCTTCCCCGTACTTTGGTCATCTATGTCAGTACAGTGAGTACAGACACAAGTTTAATGTGTCAGTGATGGCGATTGGTCTTCTTTTTTTTATTTGTTTATTTCTTTACACACAACTACTACAAATTCAAAAAACTTTCATTATATCTGTCAAAATCACTATATTGAATGATCTATAGCACTAATTATCCAATAATGAAAATCAACAATTAAATTACGTCTCTACCATAAATTACTATATTAAGTATCCGTTCTGTCAACACAATCAAACACTTCTATCTACTCCTTCGTTTCTTCCTAATTCAACTACCTTCCTCAAATTAACAAAACCTCCACTAACTCCCCTCTTTCTTTCCTGACCTGTATCGGTATCCGGATAAAACCCCCATCGGACAAAACCCCCACTGAACCTAACCCCCACTGGACCTAACCCTCACTGGACCTAACCCCCACTGGACCTAACCGCCACTGGACCTAACCCCCACTGGACCTAACCCCCTATTTTTGGTATAAAATCTATTATTTGGCCCCAATTTTTATTTAAAAATGTAATATATAATACCTGGATGTAATTATATTTTAAAATATGTATTTTTAATTGAATTTTTTTTCAAAGTACCCCAATAAGCTGCATTGGCCCGTCGAGCAACAGTGGTCAAATAATAATCTCTTGTTAACTTTACGTCAACAGGCAGCTTATCTTACCAGGTAAAACAAACAAAAGTAACAGTTTTAGCCCAAGGTCAAGACTGGTCGTATTTTTATTCTACCTTTTAATTCTCGCGCCAAACACACATTTTATAGCAGAAGGAGCAACACACAGCATAAGAACCACAATTGGTCCAAAGCCAATCCTTTATTTAGGTAAAACAATATAGGAACATGCCTATTGATAAACTGTGTTAACTTAGATGATCTCTCATATCGACAAATATTTCCCATAGCCCATGGTCAAGATTATAGTTTTAAAAGTATCAATAACATCGAATTAAATTCGATCTTAATATTTTGGGGGTTTTGTCCGCTGAGGGTTATGTCCGCTGGGGGTTTTGTCCGTGTGGGTTTTGTCGTACACTCATCTAACCTCCTCCGCTACAACTGACCAAACTGTCCCTTTCGCCCCTCCTTCATTTTCCCACCTGTCTAATTACGTAATATCTAGCTCTACACGCTGCTGGTATTAATCATCAGTCCTGACCTACTTTCACTGTACGTACGATTCGTTTGTCTATCTATTTATCTATCCATCTATCAATCTATCACTTAATCTATATGTCTATCTATCTAACAATATGTCGGTCTATCTATGTCTGTTAGGTGTTAACTAATCTATTGTACTTACGAGCCATCCATATAATGTCATCCAGTTATACTCGAGTCTCACTCTCCACCATTATCTCACTCTCCAACATTATCTCACTCTCCACCATTATCTCACTCTCCAACATTATCTCACTCTCCACCATTATCTCACCATTATCTCACTCTCCACCATTATCTCACTCTCCACCATTATCTCACTCTCCAACATTATCTCACTCTCCACCATTATCTCACTCTCCAACATTATCTCACTCTCCACCATTATCTCACCATTATCTCACTCTCCACCATTATCTCACTCTCCACCATTATCTCACTCTCCAACATTATCTCACTCTCCACCATTATCTCACTCTCCAACATTTCAGTGAACCTCGCCGTTACTGCCACCAAAACCCTCCCTTTCGCCAACGACGAGAAAGAGTACACGTGCAATGAGAAGTTCAACACTGTGAACTTAATGATGAAATTCAATTACACGGTTAGGTTCTCCTTCCTAGAGTTGGCCTTAAAGAATCCACCAAAGGTCACGCTATGTGAGTTGGGATCCATCATTAAATCCGTTACTTGCTATTGAAATTATTCACAGGTGACCGAGTTCCTCCACTACAGAGAGGGTTCTACTTCAACAAATAATTATATTTAGACCTGAACACAAAAATAATTATATTTAGACCTGAACACAAAAATAATGTATTACTAGCCGGACAAAAAAGTAATGATATCGATTAAGATTTTTAAAAAGTAATGTAGAATCGGAAAAGTTGAATTGAAATCAATAAAAACCCAATTTTCGAAAAAGAAGATAAGCTTTTAAGGATAAAACCTGTTCATTCAGTAATTTATTTTACTCTCAATGGGAATATCCCCAGTCTCACTAATGATCTGGACACATTCCCCAGTCTCACTAATGATCTGGACACATTCCCCAGTCTCACTAATGATCTGGACACATTCCCCAGTCTCACTAATGATCTGGACACATTCCCCAGTCTCACTAATGATCTGAACACATTCCCCAGTCTCACTAATGATCTGGACACATGCACAGATAGAAATTCGGAATGTTTATGATTTAATGATATAAAAAATGACATTTCTTCAATTTATGTTATTTAACATGTTTCGACCAATTCAGTATAAAAAACTACAAACTACTTGTCCTTATTATAATTGTCTGCAAGCAAGAATTTCCCATTGGACATGATTAATTAGGTCATCAATTACTGATCAATGTCATTTAGCTCTCCTATAATACGTCATACCAGCTCATCTGGGAAACAACATAACATTGTCATTCAAGCAACAACATGACGTCATTCAGTGCATGCACCTAGAGATCTGGAATCAGGAGGCCAACAGGTCAAGGGTAGAGTGCAGCCACCAGATCATCTTGTTCAATGAACTAACCTTAAGGGGACCAGGTGTGAGGTACATCTGTGAAGTTTACGTCAGCGCTGGTTAGTAGTTCGTGAGTTTTTTGTTTGGTGTTACTGATGCAGTTTTCTCGCTGTGGTCTGAAGTCGCTTAGTGAGCTTTGTGTTTCTATCTGTGGTGTGTAGTCCCTTATTGAGCTATGTGTTTCTATCTGTGGTGTGTAGGCCCTTAGTGAACTATGTGTTTCTATCTGTGGTGTGTAGTCCCTTAGTGAACTATGTGTTTCTATCTGTGGTGTGTAGTCCCTTATTGAGCTATGTGTTTCTATCTGTGGTCTGTAGTCCCTTAGTGAACTATGTGTTTCTATCTGTGGTGTGTAGTCCCTTAGTGAACTATGTGTTTCTGTGGTCTGTAGTCCCTTAGTAAGCTTTGTGTTTCTATCTGTGGTGTGTAGTCCCTTATTGAGCTATGTGTTTCTATCTGTGGTGTGTAGGCCCTTAGTGAACTATGTGTTTCTATCTGTGGTGTGTAGTCCCTTAGTGAACTATGTGTTTCTATCTGTGGTGTGTAGTCCCTTATTGAGCTATGTGTTTCTATCTGTGGTCTGTAGTCCCTTAGTGAACTATGTGTTTCTATCTGTGGTGTGTAGTCCCTTAGTGAACTATGTGTTTCTGTGGTCTGTAGTCCCTTAGTAAGCTTTGTGTTTCTATCTGTGGTCTGTAGTCGTGTAGTCCCTTAGTGAACTATGTGTTTCTATCTGTGGTCTGTAGTCCCTTATTGAGCTATGTGTTTCTATCTGTGGTCTGTACTAGTGTAAATCAAAGTCTAACCATCAAGCATATCGTTCAATATATCAATATTTGGTTTAGATAATTGGTGTACCACAGTAGGCCACAAAGCTTACACAAAAATTTTTGCAGTGGACGGATGCTCGAACGGTATAAATTACTCGACTGTCGATCTGAGTGTTTCGGGTTCGATCTCCGGTGAGACCCAGGGGATTTTCTCAGGTCAAGGTTGAAAGTGCTTTCTGTGCGTCAGAGGTGACTCATTAGTCATTGCACCCAGAGGTGACTCATTAGTCATTGCACCCAGAGGTGACTCATTAGTCATTGCACCCAGAGGTGACTCATTATTCATTGCACTATCGGCTATGGCATGAATGACAGGAGTGCACTACAGAACCGTTCTATAAGTGGTTAATAGGTGAGATAATGATCCCATACTTTCATTGACTTCAAAAAAATATCTTATCGGCGTTGTATCAGTGGCGAGACTTGTGTGTGATGGGGCAAATTACCTTCTCCAGCCTACGGATCTATTCTCGATTATTCTTTAAGTGTATTGCTAACTGACCAAGGGTCATTTCAGGTCAAGCATGTTTGCGATAGACTCCCCGCTCAAAAAAACAACAACTAGGTTTTAGCCAGTGCGGAACCTGAGGACAACGGTCGTTTTGAAGTGAGTAGTTCAAGATGGCAATGTGCTGCTGGCTCTTTAAATAATACCTCATAACTGTGACCAAATGTACTTTAGTACGACACATGCCGCTCCCTGGCTGGCGGGCGGAAAAGTAGCTGCCGCCAAGAGTGGATCGCTCCTTCCGTCCATCTTCAGTTTCTCGCTGCTTTAAGTCAGAAGTCGTCACTCGTTACTAATACATTGATAATTGAATTGTTCCCCCTTTTAATAGCTCGCTGTTCATGAGTCTGAGATTTCCATACAATACGTCTATCCGAATATTTAGTTTTCTACACAAACAATCAGAGATTGTCAGATGAGACTGTCATAACCCTAAAACCTAACCTCTTCAAAGTCTGTTTCTCTGAATGCTTCATTGAACAGGTCGAAACATCGCACTGAGGAAAAACTCGCTAGCCGAGGTCGCCGTCAAGCCTAGTCCACTCCTGGCTGTTGATGGTTACCTTGACACGTGTTTCATCTCGGACATCTACAACTACAACCAGCGATGGACGGTGATGATCCCCAACCACCTGTACCAGATCTACAACGTCCGTATCTACCCCTCAAAATGTGGGTGAAAATTAATTTCAAAACTTTGGCGTCACTACAAACTGTTCTCTTTTCGTACTTGTTATTTTAAGTTTCATGAAGAGTCCACAGCTAATTGGCCTGCGTTCCCTTTATTGTTTATCACTAAATTTTTCAATCTTCAAAGTTTATAACCGCCAATATTGTGATTTTTTAAATAACTTTCAATCTGTCGAAATCTGGGATAAAACGGTTTCCATTAGGCGCACATTTATGTGTGTAGTATTTAGGCCAGCTACCATTATATGTCTACAAGTCGAACGGGTGGCCGAGTGCTGTAGATACTCGCCTGTCGACCTGAGAGTCCTTGGTTCGATCCTCTGTGAGCACCATGGGAATTTTTCCAGGTAAAATTTGGTACAAAGTCGTCCTACAAGTCCACCCAGCTGTAAATGACGGTTGGGTGTTTAATAACCTCACAGTCACGTGATACGTGAAATTATTGAAACAGATGAAATTATTGAAACAGATGAAATCCAGACTTCAACTAACCCGATGTCCCGCTAGGGCTAAGGGAATATTACTTTTTTACATGCAACATATGATAATATTGCACACACATTTGTATATAGTGTTTTTATGTTAGTTACTAGTGTACAATACGTCTACAATAAATGAAACAGTAAAATGTGTTTTATGTCAGCCAGCCCCGTAGCGTGAAAATTCTACAGCAGGGGCCAGGCATTCGACAGCAGGGGCCAGGCAATAGCAATGGGGCCAGGTAATACATTTTACTAAGCAGAGCAAATAAGCAGAGGGGGGCCAGACAAAATGCAGGGGGGCCCGGACCCAGAGACCCCCCCCCGCACGCTACGGGCCTGATGTCAGCTACTGTTACAATATATATAGATATAGTACTATAGCACACCCAAATGTGTATAAGTTTGATATCAATTATTACTGTAAGATATGTGTAAGAAATGTAACTATCGCACACCCTGTATGAACATATGTTTTGTTACGACAGCTTCAACTAGCGGCAGAATGCAGGGATTTAAAATAACAGCCGAACAGCTGACTGGCAACCGTATTATCGCCACCTTCCAAGGTTGGCAGGACGTGTATTACGCTCCTGTCAACTGGACTGATGTCAATACAGTGACAGTACAGGATACCAATAAACTTGCAAATAACAAATATGTCATTTCATTATGTGAGGTGGAAGTGTATGGAGGTAGGTCATGTCATCATATGAAATGAATGGCAGTAGGTCATGTCATTGTATGAAATTTATGACTTTAGGTTAGTTTTAGAAAAGCTAGAGTTGTTTTTTCTAACTTTTTAATTGGGCTACATAAGAAAAATGTTTTAAAATAGAATATATTTTAATTAGCAATCCAACCATCGTACATAACAACGATTTACTCAACTTAATGGCAGCAAAAAATGTGACATGTGAAAATCATGTGGTGACACTATTCAAACTAAATCACGACTGATTTAGACGGAAGCTATATCATGACTGATTTAGACGCAAGCTATATCATGACTGATTTAGACGCATAAACGTTCAATATTGATAAGATTCGATATCACTATAAATATTGATATAACTACTATTAATACATACTCTCTTCATTGAATGTTTTATTGACAGCGAAGATGTATGTATGAATGTATGTTTATATATATATATATATATATATATATATATATATATATATATATATATATATATATATACGACTGTAAGTTTATATTTCAGTAACTCGAGAGAGAGACTACTGCCAATCTATTAATGAGTCAATAAAATGTCAATCTCTCTTTGACTCAAAATGATCAAATGTCACTCAATACAAAAGCAATGAACTAAAGTAACTATCAATCAATATCATAGACTGTGCTGGTGGAAAATCTGGTATGAACTGCAGCTCCTGGTGCAACTGTACTGAAAGCAGATGTGATTGGAGCCAGACGTGTTACCTGTGCAATTTGGAGAATACTCTCAAAGTCTGCCGACCAGGTAACGTGACATAAGGATGAACTGACTATATCATGGTCAGACTTTTATCCGAGAGACTATTTTAAGCTGGTGTCGATGGGTATATCATAGATAAGATAGACAGATAGATAGATAGATAGATATGATTAGCAGTTTATTCAGAGAGCTTCGCATTATTTTAATGGTTTCATTTATTTTCTTTAATTTCATTTGAAATAAAATTGAGAATGTGTCAGTCTAACATTTCTGTGAATCTAACCCCTACATGATAAACTAGTTGAATAATATTCTCTAACCCCTACATGATAAACTAGTTGAATAATATTCTCTAACCCCTACATGATAAACTAGTTTAATAATATTCTCTAACCCCTACATGACAAACTAGTTTAATAATATTCTCTAACCCCTACATGATAAACTAGTTGAATAATATTCTCTAACCCCTACATGATAAACTAGTTGAATAATATTCTCTAACCCCTACATGATAAACTAGTTTAATAATATTCTCTAACCCCTACATGATAAACTAGTTTAATAATATTCTCTAACCCCTACATGATAAACTAGTTGAATAATATTCTCTAACCCCTACATGATAAACTAGTTCAATAATATTCTCTAACCCCTACATGATAAACTAGTTCAATAATATTCTCTAACCCCTACATGATAAACTAGTTCAATAATATTCTCTACCTATTTAATTCATGGAAAGGCTGTGGACATTGTTCGCGGTCCAGTGAAAGTAGGCAGTTTTGCCTTAACGACAAGACATGCGCACTAGGCTGTGAGGATGGATACAAGGGAGATCACTGTACAGAACGTAAGACATCCACTCAGCTGGTATATATGTATGTAATGTGGGTGTGTGTGTGTGTGTGTGTGTGTGTGCAACACGTCTGTTGCGTATAATGACTGGTCAGTGTCTCTTAAAGTGACCAGAAGTCATCATTGGTCTGTTTAACCTACTCACTGGGTTTCATCATCATAAGGCCATTCTCACCAGTCATCCTTGACCTATACAGGGTTGCTAAATTGGATCATTTATATCCAGATGTAGATATCTTTTTGAGTCCCAGGGATATAAGAAAGCGCCAGCTATGGCAGTGAGATATACAGCTTGACTCAGTGAGCTATACACATGATGGAAATATAGATACATGCATCTAGACATCTATTTCTGGACGATTGTTTAAAAATTATTGTCAACCAAATGTATGCTCAGCTCACAGACTGTAGAAAAACTATTGTCAACCGAATGTATGCTCAGCTCACAGACTTTAGAAAAATTATTGTCAACCAAATGTATGCTCAGCTCACAGACTTTAGAAAAATTATTGTCAACCAAATGTATGCTCAGCTCACAGACTTTAGAAAAATTATGGCGTGGAGCCAGGGCTGGACTCTCCTTTCCGGCAGCTGAGTGACACGCGGGCAGACCAACCTCCCTAGTAATTCCATTGGTCACAGACAGACAGACATCATCCACTTTGTTCTGTCATATAACAAACTTACTTATAGAGTTACATATCTGTCTATTTTAGTTCTATCTCCAGGTTTTTCCGTGGGTTAAACTGTACTCTTCAGGTCAAAGGTCAGTCTCGGAAATCCCTGTAATCCCACCCCATTTCCATGCACTATTGTCATCCGGGCCACCTGGGTGGGGGCAACCCGAACACTTGTCAGGGGGCCCCCAGCATCGAGAGGGAGGGGGCATAGCTTTCAAAATGTATTATTATTATTTTTGATAATTTATTTTAGGTAGAAGGGGGCCCCAGCTTTCATACTTTTTAAGGGGCCCAAGTGATTTCTGGCAGTGTCCCAGCTGGTATGGCCCATAAGTAATATCGAACTACCTGAGTGTTGTATCGCTTATAAAATAAAAAAAAGATTTCTTACATCAACTATTTAGCTTCGATATGGTTGTCACTTTATTGTCTGCAGTTATTTATTGTTGAATGTTTCTACTAATGTTCTTTGTTTTGATTTGGTTTCAGTCTGTGCTAACTGTGGTGAGACTGGTAAATGTTACCAAGATACAGGTCAGTGTCTTGAAGGTTGTCTGCCCAAGTTCAAAGGTGATCTTTGTATTGAACGTAAGTTGACTCTATCATGACTACATTCTATAGTTGTTCCTCGCTAGATTCGCATCAACTCTATCGTGACTATTGCTGACCACATTCTATATTCCACAGTAAAATCCACAGTATCAACTCTATTAGCTCTATCGTGACTATTGGTAATCCCATTATATATTCTACAGCATCAACTCTATCGTGACCACATTCTATATTCCACAGCATGTGGCTACTGTGGCGGTACTGGTGTTTGTGACCGTGTGAGTGGTGAATGTAAAAATAAAACATGTCAACCTGGATACAGGGGAAAACGTTGCTCGTTAAGTAGGTCATCACGTTGCTCGTTAAGTAGGTCATTACGTATGCTACATACTTTGGTTGGTGTTTATGTCTTGTATGCATTATGTTATATTCAGAGATAACAATATCTGTCTGATCCTGCAGAATGTGCCCATTGTTCAGGTGATGGGGGCTGCCACTGGGATACTAGCCATTGTCTTCACGGCTGCGCCACTGGATTCAGAGGAGACGTTTGCTTACTAAGTACTGTTTTTACTTGACTGTACTTTAAAACTATTATAAACTAAAATGTGTTCTTTCATACGAGTCAAGTCTTGTTTATTAAACCTACATCCTAATTATGAAGTACACTAAGTCACAGTGTAATGAGTCATTATGATACACAGTGTAATGAGTCATTATGAGACACAGTGTAATGAGTCATTATGAGACACAGTGTAATAGGTCAGTATGAGACTCAGTGTAATAGGTCATTATGAGACACAGTTTAATAGGTCAGTATGAGACACAGTGTAATAGGTCAGTATGAGACACAGTGTAATAGGCCAGTATGAGACACATTTTGTAGCGACTACAGTTACGGTTGTTTCGGTTCAAGGCCCTGCATTTGAATCTCGACTAAAACCCCGCGCATTCAATAGTAATACCAGGGGCACATATACCATGAGTCTGCTAGTCCCCGCACATTAGGCCCCTGCCACCACTGTCAATCATATATATTTTTATATTATAATGTTCAGTTTCAATGTGTGAAAGTTAACTCGTCTTACGTTGCTCACAGTTATTATAATCAAAGAAAATGTTTTTAGGTTGTTCCAATTGCGCTGGAGATGGTGGCTGTGGGAGGTACGACGCTGTTTGCAACTCCAGCTGCATCGACGGCTACAAAGGTGCAGACTGTAGCGATGGTAATGTAAACACTATCACAATGTAGCGATGGAATGTAAACACAGAAACACGTCTCGATGACGGTAGCTATGTGTCTATGGTTATGTACACACTGTCACAATGTAGCGATGGTAATGTACACAGTCACAATGTAGCGATGGTAATGTACACACTGTCACAATGTAGCGATGGTAATGTACACACTGTCACAATGTAGCGATGGTAATGTACACACTGTCACAATGTAGCGATGGTAATGTACACACTGTCACAATGTAGCGATGGTAATGTACACACTGTCACAATGTAGCGATGGTAATGTACACACAGACACAAATCTCTATGACAGTAGTCGTGTAGTTGTACACACAGTAGTAGTTTAGTAATTGAGTGGGAGACAAAGTATTTAATGGAAATAATTTAATGAGCTGGACGAGTAGAAGTTAAAAACGGATTAATTTTTAGTTTATTATCATTTATTTATTTATTCTGTTATGTGATAGAGTAATGTAGAGCATTGTAAATTATCGGTTTGTTCTCAATGTAGGGTGTTCAAACTGTGCTGGAAACGGGTCGTGTCACAGGAAAACAGGTCACTGTTACTCTGGTTGTCGACCGGGATTCAAAGGGAAAGTTTGCTCACAACGTAAGTGTTTTGTTGATGGACATGCGATTAGTCATAGGGTCAGTTAGAATTTACTTGGACTGATGGTCAGCCACTCTGTCATAGGGTCAGTTAGAATTTACTTGGACTGATGGTCAGCCACTCTGTCATAGGGTCAGTTAGAATTTACTACTGCAGCACTTTTCAGAGGAGCGGTACAAATAACTTAAAATTTTTATTGCAAGTGGCGGTCTTAAATTGGCATCAAATATTGTGGATTGTTGAGACATGCAAAATGTCACTCCAGAACCGTCTCTGGTCACGCCTTAAAGTGGGAAGGCGTAGGGTGCTCGGATCTACCTTACCTGTGTACACGTCAGAGTAATAGAATGATGTCCACTCCCACTAGTTCTGTAGTAAATAAACTTTACTAGATGAGTTCACTGACCGATATACGACATGTCCTAGTGACCGGGTCAGTTCAGGTCATGCGAGCTAAGTTGTTTGGACTATCGGAATGTGGATGACCATTCAAAATAAACAGACCGCAGGCACTTTGATTAGACCTCTAGCTAAAAGTGATAGACGTAGCATTTGTTACATTTGTTGACTGATCAGTATTTAAGATCGAAAAGTTTGGACCACTCACTAAATAAAATTGTATACATTTCAAGAGATGGGAAGTGACAATACTATAGATTACATTTTACTTGTACTGAGAGCTAATCAAGATTACTTTTTACTTGTACTGAGAGCTAATCAAGATTACTTTGTAATTGTGTTGACAGCATGTAAACATTACATCAACCAGTCATGTGATCCAGAGACTGGTAGCTGTCGACAGGGATGCATTAGGGGATTCTACAGACATGACTGTGAGCGAGGTAACTGTGTACAACCTGTCGAAATAGTGTGTCTCCATCTCTCTGTCTTGAATACTTGTATTTGTCTATGTTATCTATGTGTCTATGGGGTGAATCCAGACGGCTTTGTGAAGAGTACGGGTATAAGACCCAGCTGTTAACAAAATTAAAGTCTACTTATTTGTGTTCATTTTTAGTATCCGTATTGAATTCCAAAATTCTAAAAATAAATAAGTACCGCCAAACGTAGTGTAATTCAATTTGACGAATATTGTAATAAGCATAGACATACATACTGCCAGTTTGTAGTTAGGCATACACACTGTAAGTTAGTTAGTTTGTCGAGTATCTTAATACCTTTTTAATATTTTATGAAAATTATGTGATGATATGTAATGACTGGTATGTGTAGACACATAATATGTGTTTATACGGAATGACTAATATGTGTTTATATGTAATGAATAGCATGAGTTAACATATAATGGTTGGTACGTGGTGGTACGTAATGACTAGTCCGTGGTGGTACGAAATGACTGATACGTTATGGTACGAAATGACTGGTACGTTGTGGTACGAAATGACTAGTACGTAGTGGTATGTAATGACTAGTACGTAGTGGTATGTAATGACTAGTACGTAGTGGTATGTAATGACTAGTACGTGGAGGCACGTAATGACTGTTATTTCATCTTGCAGCGTGTTCCCACTGCGCTGACAACGGCGGATGCCACAACCAGACAGGAAGGTGTCACTTCGGATGTGAAAAAGGTTATTTCACGGCTACCTGCAATGAAGGTAGTTTCTTTGTTTGTTCAGCGTCCTAAAAACTTAAACCAGAAAATGATTAGATCAATATGATTAGATCAATATTTGATTAGATCATTATGGTTCGATCAATATGAATGTATCAATATGATTAGATCAATATGTGATTAGATCAATATGATTAGATCAATATGTGATTAGAACAATATGATTAGATCAATATGTGATTAGACCAATATGATTAGATCAATATGATTAGATCAATGACATTAATAGTTCCGTTGTATTCATAGAATGCTAAGGCTGGATACAGTGAAGTCGATAGTGAACTCGACACATGCAAAAGGTGCAGGGTTATTTCCCTGACAGCTAAAAATGTTCTCCACTGACTTGAGGAGGATGGGCGCCAATAAGTCTATGTATGAAAGCACAATAGATAATATGTCTATTGATATGTACATACATTCCCCCATAAGAACCTATTGGGTATAAAATTCATACTCAGAAATCAATTAGCTTTCGTTTGTCTGACTAGTACAGTGTTTGAATTGATATAAATGTGTTTAATATCTTCATGCTATAAGTAATAGTAAAATAAAAATATAGGTTGTATAGGTTGTAATTGAATATATATACTTCAATCCTTGTTGTCTTCGTGCTGATTGGTTAATTGGTTGATGACGTACATGAAGCTTGTGGCAACTGTGCAGGAGATAAGTCATGTGACCTTGACACGGGAAAGTGTGAAGCCGGCTGCAAGGCCGGATACACGGGAGCGGAGTGTAAAGGTACTCAAACAAGTCTTAAACATGATATGACAAATATTTATATCACCCAGGGAGTGCCGATAAAGGACAGCTCGTATCTTGTATAGGATAACAATTTACTAGAATTATATCTCAATGGAACCCATATACTTTAGTGGCCTTTTTTTTTAATTCTGATAAATCGTTTGACTATATCGTAAAGTAACTATTTAGCACTGAAAACTATGTGTCTAACCATATGAGTGATTCAATTTACTTATATTGGTACTGTGTGTGTTAACAGTGACTATAGTTGATTCAATTTACTTATGTTGGTACTGTGTGTGTTAACAGTGACTATAGTTGATTCAATGTACTTATATTGGTACTGCGTGTGGTACAGAGACTATAGTTGATTCAATTTACTTATATTGGTACTGTGTGTGTTAACAGTGACTATAGTTCATTCAATTTACTTATATTGGTACTGTGTGTGTTAACAGTGACTATAGTTGATTCAATGTACTTATATTGGTACTGTTTGTGTTAAGAGTGACTATAGTTAATTCAATGTACTTATATTGGTACTGTGTGTGTTAACAGTGACTATAGTTGATTCAATGTACTGCTGTTGGTACTGTACAGAGACTATGAGTGAGATATCAGCTACTGGTACTGTGTGTACAGAGACTATAGTTGATTCAATGTACTTATATTGGTACTGTGTGTGTTAACAGTGACTATAGTTGATTCAATTTACTAATATTGGTACTGTGTGTGGTACAGAGACTATAGTTGATTCAATTTACTTATATTGGTACTGTGTGTGTTAACAGTGACTATAGTTCATTCAATTTACTTATATTGGTACTGTGTGTGTTAAAAGTGACTATAATTGATTCAATGTACTTATATTGGTACTGTTTGTGTAAACAGTGACTATAGTTGATTCAGTGTACTTCTATTGGTACTGTACAGAGACTATGAGTGAAATATCAGCTACTGGTACTGTGTGTACAGAGACTATAGTTGATTCAATGTACTTATATTGGTACTGTGTGTGTTAACAGTAACTATAATTGATTCAATGTACTTATATTGGTACTGTGTGTGTTAACGGTGACTATAGTTGATTCAATGTACTTATATTGGTACTGTGTGTGTTAACAGTGACTATAGTTGATTCAATTTACTTCTATTGGTACTGTGTGTATTAACAGTGACTATAGTTGATTCAATTTACTTCTATTGGTACTGTGTGTGTTAACAGTGACTATAGTTGATTCAATTTACTTCTATTGGTACTGTGTATGGTACAGAGACTATGAGTGAGATATCAGCTACTGGTACTGTGTGCAGAGACTATAGTTGATTCAATGTACTTATATTGGTACTGTGTGTGTTAACGGTGACTATAGTTGATTCAATGTACTTATATTGGTACTGTGTGTATTAACAGTGACTATAGTTGATTCAATGTACTCCTATTGGTACTGTACAGAGACTATGAGTGAGATATCAGCTACTGGTACTGTGTGTACAGAGACTATAGTTGATTCAATGTACTTATATTGGTACTGTGTGTGTTAACGGTGACTATAGTTGATTCAATGTACTTATATTGGTACTGTGTGTGTTAACAGTGACTATAGTTCATTCAATTTACTTATATTGGTACTGTGTGTGTTAACAGTGACTATAGTTGATTCAATGTACTTTTATTGTTACTGTTTGTGTTAACAGTGACTATAGTTAATTCAATGTACTTATATTGGTGCTGTGTGTGTTAACAGTGATTATAGTTGATTCAATGTACTTATATTGGTACTGTGTGTGTTAACAGTGACTATAATTGATTCAATGTACTTATATTGGTACTGTGTGTGTTAACAGTGACTATAGTTGATTCAATGTACTTCTATTGGTACTGTACAGAGATTATGAGTGAGATATCAGCTACTGGTACTGTGTGTACAGAGACTATAGTTGATTCAATGTACTTATATTGGTACTGTGTGTGTTAACAGTGACTATAGTTGATTCAATGTACTTATATTGGTACTGTGTGTGTTAACAGTGACTATAATTGATTCAATGTACTTATATTGGTACTGTGTGTGTTAACAGTGACTATAGTTGATTCAATGTACTTATATTGGTACAGTGTGTGTTTACAGTGACTATAGTTGATTCAATTTACTTCTATTGGTACTGTGTATGGTACAGAGACTATGAGTGAGATATCAGCTACTGGTACTGTGTGCAGAGACTATAGTTGATTCAATGTACTTATATTGGTACTGTGTGTGTTAACAGTGACTATAGTTGATTCAATTTACTTATATTGGTACTGTGTGTGTTAACAGTGACTATAGTTCATTCAATTTACTTATATTGGTACTGCGTGTGTTAACAGTGACTATAGTTGATTCAATGTACTTCTATTGGTACTGTACTGAGACTATGAGTGAGATATCAGCTACTGGTACTGTGTGTACAGAGACTATAGTTGATTCAATTTACTTCTATTGGTACTGTGTGTGTTAACAGTGACTATAGTTGATTCAATTTACTTATATTGGTACTGTGTGTGTTAACGGTGACTATAGTTCATTCAATTTACTTATATTGGTACTGTGTGTGTTAACAGTGACTATAGTTGATTCAATGTACTTTTATTGGTACTGTGTGTGTTAACAGTGATTATAGTTGATTCAATGTACTTATATTGGTACTGTGTGTGTTAACAGTGACTATAATTGATTCAATGTACTTATATTGGTACTGTGTGTGTTAACAGTGACTATAGTTGATTCAATGTACTTCTATTGGTACTGTACAGAGACTATGAGTGAGATATCAGCTACTGGTACTGTGTGTACAGAGACTATAGTTGATTTAATGTACTTATATTGGTACTGTGTGTGTTAACAGTGACTATAGTTGATTCAATGTACTTATATTGGTACTGTGTGTGTTAACAGTGACTATAATTGATTCAATGTACTTATATTGGTACTGTGTGTGTTAACAGTGACTATAGTTGATTCAATTTACTTATATTGGTACAGTGTGTGTTTACAGTGACTATAGTTGATTCAATTTACTTCTATTGGTACTGTGTGTGTTAACAAAGACTATAGTTGATTCAATTTACTTCTATTGGTACTGTGTGTGTTAACAGTGACTATAGTTGATTCAATTTACTTCTATTGGTACTGTGTATGGTACAGAGACTATGAGTGAGATATCAGCTACTGGTACTGTGTGCAGAGACTATAGTTGATTCAATGTACTTATATTGGTACTGTGTGTGTTAACAGTGACTATAGTTGATTCAATTTACTTATATTGGTACTGTGTGTGTTAACAGTGACTATAGTTCATTCAATTTACTTATATCGGTACTGCGTGTGTTAACAGTGACTATAGTTGATTCAATGTACTTCTATTGGTACTGTACTGAGACTATGAGTGAGATATCAGCTACTGGTACTGTGTGTACAGAGACTATATTTGATTCAATTTACTTCTATTGGTACTGTGTGTGTTAACAGTGATTATAGTCGATTCAATGTACTTATATTGGTACTGTGTGTGTTGACTTTAGTTGATTCAATTTACTTCTATTGGTACTGTGTGTGCGTACAGAGACTTTAGTTGATTCAATGTACTTCTATTGGTACTGTGTGTGCGTACAGTGACTATAGTTGATTCAATGTACTTATATTGGTACTGTGTGTGTTAACAGTGATTATAGTTTATTCAATGTACTTATATTGGTACTGTGTGTGTTACAGAGACTATGAGTGAGATATCAGCTACTGGTTCTGTTGTGGTGTTCTATGTGACGTTTCTGTTGATGATCGCCATCATTATATTCTTCCTGTTCTGCTCACAGAAGATTTACTTGTGCTGCACTTTGACCTCCAGAGAAAGTTATGGTGAGCCATGCATTCTAAATTTGGGACTTTCTCGGCTACTTTTACTGTCTGGGCTACTATTACTGTCTGTGCTACTATTACTGTCTGGGCTACTATTACTGTCTGTGCTACTATTACTGCCTGGGCTACTTTTACTGTTTGGGCTACTATTACTGTCTCGGCTACTATTACTGCCTGGGCTACTTTTACTGTCTTGGCTACTATTACTGTCTGTGCTACTATTACTGTCTGGGCTACTATTACTGTCTGGGCTACTATTACTGTCTGGACTACTATTACTGTCTGTACTACTATTACTGTATGGACTACTATTACTGTCTGGGCTACTTTTACCGTCTGGGCTACTATTACTGTATGGACTACTATTACTGTCTGGGCTACTTTTACCGTCTGGGCTACTATTACTGTATGGACTACTATTACCGTCTGGGCTACTATTACCGTCTGGACTACTATTACCGTCTGGGCTACTATTACTGTCTGTGCTACTATTACTATCTGTGCTACTATTACTGTCTTAATTCCTTGTTAAAATGATTCTGTCATCGCTGGGGGTGCCTATTTAGACAGAACACCGCACACGATTCAAAGAAATTATATAGTAAATAACTTTTGTTGACTCTTTAAACAACTGACGTGAGTTTACAAAATTTTTAAAACGCTGGTTTATGTTATAACTAAAACGAAAATGTATTCATGCAATGATGCTGTCTGTTTCAATCTCAGATTCCACAGGGATCAGACGTGGGAGGATCAGTAGCTACGGGACAACCACAACAGTCAAAACAGAGACGGAAGCCTCAGTGGCTAGTCACGAGAGTTGATAACGTCAGGAGAGCTGATAATGTCATGAGACTTGATGACGTTGACAGTTGTCGTCATAGTGATGTGACCTTGTTGTGACCTTCAGTGAAAGTAGATGAGACTCTACTTCGTGTCGCCATTTCTTGGACCTATCTATCACTGATAGCACATCTATTGTAGCACATCTATCACTGATAGCACATCTATTGTAGCACATCCATCACTGATAGCACATCTACTGTAGCACATCTATCACTGATAGCATATCTATTGTAGCACATCTATCACTGATAGCACATCAATTGTAGCACATATTGATACAAATCAATTGACTCCACAAAACTTGATACATGAGATACAGAGTGTAACTTCACTCCACAAAACTTGATACATGAGATACAGAGTGAACTCTCTCTCAAATTATTCCCAGTTTATTTTTGTTGTAACATGAGTTGAGTTTGTACCCTGGACACCCTCTGTACATGGTACGATCCTGGACACCATCTGTACATTGTACGATCCTGGACACCCTCTGTACATGGTACGATCCTCGACACCCTCTGTACATTGTACGATCCTGGACACCCTCTGTACATGGTACGATCCTAGACACCCTCTATGCATGGTACGATCCTGGACACCCTCTGTACATGGTACGATCCTAGACACCCTCTATGCATGGTACGATCCTGGACACCCTCTGTACATGGTACGATCCTAGACACCCTCTATGCATGGTACGATCCTAGACACCCTCTATGCATGGTACGATCCTAGACACCCTCTGTACATGGTACGATCCTGGACACCATCTGTTCACGATACGATCCTTGAGTCACGTGGTTGCTACTTGAAGTTGTTTTGTTTTGTTGCTGGCTACCCAGGTTTTGATTTCTCGCGGGGTCATTATTTTTTTTTATTTTATTTTCGTATATAATTTGTCTTTTTTGTTGTTTTAATGAAAAGTAACAAAAACTAATTAGATCACTTTGACAACATTTTTTAACTTTTTTTTTTTAAAATTGAAATTTTTCATCCTTTAGGTTCTGCAAGGAAAAGAAACAACAACTAATTAGATTTTTAATTTCGTTCATAACTTAAAATAAAAATTATTTTGAAAATGTGTATCAAAGTTGAGCAATAGTATATCTCTATGCAAAGGCTTAGCAGGGTACAGCTATTAGAAAAATAATACTACAGTATTACTAAATAAAGTCTGGAGTCCATGTTTTCACTAGTCTCGGCGTAACGATACACCTTTCCTACATTGTACTGTTCAGGATTGTCAAGTACTAGTATTTTTGTGTCAATATTGAAATCAACATGAGTTATAACCCCAGGCTTAGTTACAGGGATCGCTGACTCACCGGGCTCGCTATGCGGGAGGAGGAAGATTTCAGGGGCCTCCAACATTTTTCGGGTGAGCCCCCAAGTTGTGAGTGGCTCCGTTGTTCATAGTCAAAGCCTTTCTTATTACAAAGAAGGCGACCGCCTAGGGCTATCACTTAAAAATGGGCCCCTTTTTAAAACATCAATCCCTGTCAAATATGATGATAAGCGGGCCCTTTGTAACTCTGTGTTAGGCCCATCTTTGACAGTCACAGTTTAAGGCCTTTCAAACAGATCTATCAGTCCCTGAACATCTTTGACAGTCACAGTTTAAGGCCTTTCAAACAGATCTATCAGTCCCTGAACATCTTTGACAGTCACAGTTTAAGGCCTTTCAAACAGATCTATCAGTCCCTTTCTAGCCCCCCCCCCCCACCAAATTCCTAAGAACGGTTATGGTTACAGCAACATGTGAACTGATGTTATCTCTGTATAACCAGATTCATGTAACTTATTGTAACAAGATGGTCTGATACAGCAATATTAACATAACAAAATATGATCGAGAGTGTGTATTATATGCAGGCACGCCGAGAGGGGGAAGGGGGTCATTGCCAGGGGGCCCGCATCTGTAAGGGGGCTTGGCCGCCCCGACCATGTCAATTTTTTCACGACTTATTGTTTACTAAGGAGCCCGCAATGATGTCCTGCCCTGGGGCCCGTGTTGGCTCTCGGCGCCACTGATTATATGCATCAATGCAAATATATATTTTAAATATTTAAGATTTCCAAAAGTAGCCTATATTGATACGGCATTATTCAGCCAAATAAATAAAACTGAACATTTTAACAATCTCCAGACAGACTTAATAAAACTGAACATTTTAACAATCTCCAGACAGACTTAATAAAACTGAACATTTTAACAATCTCCTGACAGACTTAATAAAACTGAACATTTTAACAATCCCCAGACAGACTTAATAAAACTGAACATTTTAACAATCCCCAGACAGACTTAATAAAACTGAACATTTTAACAATCCCCAGACAGACTTAATAAAACTGAACATTTTAACAATCCCCAGACAGACTTTATAAAACTGAACATTTTAACAATCCCCAGACAGACTTAATAAAACTGAACATTTTAACAATCTCCAGACAGACTTAATAAAACTGAACATTTTAACAATCTCCAGACTTAATAAAACTGAACATTTTAACAATCTCCAGACTTAATAAAACTGAACATTTTAACAATCTCCAGACTTAATAAAACTGAACATTTTAACAATCTCCAGACAGACTTAATCAGGTGAACGTCACTTTGAATTTGTGTTTTGGTATTTTGGTATTTTGGTATTTTGGTATTTTGGTATTTTGGTATTTTGCTATTTTGGTATTTTGCTATTTTGGTATTTTGGTATTTTGGTATTTTGCTATTTTGCTATTTTGGTATTTTTGGTATTTTGGTATTTTGGTATTTTGGTATTTTGCTATTTTGGTATTTTGGTATTTTGCTATTTTGGTATTTTGGTATTTTGGTATTTTGCTATTTTGGTATTTTGGTATTTTGCTATTTTGCTATGTTGGTATTCTTAATATTTATATCTTCAAGTATGTTAATATTAAAATTTCTGTTCTCTTAGTATAAATCAGCTAATATTTTAACGGTGCTGACCACAGGGGCATCTTATTATGGTATGTCCCACCCATGTAGTCGGACTCCTATGACAACCACTACAGAAAGAGATCTATATATGATGAATTAGCCTCTGCTCACATGGGGCCACATCAAGAAATTAGGAGTACTCATCTGCTCAGGCAGTCTTGCAATGATTGAAGAATTATTTTGTCCCCAGTCAGTAAAAAACAAAAACTTGAAATTCCATGAATGTAGTCTCCTTGGGAAGAACCCATAGAATATAACTATATCAGAAAGAACCCATAGAATATAATTATATCAGACAGAAAGAACACATAGAATATAATTATATCAGACAGAGAGCGAATCGCTATTTAAAAATTCCTCCAGCAATGACTGAGAAATCCCGTCATTTAAGTTGTTTTCCTAACTATTGATACACAATGGAGTAATACACAATGGAATAATACACAATGGAATAATACACAAAAATTGCGGCTTTCGGAAAAATCAATTGTAAGAGACGCATTCTGAACAATATAGAGTCTTTAAATTACAACTAATGTTTATTTTATTTCAAGTATTCACTAAACAGTATGAAAATAGCACGAGTGACATGCATGTGTAGATCACAAATTAGCACACACACACACTCGCACACACACATACACACACACACACTCGCACACAAACATAGGCTTAATGTGTGCAAGTTTATAATTTAATTTCTCCAAGCAATACTTATTACATAAAATTGATTCATTACAGTTCCTTTGTGTCCTTATTTGACTCCAAAATGTCGTGTATACTATTAGTGACAGAGTTGGCTACTTGTTAACACTGTGCACTGAAACTATGTCCTTGCTTTGGTCACTCATATATGACTTAGTTTCCGAGTGACCACTTGAAATGGAACTGCGTGTGATATCTACACTTGTGGTGGCCTGGGATAGCCTTTTCTTTTTTTCTAGTTTCAGATAGGAATAAACATGAATTAAGTAAAGAGATGATTGATAGATGGATTAGACAGACAGACAGATAGACAGACTGACTGATAGACAGACAGATCGATATATAGATAGACATACAGACAGACAGACAGATAGATAGATAGATAGATAGATAGATAGATAGATAGATAGATACCAATATCTATTTATAAAAGGCAAGGGTTGCCAAGCTGTGTAGTTAATGTCCTCGGTGAGACCCCATGGAATTGTTGTATGTCCTCGGTGAGACCCCATGGAATTGTTGTAGGTCCCCGGTGAGACCCCATGGAATTGTTGTATGTCCCCGGTGAGACCCCATGGAATTGTTGTATGTCCTCGGTGAGGCCCCATGGAATTGTTGTAGGTCCCCGGTGAGAACCCATGGAATTGTTGTATGTCCCCGGTGAGACCCCATGGAATTGTTGTATGTCCTCGGTGAGACCTCATGGAATTGTTGTAGGTCCCCGGTGAGAACCCATGGAATTGTTGTATGTCCCCGGTGAGACCCCATGGAATTGTTGTAGGTCCTCGGTGAGACCCCATGGAATTGTTATAGGTACTAGTGAAAGTTTGCCCAGCTTCAAATGAATACCTGACTTTATATGGGGAGGTAAGCGGTAGCGCGTAGTAGGGTGCGGTAGGGAGCCACAATAGCTCACTACGTCTCTGCCAATTATCACCATATTTAATATAAATTAATACTCAAGGTCGAGGGGCGTTTTGGTTGTGAGGGGGGGCCTAGGTAGTTGACTAATTTGGTGGGGGCCTAGGCAGTGGACTAATTTGGGGGGGCCTAGGCAGTGGACTAATTTGGGGGGGGCATAGGCAGTGGACTAATTTGGGGGGCCTATGCAGTGGACTAATTTGGGGGGGGGGCCTAGGCAGTGGACTAATTTGGGAGGGCCTAGGCAGTGGACTAATTTGGGGGGGGGGCCTAGGCAGTGGACTAATTAAGGGGGGGCCTAGGCAGTGGACTAATTTTGGGGGGCCTAGACAGTGGACTAATTTGGGGGGGCCTAGGCAGTGAACTAATTTGGGGGGGCCTAGGCAGTGGACTACTTTAGGGGGCCTAGGCAGTGGACTAATTTGGGGGCCTATGCAGTGGACTAATTTGGGGGGGGCCTAGGCAGTGGACTAATTTGGGGGGGGCCTAGGCAGTGGACTAATTTGGGGGGGGGGGGCTAGGCAGTGGACTAACTAAGGGGGGGCCTAGGCAGTGGACTAATTTTGGGGGCCTAGGCAGTGGACTAATTTGGGGGGGCCTAGGCAGTGGACTAATTTGGGGGGGCCTAGGCAGTGGACTAATTTGGGGGGGGCCTAGGCAGTGGACTAATTTGGGTGGGCCTAGGCAGTGGACTAATTTGGGGGGGCCTAGGCAGTGGACTAATTTGGGGGGGCCTTGGCAGTGGACTAATTTTGGAGGGGCCTAGGCAGTGGACTAATTTGGGGGGGGGGCCTAGGCAGTGGACTAATTTTGGGGGGCCTAGGCAGTGGACTAATTTGGGAAGGGGGGGGGGCTAGGCAGTGCCTAATTTGGGGGAGGGGGGCTAGGCAGTGGACTAATTTGGGGGGGCCTAGGCAGTGGACTAATTTGGGGGGCCTAGGCAGTGGACTAATTTGGGGGGGCCTAGGCAGTGGACTAATTTGGGGGGCCTAGGCAGTGGACTAATTTGGGGGGGGGGGCTAGGCAGTGGACTAATTTGGGGGGCCTAGGCAGTGGACTAATTTGGGGGAGCCTAGGCAGTGGATTAATTTGGGGGGGGCCTAGGCAGAGGACTAATTTGCCTATCTGTACAACGGCCCTGATTCCAATATTCTTCGGGTACAACAATATCGCAATGGACCTACGGGCTTCTATAATAAAGTCAGTCAACACAATATCGCAATGGACCTACGGGCTTCTATAATAAAGTCAGTCAGCAGGGTAAATTTCTCTTTTTCTTTGCGATTCCGACGAAGGAAATTTTGGCTTGCTTCAGTCCTGGTGGATTCTGAAGAGGTTTGATCAGTGGGTGACACCCCTCCCTCTCTGTGTCTTAAACTGTCTACTCATAAAATAAAATAAAAATTAAATCATAAGACAGAACTGTCTACTCATAAAATTAAAAAAAAATTAAATCATAAGACAGAACTGTCTACTCATAAAATAAAAAAAATTAAATCATAAGACAGTCATCAATATATTTATGGAGAGAGTTAATTTCGGAAACTTCATGTCAGATCCCGCACTACAGTACATTTTGTATTTTGTTTTTGTAAGGTAACAAATGTAGAACCCATCTATATTGATGTCACACCCATCTCTATTGATGTCACACCCATCTCTATTGATGTCACACCCACCTCTATTGATGTCACACCCATTTCTATTGATGTCACACCCATCTCTATTGATGTCACACCCATCTCTATTGATGTCACACCCATCTCTATTGATGTCACAACCATATCCATTGATGTCACACCCATCTCTATTGATGTCACACCCATCTCTATTGATGTCACACCCATCTCTATTGATGTCACACCCATCTCTATTGATGTCACACCCATTTCTATTCCACAACAGTAACACGACTACGGTCGTTATGAACATAAATGAATTTTAATAAACGACAAATACAATGAAATGGTCCTCACACTGTAACACAACAAACCCGATCTCACTACAACATTTATCATGCAAATTACTCACAAAAAATATCTTCAATCATTCTCATGTCATTACTAGCACGTGAGACTACACCGTGAGACCACCACGTGACCCCATGAGACTACCATGTGACCCCTGAGACCACCACGTGACCCCATGAGACTACCATGTGACCCCTGAGACCACCACGTGACCCCATGAGACTACCATGTGACCCCTGAGACCACCAGGTGACCCCATGAGACTACCATGTGACCCCTGAGACCACCACGTGACCCCATGAGACTACCATGTGACCCCTGAGACCACCACGTGACCCCATGAGACTACCATGTGACCCCTGAGACCACCACGTGACCCCATGATACTACCATGTGACCCCATGAGACTACCATGTGACCCATGAGACTACCATGTGACCCCTGAGACCACCACGTGACCCCATGAGACTACCAAGTGACCCCATGAGACTACCATGTGACCCATAAGACTACCATGTGACCCCTGAGACCACCACGTGACCCCATGAGACTACCATGTGACCCCTGAGACCACCACGTGACCCCATGAGACTACCATGTGACCCCTAAGACCACCACGTGACCCTGGAAACCACAACATGAGACTACACCGTGAGACCACACTGTGAGACCATCACGTGACTCCGTAAGACCACGACCTGAGACTGCCCTCTGAACTCCTGGTTTAACCCGTGATACTACCGTGCTGGGACTGGCTGTCCACAGTACCATGTGACCAGTAACTATCACACTCTACTGATCTATATCTTCCGTGGTGCCTCCATGGCCATTCCACTATCGGGTATAGGATCTAAGAGCTTTCATCTCATCCTCACAGGGACTTCACACACACACACACACATACACACACACACACACACCTGTCATACCCGTCACTCATGTATAAGCATGTCTAGCTAATACCAAAGGGAGACCATAAAAATAACTAATCAAGGGGTGATAACAAGGGATAGGACAAGGAGTAGTAAGAGTTCATTGTTTGCATGTCAACATACTCTCTTTCATTTGTTTTTAAATGTATTATCTTGAATAGTCTGTCTTTAACTGAATCTCAGTGGCACATGGTGATATAAAATATATGTATACATTTATAAGTTTACCTATACTGGCTCTGGACGGCACATAGAGGACCATAAATATTTTCTGTGCAAATAAAACAATGCCCAGGGAGATGAAGATGCCCATGATGAATATCAGGTAGAATACGAACACTGACAGCGTTGTGTCATCATTCTTAAACACATCAGGTTCTGTGGGTGACAGGTGATTCACTTGTGTTAGTGACGTACACGTGAAATATGACAAGTGATATATGTGAGGTGTTACAGGCATGAAATGTCAAGTGACATGCACTTGACATATGTTGAGTGACGTGCACTTAAAATAGACTAAGTGACATTCACGTGACATATGTTGAGTGACATGCACGTGAAATATTTTTAATAAATGCGCGTGACATATGTTAAACAGCAATCTGTGAAGATGTATACATATTGACTTGCAGACAGAGGGGTAAAGCTTATTAATCGATTGATTGGATTAATTAATATTGTATGTCTTTTTATTGCCCACCTTTGCAATTAGGTCCTCTGTAACCCTGCTTGCACCCTGCACTGCAGTATCCTTCCTTCATACTGCAAGACCTGTCGCCTGCACAGTTCTGACAGACTGACGGTAGTTACAGAAACACTGATCAAAATATACAGTATAATAGAATAGACTTTAATTATCAACAATCATCAACCTTAAACAATGTTTAACCGTGGATTCTAACATAAATTATTAATCTTAAATAATGTTTAACCGTGGATTCTAACATGATTGGTATTGGAATAGTTTACCTTCGTGACACATTTCACCGTAAAATCCTGATTTACATCCTTGTTTACATTTGCCTGTGCTGTGACAACTTCCGTCACCATCACAGTTGCTGCAGGCTGAAGAGGTAGAGGAGAGAATCTGATCAAACTACTGACCACATAGAAGTAGAGGAGAGAATCATATCAAACTACTGACCAAGTGGAAGTAGAGGAGAGAATCAGATCAAACTACTGACCGAATGGAAGTAGAGGAGAGAATCATATCTTTCTAATGACTGTTGATAATTACCGATTTGTGTTTGTGATATGTATGTGATATGTGTGTGATATGTATGTGATATGTGTATGATATGTATGTGATATGTAGGCCTACGTAAGAAATATTCAAGATACAAATATCACCTTAGGCACACCGTTTATGTTGCGCAAAACCGAACAAATCTGTCCATTTTGCACAGTCAACATATTACGCTGCACACAGTAAATAATATAGTATAATGCACACAGTAAATATGATATGCTGCTAAAAGTCAATATATTATGCTGCCTAGTGCATGCAGTCAAATGGATCAACAGCTTACAGTGGCCTTGCAATAAGAGAATTCAAGTGCAGTCAAGTTACGGGACATGTACTCTGGCAGCTCATGTAATCGCAAAACAAAACTTGAACTCTGACCCGTGTTTACCTCTTTCACAGTCTCTTTTGAAATAACCTTTGACGCACCCCAGTGTACAGTAGCCAGTCGTCTCGCTACAAGTCTGGTTTATGCAATGATTGCAAGCTGAGAAAGTAAATCAAATACTTTGGTTGTCTATGTGTGAGACGATGTTTTGAAAAAAAAAACTACATCCAATAATCAGAATGGTTAAAGAAATAGGCTACATTTATTGACATAACAAAATGATCAACATTTATTGACATAACAAAATGATCAACATTTATTGACATAACAAAATTAACAACATTTATTGACATAACAAAATGATCAACATTTATCGACATAACAAAATTAACAACATTTATTGACATAACAAAATGATCAACATTTATTGACATAACAAAATGATCAACATTTATTGACATAACAAAATTAACAACATTTATTGACATAACAAAATGATCAACATTTATCGACATAACAAAATTAACAACATTTATTGACATAACAAAATTAACAACATTTATTGACATAACAAAATGATCAACATTTATTGATATAACAAAATGATCAACATTTATTGGCTACACTAAATTAATGAATAAAAAGGGTGGGGATCTGAAAGCTACTTTAAAGAGAATGCAATTATTAATTCGCAGAAATACTTTCATTCAATTGCAATAGGGTGAAGGTGACATCTTCAGCCATGCTGTGTATCCATGGAGACTGCTTCAGCCATGCTGTGTATCCATGGAGACTGCTTCAGCCATGCAGTGTATCCATGGTGACTGCTTCAGCCATGCAGTGTATCCATGGAGACTACTTCAGCCATGCAGTGTATCCATGGAGACTGCTTCAGCCATGCAGTGTATCCATGGAGACTGCTTCAGCCATGCAGTGTATCCATGGAGACTGCTTCAGCCATCCAGTGCATCCATTGCATATAACATGAAAAGAATTTTTCCGACTGAATTTTACGACTTGCGTAATTTGAATTCGCTTATCTCACTTTCAATTTCCTGTAATTGTGGTACTTTAGTTAAATTATATTTGCCGTCCATGATGTACCTGATCTAGTCATCATCACAGCTACTGATGTACCTGATCTAGTCATCATCACAGCTACCATCTTCAAAAAGTTATAATACATTTGTGAGTCTCACAAAACTATTTCAGCGGAACATGGTTAGACTAAAAGTTATCTGTCAATATTACTTCAATACTAAAACTATAAGCTTCTGTGCATGTATCTATATTTTTGTATTATATAGATACTTTTACCACAGCCGTTCTTAAGAATATGGGGCGCCTATTCGAAAGTGCATTTGGGGGCTCTAGTCAAAGTTAGGTTTCGGGGCCCTAGACAGATAAAGTTTGGTGCCCCAAATAAAAAAAAGTATTTAATATTGCCGATTGCACATATTCTGCCTACCAAACTTTTAATTAATTTTAGTCTGGGTGTCGTATTCAATGTTTATATTGCCCCGTGGGACCACGGCGTTGCTTGTAGTAACAAGACGTATCCGGAAATTAGTCATAAAATATCTTAAAGTTTTATTGTTTATGGGGAAAAATGCTCCACAGGGAGAGCCAGTCTAGCAGCTGGTGCTCCGGGCACCCACTTCGTCTGTCTATCTTCAAGACTCTCTGTATAATCCTTAATGAAACATCATAAAGATTTTTTTCCCGCACCATTTCCATCTGGGGATTAAATGATGTCATGTCTTTACATGTCTATATATTGTTATAGATGGTTATAGATGATTACATGGCTATATTTAGCTATACATGGCTATATTTAGCTATACATGGCTATATTTAGCTATACATGGCTATATTTAGCTATACATGGCTATATTTAGCTATACATGGCTATATTTAGCTATACATGGCTATATTTAGCTATACATGGCTATACCTACGAAGAATACAAGCATTCCCTTTAAATCCATGTTGACAGCCATGTTTACAGCTTCCAGTAATGGGGTCACAAGCACCGCTGCCACCACAGTTGGTACAATCTAAAAGTGATGTAACACTGGTGAGTTATATTGACGGTTAAGTTCGGTTTACTCAAGTGTAAAGTTAAAAAAAAAAATAGATTTTGAACTTCAATTTTTGTTGGTTCAAAGAGTGGAAAATAAATTCATCCAAAAGTCGTTTTTACGCTAATAATAAAAAACAGTGGCGTAGCTTGTTGAGGGGGGGGGGGATGTGGTACTTCCCATGTATTGTAATTTAGTATTTTTATTGGGACTGGGGAGACAGAGTCTGCCAGAGGGGTTCCACTAAAGGTGGTTAGGTCACTGCAAGACCACTATGATATTGTCATAAGGTATAATATTTTCTGTGTAGTATGTTCCATTCTTCTAATAAAGAGTCAATACTTCAAATATGTCTACCCAGTTTACCCACCAAATACATTCAGTTTACCCACCAAATACATTCAGTTTACCCACCAAATACAATCAGTTTACCCACCAAATATTCTTTCATCATCCGTATAAACAATAATTTATTGGATCCTTCTCTAAAACAACTGAGCTGGTGTCCTGGAATACTAAACTTTGACTTTTGTTTTTTCCCAAAAAATTAAAATGCATGTATTTATAGTAGAGGTAGCGACACCTACTTAAAATGAAGAGTTCTGTAAACAGAGAAATGTTATCTATATTTTTTGTAACAAAAGGGAGGTAATGCTTACGTTCACTGCAGGCTTTTCCTTTGAATCCCAAGTTACATCCCTCGAAACAATAACCAGTCTTCTTCTCACACGCTCCAAGTCCTGCGCAGTTTGTACACCCTGTCACACACACAATCACAAATAGAACAATGACGTTTAATGTGTGTGATGAGGTGGTGATTGTTTTAGTGGGGTATCTACATGCTCGTCGGTTTTGGGTTTAAATATCTGCGTTTCGAGTCAACTATCTCTGTCTCCCGTGGTGTCTGCATGGCCGTTACACTATCAGTGAAAATGAAAGATGGGCAAAAAAAAATTAGCCAATCAGTAGTTAGATCTAAGAGAGACACATGTAATTTTTCAGACAATAAAAAGTTCAAGGTATTTTGATTTATTAAACTTTTCGTTTTTTTTCTAATGGGGGGGGGGGGGGGAGGTTAAGCCTTTATGAAAAAATGTTTAAAAAATTTATTTATTTTAATTTTAATATTTACAAATAGAAAATAAACAAAGAGACTTGAAGAATTTTTAGAATTCAAATCTACATCTGCTCTTATTACGATTATTAAGAGTCTTTATTAATAGACAGACGTCACATCTAAATCTTAGTCTTACTTAATACACAGACATCTTTACTGAACCTAGCTCTTACTTAATACACAGACATGTTTACTGAACCTAGATCTTACTTAATAGACAGACATTACTTCAAAACCTAGATCTTACTTAATAGACAAACGTCACCCCTGAAACCAACTTTGCAGTCATGCAGACAAGTTCCGTCCTTGATGTTGCATGCACCATTTCCCCCACAATGTAGGCATTCTGAAATAACAGTGCTGATCGCCAACTTGGAAGTTGTAGTATCATGCGATTAAAGCATTAAACAGGATAACTCGTTAAACAGGATAACTCCTTACACGGGATATCTCGTAAAATGAGATATTTTGTTAAGTGGGATAAATCGTTAAACACTCTATTAAATAGGATATCTAGTAGTTACAATTACGTTTGTTAGGACTGAAAAGTTGACAGATTTCAGACGAAAGTTGGATTTAAACTTAAAAACTGCGTCATGATGGTCAGAGTTACTACCGAATCGCCACACGGCTTGGACTACGGCATTTTAGAAATAGTATTTATAATTTTTAAAATATATTCTCATTACAATGAATTACTCACTTTAAAAACATAATAATGAATCACTCACTTTAAAACATCACGATGAATCATTCCCTTTGAAAATATTACAATGAATCACTCACTGAAAATATTACAATGAATCACTCACTTTGAAAACACGCAAGTCCTCTGAATCCAGGTCGACAAAGACCGGAAGTGCAAGTCAAATTATAGGGATTACAGAGTCTATCACTGCACATACCGCAGGCTTTGGTTCAGTCGAGTTAGAGAATAAAAGTAGAAAATTATCAAATAGTAATATGACATCATGAAACAGTAATATGACATCATGAAACAGTAATATGACATCATGAAACAGTAAAATGACATCATGAAACAGTAACATTACATCATCAAAGAGTAATATGACATCATAAAATAAAATAACATATTCCAATTTACTTTTCAATTCACAACACGAGCAAACTTAAAACAGATTTCGTAAATTTGAAACACCTGATTGAGTTAATATAATATATTGTAAAACAAACAGACACAAGTACTCTAGAAACATGTGTTCAGACAGACACATGTATTGAGACAGACACAAGTACTCTAGAAACATGTGTTCAGACAGACACATGTATTGAGACAGACACAAGTACTCTAGAAACATGTGTTCAGACAGACACATGTATTGAGACAGACACAAGTACTCTAGAAACATGTGTTCAGACAGACACATGTATTGAGACAGACACAAGTACTCTAGAAACATGTGTTCAGACAGACACATGTATTGAGACAGACACAAGTACTCTAGAAACATGTGTTCAGACAGACACATGTATTGAGACAGACACAAGTACTCTAGAAATATGTGTTCAGACAGACACATGTATTGAGACAGACACAAGCATGGGCGTCGCTAGGAATTTTTCCAGGGGGAGAGCAAATATTTTCCTGGGGGGTGGGGGCAAATAACAACTTTATGACATTTTTTAAAAATTTAAGATGGGGGGACCAAATGCCCCCCTCTTATATGACATTTTTTCAAAATGTAGGGGGGGGCCAATGCCCCCTTGCCCCCCCCCCATGAATACGCCCATGCACACAAGTACTCTAGAAACATGTGCTCAGACAGACACATGTGCTCAGACAGACACATGTATTGAGACAGACACATGTATTGAGACAGACACATGTATTGAGACAGACACATGTATTGATACAGACACATGTATTGAGACAGACACATGTATTGAGACAGACACATTAAAACAGACAAACATGTGCTTTGGAGGTGAGGGCTCTCAGTCGATCGCCCAAGTTACCACTTACTAAAGCCGACTCTGAGATATACATTTTAAGAACACCCTGTTTTTAAGTGGTAAATGTAATACGTTGTTTGCAGATCTAAATGTAATACGTTGTTTGCAGATCTAAATGTAATACGTTGTTTGCAGATCTAAATGTAATACGTTGTTTTCAGATCTAAATGTAATACGTTGTTTGCAGATCTAAATGTAATACGTTGTTTGCAGATCTAAATGTAATACGTTGTTTGCAGATCTAAATGTAATACGTTGTTTTCAGATCTAAATGTAATACGTTGTTTGCAGATCTAAAAGGAATAAAATACCAAAGAAAAATTCTCAACTAAGCTTTAAAAATTGTTGCTGAAATAATGAACTCACTAGACGTATACACTAAGACAGACAGTTATACTGATATAGACACTAGTACTCATAAGACTCATGCACTCAGACAGACAGTGATATTGATATAGACACTAGTACTCACTGGACGCATACACTCAGACAGACAGTTTACTGATATAGACACTAGTACTCCAGACAGACAGTTATACTGATATAGATACTAGTACTCCAAACAGACAGTTATACTGATATAGACACTAGTACTCCAGACAGACAGTTATACTGATATCGACACTAGTACTCCAGACAGACAGTTATACTGATATAGACACTAGTACTCCAGACAGACAGTTATACTGATATAGAAGACACTAGTACTCCAGATAGACAGTTATACTGATATAGACACTAGTACTCCAGATAGACAGTTATACTGATATAGACACTAGTACTCCAGACAGACAGTTATACTGATATAGACACTAGTACTCCAGACAGACAGTTATACTGATATAGACACTAGTACTCCAGACAGACAGTTATACTGATATAGACACTAGTACTCCAGACAGACAGTTATACTGATATAGACACTAGTACTCCAGACAGACAGTTATACTGATATAGACACTAGTACTCCAGACAGACAGTTATACTGATATAGACACTAGTACTCCAGACAGACAGTTATACTGATATAGACACTAGTACTCCAGACAGACAGTTATACTGATATAGACACTAGTACTCCAGACAGACAGTTATACTGATATAGACACTAGTACTCCAGACAGACAGTTATACTGATATAGACACTAGTACTCCAGACAGACAGTTATACTGATATAGACACTAGTACTCCAGACAGACAGTTATACTGATATAGACACTAGTACTCCAGACAGACAGTTATACTGATATAGACACTAGTACTAACTAGACGCATGCACTAGGAAGGACACATGTACTCAAATGTACTCATATACGTGTAAGGCAGGCACATGTGCTCATACAGACAAATTTTCTTAGACACATGTACTCATACAGACACATGTACTCATACAGACACATGTACTCATACAGTTACAAGTACTCACGTTGATCACACAATGGCCCTGCGTAACCATCAAGACATCCATTGATACAGACACCTGTCATTTGATCACAATCACCTGTACCATTACATTTACCGCAAACTGTGGAGCATGACACATTCACAAAACTCATTAATTATGGACTAAAACAGAACACATATGCATAGCTCATTAACATAATTATACATTTAAACTGACTACTTTTGCGAAAATTAAGATTTGAACAGATCACAGTTACATTAGGACAGACCTGAACTCAATGCCACTTGGTCACTGACAAGTTTCATCAACTTTTTAAAAGTAATAAATTGTACCTTGCAGTAAACATTTCCTATACAAACACACACACTCACACACACGTATAAACACATAAATCCATATCCACACAAGAAGAATGATTTGACTTTCATCTGACCTTCAGAACATGTAGGCCCTTTGTATCCAGACTGACACCCACCCGTGCAGTGCCCGCCCACACAGTCGGTCCCGGTGGCACAGTTGACGCACTCTGTGATGAAAGGAAGATAGTGTATAGATTAGATCTCGTGGTCCAAATACTACAGAATGCTATACAAGTGTTATACCAGTGTTATATCAGTGTTTTACCAGTGTTATACAAGTTTTATACCAGTGTTATACCAGTGTTATACCAGTGTTATACCAGTGTTATACCAGTGTTATAACAGTGTTATACCAGTGTTATACAAGTGTTATACCAGTGTTATACCAGTGTTATACCAGTGTTATACCAGTGTTATACAAGTTTTATACCAGTGTTATACCAGTGTTATACAAGTTTTATACCAGTGTTATACCAGTGTTATACCAGTGGTATACCAGTGTTATACCTGTGTTATACAAGTTTTATACCAGTGTTATACAAATGTTATACCAGTGTTATACAAGTGTTATACCAGTGTTATACAAGGGTTATGCCAGTGTTATGGGTATTGGAACTGCATTGAACCTAATTTATACCTCACTGTGCAATGTTAGGTGCGAAAGAAAACCGGACGTAACTTTATTGTCTTGAATTGTTCTCTTTTGAATCGTTAGATAACTGTTTTAATGACCAGTGTATTACAGGTAACTGTTTTAATGACCAGTGTATTACGGGTAACTGATTTAATGACCAGTGTATTACAGGTAACTTTTTTAATGACCAGTGTATTACAAGTAACTGCTTTAATGACCAGTGTATTACAGGTAACTGTTTTAATGACCAGTGTATTACAGGTAATTGTTTTAATGACCAGTGTATTACAGGTAACTGTTTTAATGACCAGTGTATTACAGGTAACTGTTTTAATGACCAGTGTATTACAGGTAACTTTTTTAATGACCAGTGTATTACAGGTAACTGTTTAAATGACCAGTGTATTACAGGTAACTGTTTTTAATGACCAGTGTATTACAGTTAACTGTTTTAATGATCAGTGTATTACAGGTAATTGTTTTAATGACCAGTGTATTACAGGTAATTGTTTTAATGACCAGTGTATTACAGGTAACTGTTTTAATGACCAGTGTATTACAGGTAACTGTTTTAATGACCAGTGTATTACAGGTAACTTTTTTAATGACCAGTGTATTACAGGTAACTGTTTTAATGACCAGTGTATTACAGGTAACTACTTTAATGACCAGTGTATTACAGGTAACTGATTTAATGACCAGTGTATTACAGGTAATTGTTTTAATGACCAGTGTATTACAGGTAACTGTTTTAACGACCAGTGTATTACAGATAACTGTTTAAATGACCAGTGTATTACAAGTAACTGTTTTTAATGACCAGTGTATTACAGGTAACTACTTTAATGACCAGTGTATTACAGGTAACTGATTTAATGACCAGTGTATTACAGGTAATTGTTTTTAATGACCAGTGTATTACAGGTAACTGTTTTAACGACCAGTGTATTACAGATAACTGTTTAAATGACCAGTGTATTACAGGTAACTGTTTTAATGACCAGTGTATTACAGGTAACTGTTTTAATGACCAGTGTATTACAGGTAATTGTTTTAATGACCAGTGTATTACAGTTAACTGTTTTAACGACCAGTGTATTACAGGTAACTGTTTTAATTACCAGTGTATTACAGGTAACTGCTTTAATGACCAGTGTATTACAGGTAACTGTTTTAATGACCAGTGTATTACAGGTAATTGTTTTAATGACCAGTGTATTACAGGTAACTGTTTTAATGACCAGTGTATTACAGGTAACTGTTTTAATGACCAGTGTATTACAGGTAACTTTTTTAATGACCAGTATATTACAGGTAACTGTTTTAATGACCAGTATATTACAGGTAACTGCTTTAATGACCAGTGTATTACAGGTAACTGTTTTAATGACCAGTGTATTACAGGTAATTGTTTTAATGACCAGTGTATTACAGGTAACTGTTTTAACGACCAGTGTATTACAGATAACTGTTTAAATGACCAGTGTATTACAGGTAACTGTTTTTAATGACCAGTGTATTACAGTTAACTGCTTTAATGACCAGTGTATTACAGATAACTGTTTTAATGACCAGTGTTTTACAGGTAACTGTTTTAATGACCAGTGTATTACAGATAACTGTTTTAATGACCAGTGTATTACAGGTAACTGTTTTAATGACCAGTGTATTACAGGTAACTGTTTTTAATGACCAGTGTATTACAGGTAACTGTTTTAATGACCAGTGTATTACAGGTAATTGTTTTAATGACCAGTGTATTACAGTTAACTGTTTTAACGACCAGTGTATTACAGGTAACTGTTTTAATTACCAGTGTATTACAGGTAACTGTTTTAATGACCAGTGTACCTTTCCAAAATTTATAAGTGTCACATTACAAGAAAACATAGTTAATCAAAATGTCTTAAACATATTTTGGATGGCTCTCTGGACACCGGCCTACCTTATGTAGGAAGTAGATATATTTTATGAGTACCTGCCTACCTGATGTGAAAACCATTTTTTGTCCACCTTTGCTTTGGTAACACACCTCGAATATGTTACATGATATTTGTCCGTAGCTCAAGCAACTCTTACAGCTTTTTTTACAATCCAGCCCGGATGATCCAGGTGGACAGTCTATTAGGACGGACAAACCAATCGCTTCATAAACATTTGGCAAAGTGCTGATGATGTGACGTTTAAAACTATTATTAGATAAATAAAGTTGCGATGAAATCACTAATGCATTAGGTTTTAGTTTATTACTAGTATATTTACCTACCCTGTCTTGGCACGGGTTCGGCTCGGGGGAGGGGGGGAATAATCAAACCATCTACCACCCATTTCTTTGCCAGATCCCCACCAGTCGCTTCTTTCCCGCCCTTGTTACCCATCTGTCCCACCACCCCATCTTTCCCCATACCCTTAGCCTCTCATTCCCTCCACTCCCATCTTTCCCCATACCCTTAGCCTCTCAGTCCCTCCACCCCATCTTTCCCCACACCCTTAGCCTCTCAGTCACACCACTCCCATCTTTCCCCATACCCTTAGCCTCTCAGTCACACCACTCCCATCCCTGCGCCTCCTACACTTGGCCCGGGAGTGGGTGGGGGAAGATAGTCGCCATCCCCTTAAATACACCTATGTAATTGACTTCTTTAAACTTTACAGTCACCTGTCTATGTTTCCCGTGGTGCCTCCATGACTTTTGAACTATGGGCTAATGTTGGGATGAATGAATGGCACTACAAAACAGTCCCTTTAGTGTTTTATAGTATATATGATATGAACATATCTTTTTTTATCAATTGAACATTTAAATCCATAATCTCATTGACATAATCATTTGAATGATTTTTGTTAACTCCATAATGACTGTATCCAGCATGTCTTCTACATTCAGTACACAGTGAAGGCCCCTTAAGAATTGTCTTTAGAAATGTGAATAAAATCGTTTTTCAATTACTGGATTACAACAATCTAATGTAAATTGATAATTATGCTGACAAAATGCAGTTCACGCCATCATACAAAGAGGACCCGCCACCATACAAAGATGTCACGCCATCATACAAAGATGTCAAGCCATCATACAAAGATGTCACGCCATCATACAAAGATGTCACGCCATCATACAAAGATGTCACACCATCATACAAAGATATCACGCCATCATGCAAAATTAATGGCTAGATCAGTAGTAGCGTAAGAAAAATTGTAAGAAAATTAATTTTGGAATTAAAAGAAATTCTCATTTAAAAATTATATCGGCTAAAAAATATGGACACATGCAGAATAAATGTTGAAATTTAATACCTCCATAAATGTCGAAACTGCACATTTGACTAAAGAGATTCTTCCCTCGTTTTTTGTTTACTGTGACGTGTATCTGACTCACTTTGTCCACGGAGCTCAAAGGTACGTCAAATACATCCAATGGTTTAGTAAAATTGATACTTTCTATATCTTCTACTCCAAGAGTAAAGTCCGACAGACGATATTTGCCTGAAGATGAGAGATCGTTGTATCTTGTGTTTTAAAAATAAAAGTGGTATTTTAATTCCAATGCAGATTAGATTTGCTCATTCCGTTACATTAGAGTTCTTACAATTTCGATAATTTGGTAGAAAATCAAAAAGTTCCATTTCAAAGAACCGGTTGAGGATGCGGTAAATGCGCTGGAATAAACTTTTTCGACGCTGATTCATTCGAAAATAAAGATTACAATGTTTCTGATTCTCCTTTGTAATGAATGAAATTAATATTTAGTAAAACAGGAATGTAAACAGTAGGGTTGACCTAGGAATGTAAACAGTAAAGCTGACTTGGGAATGTAAACAGTAAAGTTGACCTAGGAATGTAAAAAGTAAAGTTGACCTAGGAATGTAAACAGTAAAGTTGACCTAGGAATGTAAACAGTAAAGTTGACCTAGGAATGTAAACAGTAAAGTTAACCTAGGAATGTAAACTAGGCCCAACAGAAAGATCAAGACGTTGTAGTATTAACTACTGAAATATCTAAAGTACATCAATGCTATAGGAAAACATGTTCTGTTTAAAGGTACAAAGGTAACTTCTATATTTTAGTTTTAACAGTAGTAGTACGTTTGACCTTACTGATCTTGAATTTAATTAATTATTATATATAAACTATAGGCGATAACCCCCTCCCCTCCCCTAACCGCGTCAAACTTGCCTTTTGAATTGTGAATACGCACACGGATAATGATTGGATCTGAGAAAAATTTCAGCAGCCACATGAGAAACGGTTTGTCTGTGGAGGCCAGGATACAACTTGAGTCTTTGACCGTTCGGTTGTCGGTGTTGTCCTGCTCTACAATGTTGGCATTTTGAATGGACATCTCGCTCAGATGGATTAAGTCTCGACCTGTACTCAGACATAAACACCCACGCACACGTGAAATGTGTGTATATGTTGTGTGCTGGTGTGAGGTGTGTGTATATGTGTTGTGTGCTGCTGTGAGGTGTGTGTATGTGTTGTGTGCTGGTGTGAGGTGTGTGTATGTGTAGTGTGCTGGTGTGAGGCGTGTGTGTGTTGTTGGAGGTGTGTGTGAGTTTTGGTGAGAGGTTTGTGTATATGTTGTGTGTTGGTGTGGTGTGTGTGTGTGTTGTGTGTTGGATGAGGATGTTGTAAATACGCTGGAATAAACTAATTAATTGAAATCAAACAATCATACTTGACAATCTTTAATGCCCAGTGTTGACAGGGAAATCCAGGTAGGTCTATCAGAGACAGTTACACGCAAGAAGGGAATTCACACACATACATACATGGATACTTTAACACATTGAAACATTCATACATACACACATACATGGATACATTATCACATAGATATATGGATACATTCACACACACACGCTTACATGGATACATTCATACATACACACATACATGGATACTTTAACACATTGAAACATTCATACATACACACATACATGGATACTTTAACACATACATACATGGATACATTCATACAAACCTGATATTTAATTAATGATTCTCTTCATAAAGTAAAGTTGCTTAGAATTTCACAAATGACTATTTTTAAAATAACGAGATAATGTCAAACAAGGAATCTATTGAAAACTGAAATCCGCTTGTCTTATAACTGATTCATCAATTTTGTTTAACTAAAACTACACATCGTTTACTTGGTTGCGATTTGCTTAAATGTATGTGTGTTACTTTTGAAGCCAGTTGTTGTGTTTGAAAAAAATATTCAACAACATACGTCACAAAGAAATTAAAAACTAAGAGTACATTAATTACAATTATTCATTAAACCTAGCGAGAAACCAAAAAAAAAAATTATTTGACCTCCGCTGATGTAAACTTCACAAATGTGTGACACGGCCGGTCCTGACAGCGTGAAGACACTCACTGGCACGTACAGTTGATTCTGGCAGTAAATGTCCACTCTGGTCCTGCTCATGTTCCAGTACAACATAAAACCACAGAAATCTCCGTTTGGACTCAAGGGAAACGTTAGGTCAATTTTATCAACTCTATTGACTGTGTAATGAGAAGAAAGAAGTTCGATGAGCCTGTAACAAAACTATTTTTATATCAGTGACATACAGACAGACACACGCAGAGACGGAGAGACAGACACACACAGAGACGGAGAGACAGACACACAGAGACGGACAAACAGACAAGCCAGGCAGCAGGCAAGCAGGGTGATAGATAGATAGATAGATAGATAGATAGATAGATAGATAGATAGATAGATAGATAGATAGACAGACAGACAGACAGACAGACAGACAGACAGACAGACAGATAGACAGATAGATAGATAGATAGATAGATAGATAGATAGATAGATAGATAGATAGATAGATAGATAGATAGATAGATAGATAGATAGATTGATAGATAGATACCCCCCAAATCGTTGTTCTCCCTGAACTCTACGCTAATGAAATGAAACAGAATGTCCTTCTTGAATGTGAACGTAATATTGCTGGTCAAGTTGGCCTGGCTACATGTCCTGGTGTTCAGGTCATTGGCAAAAGTTTCTTCTTTCACGTCCTCCTGGGCGACGTTCACTGAAAAAAAATTACTTTTAGAGATTTAAAATGACTTGAATGTTATTGGGTGAAATAGTTTTGAATGGATCTTTTTTTTTCTACACTAGTACAGTGATTCTCAAACTTTTATGATTCGCGAACTACCAAGAAACCTGTTCAGTTTTTGTGACCCATCTGTAAAGATAAAAGACTAAAGAATAAAAAAACTACAATGAATGGAATGTGTTCTTCATTAAGCAATTATCACTTCTGTGGACTTCAGCTCACTACCTACTGCTGGCTCACTGCCCACTGCTGGCTCACTACCTACTGCTGGCTCACTACCTACTGCTGGCTCACTACCCACTGCTGGCTCACTACCCACTGCTGGCTCACTACCTACTGCTGCCTCACTACCCACTGCTGCCTCACTACCCACTGCTGGCTCACTGCCCACTGCTGGGTCACTGCCCACTGCTGGCTCACTACCCACTGCTGGCTCACTACCCACTGCTGGTTCACTACCCACTGCTGGTTCACTGCCCACTGCTGGCTCACTACCCACTGCTGGCTCACTACCCACTGCTGGCTCACTACCCACTGCTGCCTCACTACCCACTGCTGGCTCACTACCCACTGCTGCCTCACTACCCACTGCTGCCTCACTACCCACTGCTGCCTCACTACCCACTGCTGGCTCACTACCCACTGCTGCCTCACTACCCACTGCTGGCTCACTACCCACTGCTGGCTCCCTACCCACTGCTGCCTCACTACCCACTGCTGGCTCACTACCCACTGCTGCCTCACTGCCCACTGCTGGCTCACTACCCACTGCTGCCTCACTGCCCACTGCTGGCTCACTGCCCACTGCTGCCTCACTGCCCACTGCTGGCTCACTGCCCACTGCTGGCTCATTGCCCACTGCTGACTCACTGCCCACTGCTGCCTCACTGCCCACTGCTGGCTCACTGCCCACTGCTGGCTCACTGCCCACTGCTGGCTCACTACCCACTGCTGGCTCACTGCTGGCTCACTACCTACTGCTGGCTCACTGCCTACTTTTTTCACAAAATAATTTGTTTTTTAACTAAATAAGTGGAGAAAAAAAAAGTTACAAACAATCTAAATATAAATTTGAAGCTGTTATTTTTATTTCCTGGTTTATGTCATTTTCTTTATTGAGTGTACATGATTCCTGTGTATTTTAAAAAGAGTTAACACAATACTGACAAACAGTCACTGTGTATTTTTAAAATGCCAACTTACAATACTGACACAGATAGCCAAAGTACGGCCTGGCACAAATCTCCCCCTGGAAACATAGGCCGCTCATCCTGCAGCCCTTCTTCACACCGACATTATGGCAGTGACACCTAAATCTACATTCAGATCCGAAGAAACCTTCAGGACAAAAGTCTGTAATAGACAAAAGTCTGTAAAAGACAGAAGTCTGTAATAGACAAAAGTATGTAATAGACAAAAGTAGCTGACCATTAGTTGGTAGAGTCAAAATGTTTTTTCTTTGTTCGGCATGGGACCAGCGCCAACTAATCTGTATTGCCCGCATCAAACAAAACTGCTCTAAACTTAACGGTCCTGGGTTCGATCACCAATAAGAAACACAGATTTTTTTCAGTTTGTTGTGAAAGTTCCAAGTCAGTGCGAGCTGAAAAGGGGTACTTGACATTAGTTTGGAAAGTACTGGTGGCAAGACACTTGGAAAGTACTGGTGGCAAGACACTTGGAAAGTACTGGTGGCAAGACACTTGGAAAGTACTGGTGCAAGACACTAATTCTAGACACCTGCCTTTGTCCTCCTCGTTGCCTCTAAGCCTTTGCACTCGTAACTATTTTGGATAAAAGAAACGCCGTTCCATTGGTAGCGTTAATAATCTAAGAGTGTGTATGTGTGAGTGTGTATATGCGAGTGTGTATGTGTGAGTGTGGGAAGATGGCAACGACGAAGTCACGAGCAGTTGTTCGGGTTATTTTGGTTAAGAAAATTTATTTAATTTGTTTTTATTTCAATAATTTTTAATATTTTACAATTTTGAAATTGACATAATTGGCATTAATTGCACTTAGGCTTCACTGTCTGTAACACCAAGTCCTGAGATCTAGAGCAGCAGATCGGCTACTTGGTTCTGCTTACTACTGCACGTCAGATATTTTAGGTGCCAGCACGTCACTGTGTGAATGTATGTTTTTGTCAAGCAAATGACTTACTAATTGGTTCTGGATAGGAAGATGAAGTCATTCCGATTAATGTCGGATAAAAAAACGTCACTTGTAGAAAATCGACTCTGAACATGACTGGTGAAAAAAAATAGTAAAACAACTATAAAACTGCACTCATAATACTGAAGAGGGAAGAGATATACAGTAGAACGTCGTTAATCCAAATGTGTATTATCCGGAGCATCAAACATCCGGACTAGATTTTTTTATCGAATACGTTTTCGAATAAAAAATTATTATTTTCCACAATAAATGTAAAATTGCGACATTTTGAACATATTCCACAATAAATGTAAAATTACGATATTTTGCACCTATTTTGCATTTTCATCCCCCATGTGATGGGATGATTCCTAATGTTCGTATTGTGTCCGGTTTCATATACTGCATGGATCGCATTCGGTTTTCGGTTATCCTAACAATCATATATCCGAACAGTGTCGGTCCCAATTGATTCGGTTAAACGACGTTCTACTGTATAAACTACGTTCGTTTAAGGAAAATAAATTCATCTTATTTGACGGAACTAATTCAATAAATCAAATTTATTTCTTCTTTTTGGTCTTTTTAATATCTTCTACTTTCAGTATTTTCTGTGTACGTTTGTTTGTGTATGGTTAGTTACATTCTACTTCACTGAGAGAATATTATCAAAATGTACTTGAAATGTTGAATTAATTGAAGGCAACGGTAAAAGTTTCATTAAAAAAAGAAGACCAAATAAACGGAAATTGGAATGCATATTTTTTAGGTTTTAATAAATGAAATGAACTAAAGCTTACTGTTCATTTGAAAATAATAACACATTTTAGTGTTGTGTAAATTATTAAATATTTCCGTTTTGAAAAAATTCTCGGTGCGAAAATATGGCGTGTGAATAGTTTTTAAAATATTTGTGTGAATAGTCAAACATTTTCAGTCTTTTCAGTAAAGAGACAATAAAAAAATTCTTTTAAAAATGAGCTTCTCTAAAAATACACTAAAACATTTTAAAATGCATTATATCATACAAATATTTCTAAAGATTATCATTATTAAAATTAAAATGGTCGGTGCTTTTTAACAACTACTGTTAAACCATATCTGTCTAGTATATTGTGTTCACCCAATGTTAAACCATATCTGTCTAGTATATTGTTTTCACCCAATGTTAAACCATATCTGTCTAGTATATTGTGTTCACCCAATGTTAAACCATATCTGTCTAGTATATTGTGTTCACCCAATGTTAAACCATATCTGTCTAGTATATTGTGTTCACCCAATGTTAAACCATATCTGTCTAGTATATTGTGCTCACCCAATGTTAAACCATATCTGTCTAGTATATTGTGTTTACCAACGCTTTTAATTTTACCATAGAACTTACAAATACCACACATTTAATCATAAAATATAACTTACAAACACCACATTTAATTGTACAATAATCTTACAAACACCACATTTAATTGTACAATAATCTTACAAACACCACATTTAATTGTACAATAATCTTACAAACACCACATTTAATTGTACAATAATCTTACAAACACCACATTTAATTGTACAATAATCTTACAAACACCACATTTAATTGTACAATAATCTTACAAACACCACATTTAATTGTACAATAATCTTACAAACAAATGTCTTGAACACATTTTCTATAATCACAAGACGGCTCAGAGCTTAGAAAGTTATAACCACAAAACACATTCAGGAGCTATAGTTTCAGCCGAGATGTTATTAGCTCATTGTCAAGTTGTGGATATCAAACATTAAACCTGTGTGTGGGGGGTGGGGGGGGGGTCAACCTGCGGCCTTGAGACCGTATGAGAGCTAAACGGCGGCAGTAAAATCAATTATAAATTCTATATTTCTTAATTCACATATTGATACAAATCAGTCTGACGACCGCCGAAATTGAAATGAAACTTTAGGTGCGGTCTGAAAGGTTTAGCCTCCCCGACTTACACCAGAACTAAACGGAAATGTAAGTGAATGAATGAAGTATTACTATCAATATTTATTCGTATTTGAATCCATCATGTTTGTTATACTTCGCATGATGCCGTGGTTATCTTCGTGTCTTCACTTAGGAATCACACAACATGGTGGGTATTAAATAAACAATTTAAAAAGTAATAAATTAAACATAATTAAATTAATTTAAATTGCATACAAAATGAGTCATGACACATTTCATCAAAGTTTCTAGATAGTAAACCCTAAAGTTAATCTCTGGCGTTTTCAATTTTCATGTTCAAATAATTTCAGCAAATGACCTTGCCCACATGTAGGCTAATGTTTTATATCTAGGCCTACATGTATACCTGTGTATGGATCATGTCAGATGGGATATCTAGGCCTACATGTATATCTGTGTATGGATCATGTCAGATGGGATATCTAGGCCTACATGTATACCTGTGTATGGATCATGTCAGATGAGATAACAAAGACACTGCCTAAGACCCCACCACAAAAGGGACCCCTTCAAGAATTAATTCAATTATATTTCATGCTTAGAGGGCCCCAACATTTTTTTATCGGGGCCCCAAATTTCTCCGAAAGTCTCTACCTAGGATCCCCAAATATCTATGTATCTGCCAGGGGCGCCATAATATCTATGACTAGGGTCCCCCAATTGTTTGGAGCTCTCTAGCTTGGGCCCCCTATTATCTTTGGAAGTCACCAGGTTGGGCCCCCAAATATATCAGGCATTCTCTGCTGTCAAGGACCCCCCAAAGAGCAGCCCCGTAGCGTGAAAATTCTACAGGAGAGGCCAGGTATTCTACAGCAGGGGCCAGGCAAAGCAGGGGGGCCAGGTAATACATTTTACTAAGTAGAACAAATAAGCAGGGGGTGCCAGACAAAACGCAGGGCGGTCGGCCCCCCTGCCCCCGCCCGCACGCTACGGGCCTGCCAAAGAGTAAGTCTCTGACATGGGCTACCCAAATACCTAGGGACGGCCTTGTATGTCATTTGTATGTCGAGTCCCATCAACTGACTAGCATCCCCTCCCCTTCCCTTAAATCCATTTTTATCTAAGTGACTTGATACAAATATTTCACCAGAATGCTGGAATTGTGCGGGACAGGGAGACTGTGACAATGAAACTGGGACATGCCATGCTGGCTGCAAGGACGGTTTCAGGGGCGATGCTTGTTTCCTTGGTAACGCTGCTGTTGTCTGTCAACTGTTATATGCCACACCAACCACCTATCAGAGTACCATGAGCATCGTTTAGACTTAACATGAATATACACGGGACTTACTACCCCCCCCCTCCCGCCCTCAGTCGACAATTAAATTATTGAAGGCCGTGGTGTCTCAGATGTCAAATATTGTTAAGGGCCCAATATTTTTTGGGGGAGGGATATTTACAATTTTTTATCTGGATCCCCCAAACGTACCTTTGACTTAGGACCCCAAGTTTATTTTTGCCTAGAACCCATAAAAACGGCTATGTCTTCAGTGTACGTTTATGTCTTATCAGTATGTTCTGTCTGGACTGTCTACAGTATGTTCTGTCTGGACTGTCTACAGTATGTTCTGTCTGGACTGTCTACAGTGTGTTCTGTCTGGACTGTCTACAGTATGTTCTGTCTGGACTGTCTACAGTATGTTCTGTCTGGACTGTCTACAGTATGTTATGTCTGGACTGTCTACAGTATGTTCTGTCTGGACTGTCTACAGTATGTTCTGTCTGGACTGTCTACATTGACTAAACTCAATCAATGTATTCCCCTCACACTGATAGTAACTATGGACGCTGAACTCCGTTGTCAATGACAATCTACTTAACATTTAGAGTCTACATGATATATTTCATTTATCCTAAAATATCATTTATCGTAAAATATCATTAATCTTAAAATATCATTTATCTTAAAATATCATTTATCCTAAAATATCATTTATCCTAAATTATCATTTTTCCTAATTAAATTTTATTCTATTTTTTTCTAAATAATTTTCCATAAATATTTGTTACAATTAAAGACACAATATTTTTTACTTGGTACTGTATGCATCATAGAGTGTGGTCATTGTGCAGGGAACAGGTCGTGTGACCGTTACACAGGGAGGTGTGTCTCAGGATGTAAACCTGGCTATTAAGGTAGTGAATGTGAACAGGGTGAGTCCATGAGTAGGTCACTGGATGTATCGCTACATTTTACGTTTATAGGTCAGGTAGAACTCACATAGCTGGTTGAGTTGAAATTAAATCACACCCATGTATGAGATACTAATTATATATTGTTTTATTTGTTTACTTTTAGAATTCGATCTTTGTCAAATGTAATTCACAAATTAATTAGATCAAGATTTATTTGCTGTCAGAATGTCGTCATTGCATCATTCGAGAATGTTTTGATCAGAATGGTACCTGCACCATCAGCTGTGAGGACGGATATTTTGAACACGACTGTGAAAAAGGTAAATATATATATATATATAAATGTATCATTTGTATTCAGTTTAGGAAGCTACGTAAAACAATTAAATTTTTTAATAAGGACAGACAGGACAGACAGCCTGAAAGTAAGACAGATAGACAGATAGATTATCATACTGCGGCTATTTAGGGAAGATTTGTTCACCTGATCCTTGAACTCTTTTAACATTTGCACATAATCTGTGTTAGCGTTAACCATGGAAGTTAGTAAATAGTTTAGTGAATTGGGGATGAGGGGTACATACCAACTGGACTGACAACCAATGCACCAGTGATACATAGTTAGACAAAAAATAGACTGGATTCAAAGACAGAAAGTCATATAGACAGACTTATAGATAAACAGACTGACAAATAGATAGATAGATAGATAGATAGATAGATAGATAGATAGATAGATAGACAGATAGACAGACAGACAGACAGACAGACAGACAGATAGACAGACAGACAGACAGACAGACAGACAGATAGATAGATAGATAGATAGATAGATAGATAGATAGATAGATAGATAGATAGATAGATAGATAGATAGATAGATAGATAGATAGATAGATAGATAGATAGATAGATAGATAGATAGATAGATAGATAGATAGATAGATAGATAGATAGATAGATAGATAGATAGATAGATAGATAGATAGATAGATAGATAGATAGATAGATAGATAGATAGATAGATAGATAGATAGATAGATAGATAGATAGATAGATAGATAGATAGATAGATAGATAGATAGATAGATAGATAGATAGATAGATAGATAGATAGATAGATAGATAGATAGATAGATAGATAGATAGATAGATAGATAGATAGATAGATAGATAGATAGATAGATAGATAGATAGATAGATAGATAGATAGATAGATAGATAGATAGATAGATAGATAGATAGATAGATAGATAGATAGATAGATAGATAGATAGATAGATAGATAGATAGATAGATAGATAGATAGATAGATAGATAGATAGATAGATAGATAGATAGATAGATAGATAGATAGATAGATAGATAGATAGATAGATAGATAGATAGATATAAACCACTATTTTACATCACTAACAGTAATTGTGGTCAGTGAGTGAGATGAAGATCAAATGTAACCATCCAATGAATGTATGACTGTTCCAGTTTGCCTGAACTGTGCTGGCGTTGGAGCCTGTGACAGAACTACTGGGCTGTGTTTGTATGGATGTGCTGACGGATACTTTCAGTCGTCTTGTAATGAAGGTAAGCTGCTCTTGAATACACAAATACGAAATAAGTTGTGTCTTTTTAGTATAGCGATATGCTTATACAACAAAATAAATAATAATGTATCTTCATAAGAATATCATAAGAAAGTAAAATTACTATATTAGGGGCGCACCTATTTTCTGCAGGCAATCTTTACATCTACAATGACGTCATTGTTTACACAACGATGGCGGGAATAAATGTTACATCTTCTGCTGCCAATACTTATGATAACCTGACCATGTCACATAGTCTGTCAATACTTATGATAAACTGACCACGTCACATAGTCTGTCAATACTTATGATAAACTGACCATGTCACATAGTCTGTCAATACTTCTGATAACTTGACGTCACATAGTCTGTCAATACTTCTGATAAACTGACGTCACATAGTCTGTCAATACTTCTGATAACTTGAAGTCACATAGTCTGTCAATACTTCTGATAAACTGACGTCACATAGTCTGTCAATACTTCTGGTAACTTGACGTCACATAGTCTGTCAATACTTCTGATAACTTGAAGTCACATTGTCTTTTCCTCAGCGTGTATGAACTGCGGAGGAAATGGTTCTTGTCACAGACAAAGTGGACAGTGCCTGGACGGCTGTGTTGGCGGTTTCCATGGAGACTACTGTGACAGTGAGTACCTCAACTAACGCCAGGCAGGTTGGCTCTGCAACTGGTGTACCTGTTTTGGCACATGGCGTTGAGAGGGAGGAGGCAACCCAAATACTTGTCGGGGACCAGGGACCCCATTTTTTAGTTGAATGGGGCGTTACTTTTATTTATTTACTAGTGGAATGGTTTAAAGCAGGCTTGCGAAGCCGGCGCCGGAGCCGAGGAGCCGGGAGCCGCTACTTTTTGCTGGAGCCGGAGCCGGAGCCGAAAATATCTGGCGGCTCCACGGCTCCCAAATGTTTGTTTTTTTACAGCAGAATTTTTTTTTTACCTTTAAAATTACAAATTTGTTTGATTGTTTGCCTCCTACAATTTGAAATGTTATCATGTTTTACAAACGCCACAACAGTTACACGCACATCACCACAAGAAATCTATGATGGGGAATCGTTTTGTGTTCGTTTTAAATCTCGTTTACCCTCCGAAATTTTTTAATGGCAGTGGCATGTTATTTTGTTATATGTAAAGTTAAAACAGTTTTATTTCATAGAATAATTGTATCAATCATTTAAAATAAATTTTTACTACGATGACAAACGCGTCATTTCGTATTATTATTTGACCGCGAATTTGTAATAGACTAAAAACAAAATGGTAGCTTTCTGTATTTAACAATTTTATTATAAACAGAATATCTGAAATAGAGCAGATAAATTTAAAAGGTGGCTTTTCGGACCCGTATCCCAATAAAATTCGATTGTTATTCGGACCCGTGGCACATATGCACTAAACTTAGCTATATTTAAACTTTATTAGACGGAACCCGAAAAAATAATGATACAGAGTCCGCTTAGTGAAACCCTAGACAATGAGTAACGATTTAATCATACAATTCAAACAATTATAAAAAAAATAAACAAAAAACAATAATAAAGTTTATGTATAGCTAAGCTAAGTGCATATTTGCCACGGGTCCGAATAACAATCAGACTTTATTGGGACGGGATCCGAATAGAAATTGGAGTTTATTGGTACCCGGGTCCAGGCCCGTAGCCAGAGGGGGCTAGGGGGGCTGACCCCCCCCCCCCGTTCATGACCTGAGCCCCCCCCCGTGCATGATTTGAGCTTTTTGACAAAATTTTAATAATAACGGCTATAAAACATCAATCATTTTGTTCAATTTTGTTTTAGGGGCCCGGACTGAGCTGGCCAATCAACTTTTGAAAATATTAATATCAGCACGGGGGCCCGTATCACCCCATCCCAGGGACTCGAATTTTTGTCGGTGGGCCTGTTCGCAACCTTGTAATAGTTTTATATATTGATATCTTCTGAGGACAACTAGCAACCTTAAATAAGTTAATAAAATAATTTTGACTTCTGACTTCACTTTTATACATTTGTATAATAAAATAATAAAGTACAAACTCCGTGATTTCTGATTGATGTTATTTAATTTGCAAATTTACTTTTTAGCAGAATTAATTTTATTTTAAATTAAATAATTGCGACTGGTCAATTTGTTGTTGATAGATCTGTTCTTTGTTTTCAATATTTTATAAGAAATATCACACAAATAGCTAAGCTATATTCGTGCATCTTTGTCGTTCTTCCAGGGTTGTACGTTTAACCAACAGTATAAAAATATAAATCAGGTACCTGTTATGTCACAATTGTGTAGCAGAACAAATGGTCAATATATTTATAACAGGAATCAGAAATTTCTCAGCCTCAATAAATTTTTATCATTAAAACTCTTTACTTTTTAATTATTTTTAACAAAACTGCAACAGCCATGCATTATTGAAACGTAGTTAAAATTATATATTTCTAATTAATAGCTAAACAATCGGTACTAAATGCACCATTCCAGATATGGAACTGCAAAAAATTTCCAAAACCCCTCCTCTCCGTTCGCAAGCTTTCGGCGCTTCGCACCTCCATCTTCGCCCCCCCCCCCGAACATTTCTTCTACCCCACCAGGGGCGGAATTATGGGGAGGGGAAGGGGCGCATGTCCCCCCCCCCCCCCGGTTATCGCAAGTTAAGGTAAATACATCATTAAATTATCGAAATATTTTTTGTTCAAAGACCAATTTTCAACAATGAAAACAGTCTCGCCCCCCCCCCCCCCGGGGTCAAAGTTTTGCCCACCCCCGGTCAAAGTTGTCTAGATCCGCCGCTGTACCCCAGAATCAGTTCTTCGCCACCCCCCCCCCCGACCAAAAGAAAATTCTTCCCCCCCCCCCAATGCAATAATCCTGGCTACGGGCCTGCCCGGGTCCGAATAGTCACTTCGAATTTATAAATAATAAATATAAATACTTTAAAATATTTTAAATAATGTATCAATTTACTATTGGCTAATTTGATCATTGAAATAACTTTTTAATACTTATGAAAATGGCGACTAGTGAAACCTGGATCGAAAGTAATGATACGTTTCTGGATGCACTGAAATGGTTTGTTTTTAGTAAAACCGACAATGTGTATATTTTTCAAGTTCCTTACTATGGGGGTGAACGCGGCAAAATTTGCATAACTTTTTATCAGCGGGATGTTAGCGTGGAGCAATTACAAAAATTTTTGTCTCGTGTGATACTATCTTAATAGGGAGCCGGAGCCGGAGCCGTCAAATTTGTGGGAGCCAGAGCCGGAGCCGGAGCCGGAAAAAAATATGGCGGCTCCGCAAGCCTGGTTTAAAGTATACCTGGGTTGGGGGGAAGGGGGGTTTAAATTCAATTGTCCACCCGGGTCCCAGCTTTAGGAGGGGAGGTGAGGCAAAAAATTTACATTAAATATTAAGTACATCACCTCATGTCATGGTGTCGAATGTCAAAATGCAGGAGCCCCCAAAGAGGCCAAGCCCGCCGGGCCCCCAAATTCTTAGGCTCGGCACTTGGTGTGTGTACATGTCGGTGTATACTAGTAAACCGATGTTTAACGTATGTTTCCTTTATCGCCAGTTCACTACAACAACATATCAAGTTTCAGCATAACGACGTTCTTCTACTACTCGGCTTTCGTCACCATCACAGCTCTAGCCCTGATGTTACTGTTCTTTGCCAGAAATGTCTGTGACATTTGTAAGCTGCCTTCAAGAGAAAGTCTAGGTCTGTGAAAAAAATGTCTGTACAACAAAATAAAAAGTCACAAAGACAGCACAATGTGTCAGGATATACACTACACATGTAATTGGGGTCACTGGCATTTGTGATGCCCTTAGCGCGTCTCTAAAAATGATTCAAAGTTCACACACAATACAGCAGATGGCGCCCATAGATGGCCCATAGATGGCGCCCATAGATAGCGACAAACTAATTGCCCGCCACAACGCCCCTTCTGCAAACAATGAGTAAAAGTTCTCGTACAGTCGGAGACAAACAAGTTTCACTTGAAGTCTTAAATTGTCCCATAGTTTACAGCACTATATTTCTATCAGTCACATAGTTTACAGCACTATATTTCTATCAGTCACATAGTTTACAGCACTATATTTCTATCAGTCACATAGTTTACAGCACTATATTACTATCAGTCACATAGTTTACAGCACTATATTTCTATCAGTCACATAGTTTACAGCACTATATTTCTATCAGTCACATAGTTTACAGCACTATATTTCTATCATGATTCTATAATTGTTGTTCTTATATAGAATTGTTCAAACAACGCCGACAGACACTCAGTAAAGAAAGTTTCAGTCACCCAGTGACCAGGGCTACTGGAACATCGTCTGGATCTAATGTGTCTGGAAGCAGTTTCAGCCCAGATACTAGAGTAGATTTACATGATGGCAATGAATAAAAACAAAACAATGTTAAATCATTCGAGCGTTTGTTTCGCTTTCTGTATTAATGTTTCTGTAACACTGCATAAACAGGGCCAAACTCCGGCTGTATTAATGTTGCTGTAACACTGAATAAACAGGGCCAAACTCCGGCTGTATTAATGTTGATGTAACACTGCATAAACAGGGCCAAACTCCGGCTGTATTAATGTTGCTGTAACACTGCATAAACAGGGCCAAACTCCGGCTGTATTAATGTTGCTGTAACACTGCATAAACAGGGCCAAACTCCGGCTGTATTAATGTTGCTGTAACACTGCATAAACAGGGCCAAACTCCGGCTGTATTAATGTTGCTGTAACACTTCATAAACTGGGCCAAACTCTGGCTGTATTTATGTTTCTGTAACACTGCATAAACTGGGCCAAACTCCGGCTGTGTTATTAGCTCCAGCTGTGTCATTAACTCAAATTGTGTCATTAACTTCAGCTATATTTGAGAGATGTGGTGTTGTTATGCGCGTATTAGAATATCTGACCATAGGTGAATATGACATCCAGAGCCGCACCTAGCTAATCAGCCGCCCAGCGTGAAAATGAGAACTTGAGATGTTTTGCTGTCACTGTAGGGAGCACTGTGTTGCTGTCACTGTAGGGAGCACTGTGTTGCTGTCACTGTAGGAGGCATTTCGCTGCTGTCACTGTGAGGGCAAATGGTGCAGTTACCGTAGGTGTAACGTCTGAAAGAATAATTACACTGACAAAACAACCACTTGAAAATTTTGAATCTGTAATAATCGTTGAGAATTGTGCCCTCCTCCCCACCTCTGAATTCCGTCTAACTTTAAGTGGCTGGCTATAATTTGCGACAGGTCACCGCTTAACTAAAGGGGGGGGGGGGACACCCCCCCCATCCCCACATAGTTTGAACCACCCCACCCCCCCAATCCCCGCATAGTTTGAGCCACCCCACCCCCCATCCCCACATAGTTTGAACCACCCCACCCCCCCATCCCCACATAGTTTGAACCACCCCACCCCCCCAATCCCCGCATAGTTTGAACCACCCCACCCCCCATCCCCACATAGTTTGAACCACCCCACCCCCCATCCCCGCATAGTTTGAACCACCCCACCCCCCCATCCCCACATAGTTTGAGCCACCCCACCCCCCCAATCCCCGCATAGTTTGAACCACCCCACCCCCCCAATCCCCACATAGTTTGAGCCACCCCACCCCCCATCCCCACATAGTTTGAACCACCCCACCCCCCATCCCCGCATAGTTTGAGCCACCCCACCCCCCATCCCCACATAGTTTGAACCACCCCACCCCCCCAATCCCCACATAGTTTGAGCCACCCCACCCCCCATCCCCACATAGTTTGAGCCACCCCACCCCCCATCCCCACATAGTTTGAACCACCCCACCCCCATCCCCGCATAGTTTGAACCACCCCACCCCCCAATCCCCACATAGTTTGAGCCACCCCACCCCCCAATCCCCGCATAGTTTGAGCCACCCCACCCCCCAATCCCCACATAGTTTGAGCCACCCCACCCCCCCAATCCCCACATAGTTTGAGCCACCCCACCCCCCATCCCCACATAGTTTGAGCCACCCCACCCCCCATCCCCACATAGTTTGAGCCACCCCACCCCCCAATCCCCGCATAGTTTGAGCCACCCCACCCCCAATCCCCGCATAGTTTGAGCCACCCCACCCCCCAATCCCCACATAGTTTGAGCCACCCCACCCCCCATCCCCACATAGTTTGAGCCACCCCACCCCCCAATCCCCGCATAGTTTGAGCCACCCCACCCCCATCCCCACATAGTTTGAGCCACCCCACCCCCCAATCCCCACATAGTTTGAGCCACCCCACCCCCCCAATCCCCACATAGTTTGAGCCACCCCACCCCCATCCCCACATAGTTTGAGCCACCCCACCCCCCAATCCCCGCATAGTTTGAGCCACCCCACCCCCCAATCCCCGCATAGTTTGAGCCACCCCACCCCCCCAATCCCCGCATAGTTTGAACCACCCCACCCCCCAATCCCCGCATAGTTTGAACCACCCCACCCCCATCCCCACATAGTTTGAACCACCCCACCCCCCATCCCCGCATAGTTTGAACCACCCCACCCCCCATCCCCACATAGTTTGAGCCACCCCACCCCCCCCAATCCCCGCATAGTTTGAACCACCCCACCCCCCCAATCCCCACATAGTTTGAGCCACCCCACCCCCCATCCCCACATAGTTTGAACCACCCCACCCCCCAATCCCCACATAGTTTGAGCCACCCCACCCCCCATCCCCACATAGTTTGAACCACCCCACCCCCCCAATCCCCACATAGTTTGAGCCACCCCACCCCCATCCCCACATAGTTTGAGCCACCCCACCCCCATCCCCACATAGTTTGAACCACCCCACCCCCCAATCCCCACATAGTTTGAGCCACCCCACCCCCATCCCCACATAGTTTGAGCCACCCCACCCCCCAATCCCCACATAGTTTGAGCCACCCCACCCCCATCCCCACATAGTTTGAACCACCCCACCCCCCCAATCCCCACATAGTTTGAGCCACCCCACCCCCAATCCCCACATAGTTTGAGCCACCCCACCCCCCATCCCCACATAGTTTGAGCCACCCCACCCCCCAATCCCCGCATAGTTTGAGCCACCCCACCCCCCAATCCCCGCATAGTTTGAGCCACCCCACCCCCCAATCCCCGCATAGTTTGAGCCACCCCACCCCCCAATCCCCGCATAGTTTGAGCCACCCCACCCCCCCAATCCCCGCATAGTTTGAGCCACCCCACCCCCAATCCCCGCATAGTTTGAGCCACCCCACCCCCAATCCCCGCATAGTTTGAGCCACCCCACCCCCCATCCCCACATAGTTTGAACCACCATCCCCATCCCCGCATAGTTTGAGCCACCCCACCCCCCAATCCCCGCATAGTTTGAGCCACCCCACCCCCAATCCCCGCATAGTTTGAGCCACCCCACCCCCCAATCCCCACATAGTTTGAGCCACCCCACCCCCCATCCCCACATAGTTTGAGCCACCCCACCCCCATCCCCGCATAGTTTGAGCCACCCCACCCCCCATCCCCGCATAGTTTGAGCCACCCCACCCCCCATCCCCGCATAGTTTGAGCCACCCCACCCCCCAATCCCCACATAGTTTGAGCCACCCCACCCCCATCCCCACATAGTTTGAGCCACCCCACCCCCCCAATCCCCGCATAGTTTGAGCCACCCCACCCCCCATCCCCACATAGTTTGAACCACCATCCCCATCCCCGCATAGTTTGAACCACCCCACCCGCTCCCAGCTGAAAGAAACATAACTTTTTGACGACATGATTAAACTAGTTACAAACACTGACTACAGATTAAACTAGCTACAAACACTGACTACAGATCAAACTAGCTTCAAACACTGACTACAGATTAAACTAGCTTCAAACACTGACTACATATTAAAAAAAAAGAAAATAATCAATCAATTTAATTAAAGACAAATGAGCAAGAAAATGTATCTCATAACACATGAATAAACAAATATTTTTTTTAATTGATGCAGCAAAGTTAAATTAAAAAAAAAACGTCGGCAACAGTTTTACAACATTAATTTAAACACGGGTCAACACGGGTCAACACGGGTCATCAAAGCAAACTGCTCTGGCTAAGCACAAAATAATTGACTTATGACATCAACAAGATCTAATAATATTATGTAACATTGTATATTTCATCAATAAACTTATAAATGGCTTCAGAGAATGCATAACACATTAAATTTCAAGTATACTCGATTTATTCACAGTCATATATATATATATATATACTAGGGTGCAGCCCCGTAGCCAGGGGGGGGGGGGGCAATAGGGAGTGCCTGCCCCCCCCCCGCTTAAAAAAGAAAAAGAGGAAAAAATAAAGAAAAAGGAACTAAAATGAGAAAAACTGCCCCTTTGCTGGGTATTGGTGCCCCCCTGCTTACTTTGACCGGGCTACGGGCCTGCTAAGGGTGGCCCAAAATTACTTTTTGTCAACTTTTTTTTGGAGCATTTTGTTTTTTGTGTTTCCTTTGACTTCAAAACAGAACAGAAAAAATTTCATGAATATATGACTTTATTTAGTACTGCTTCATCGACACTGAACTTTTAAATCATTTTGAATGAATTTTGAATGTATGTATATATAAAGCACACAGAAAATGCTAGAAAGGTTCTGGAAAGCTTTAGAAAAATCTATACAATTCTAGAAGGTTCTAAAAGGTTCTATGAAATCTCTAGAATGTTCTAGAAGCTTCTAGAAAAACGTGAAACACTTGAGAAGGTTCCGGGAAACTCTAGAAATCTCTAGAAGTTTTGATTTTCATATAAATAGCCAGCTTCACCAGTGCATTACAATTTAGTTATAAAAATCAAGTGTTATAAGTTAACTTATAAGATCAAATGTTGCGGCTATATAAATATCATTCATTTAGTTATGACTACTAGGTCGAAAAGTGTTGTTCATTTAAATGGCATAGAAGTTGACACAACTCCTGTTTATTGAGCTAGGAACTTCCCCTTATTTAGACTACTGGGCAATGGTATGTTTACAAACACAGCCGTCTGGTTGACATTCGGTAGAATTTTTTCATGAGGACATACTAATGTCCATTGAGCTAGGTACTTCCCCTAATTGAGCCTACTGGCCAATGGTACGTTTACAAACACAGCCGTCTGGCAGTTGGTACAATTTTTTCATGACCTATTTCTTTGCTTGTATACTGTCCAGTGGACATGCCAATGTTTATTGAGCTAGGTACTTCCCCTAATTGAGCCTACTGTCCAATGGTATGTTTACAAACACAGCCGTCTTCAGTAAGACATTTGGGGGGTCGTACAACTGGACTGGATGTGCTGCTATTCAAGCGCTTTAAGACGTTGTGGCCAAAAATAAGACAGGCAGAATTTAGTATATGCCATGATGTTCGACTGGAGAAAAATCTCAAGGCATTAAAAGAAGAAATGAAAGACAACTCAAGATATTTGCCACGTGAAGATTACAAAGAACTTCTAACTCTGAATCTTATCTTCCTGGGAGGAATCCCCCCCCCCCGCCTTGTTTTTTCGTGTTCCAGGCGTTTATCACCATGCAAGGTGGATGTCTACATCATGAAGATTTATCTCTTCCGTCATCAATTCATGCTGACTAAGCATGAAAACAGATCAATTGCAGAATTTGGTATCTTTGCATCCATGGTTTTTACATTAAAACTTGAATTCAATGTCCCATTCTTGCAGACGCACATCTTAATGATCTGGATTTCATCAAGCTTCTTATTGATTATAAGAATGTTTCTCCCTTCATTTCTCAGAGTGCATTGAAAACGATTGGCCGACATCTATGGTACCTTAGTGCAGAACTCATTCCTCTGGTTCTCTTTTCTCAATGTGTCTCAGTGGATGAGAAAAACAGCCTTGCTGCTTGCTTGATGAGAAATCTTCTGATGATCAGAAAGAAGAAAGGTGCATCCGCAGCACAAATATATCATAAGCACTTCATAATGTGACATTAAAGGATTTTGTGACCTCGTCATCGCTGCTCTTCTTTAATGTTCTTCTGCTTCCCACAAATTTTCTCATGACTAATGCTTCCACCTGGCAACAAACTCCATCCTTTCAGAAGGCAACAGCAGTGGTCTCTTCCTTGAAAGTTGTCAATGACTGTGCCGAGCGGGGAATTGCACTGGCGTCATCATTCAATTCATCTCTCACTAAATCAGAGGAGGAAAAGCAGTACTTAATCCAAATTACTGAACAGCATCGCAAAGAGTTTCCAAATGCAAAAAACAAAATCAACTGTGCTGAAGAGATCGCAACTTGAAGACCTTCACAACTCAGAAAGAACACTAAAAAACTTTTAAAGTGTATTTTTGAATGGCGTGCTTAGAACTACTCTTCAATACAGTCAGGTTAATTTGTCATGTAATTAGTATTATTTTACTGTTTAATTCCTTCTGTGTGATATAATTGTTCTTTGTATCTAAAAAACAGCATTTTAAACCTTGCAAAATTTTCATTTAATGCAACTGCCGAATACCATAAAACACGAGATAACAAGTGCAGTGAGGCAGAATTTATAGGAGCCCAAATGGTGTGAAATTTGGTATATATATATATATATATATATATATATATATATATATATATATATATATATATATATATGTTTTAAATCACAGTGAACCAAAAAACTAAAATGCTCATGATAAAAAATTAACTTTATTTTTTTCCATTATAAAGTGAGCCACCCTAATATTTATATATATATATATATATATATATATATATATATATATATATATATATATATATATATATATATATATACTTACTAAGTTACTAAAATCTGAAGTGTAAGGTACATGTCTAATTGACTAAAGTGAAGCAGATTTACGTTCAGTTAAATAGTTCTACTTCACCATGTGGTTAAATAGTTCTACTTCACCATGCGGTTAAATAGTTCTACTTCACCATGTGGTTAAATAGTTCTACTTCACCATGTGGTTAAATAGTTCTACTTCACCATGTGGTTAAATAGTTCTACTTCACCATGTGGTTAAATAGTTCTACTTCACCATGTGGTTAAATAGTTCTACTTCACCATGCGGTTAAATAGTTCTACTTCACCATGTTACAATTCTTAACTAAACACGATCGACTCCTCGCCCCTGAATAAGGTGGGAGGGGGTGGGGGGGGGGAGTTTGGAGTAGTTTGGACATCAAAGCCTGACTCAAAGGTTTTCCCTGAGCTCGGTAGCACTTTGTTGTTGGTCAGTGGCAGAAGGTGAAAAGTCGCTCCTTCTTCCAGCTTCCGAGCACGTGGTCACTTTGATCTGCGCTGGGCTGACCACAGCTATTGAGTGGGTGGGGGTGCGGGGGGAACATGATATGGGGGTGGCTGTGATATTGAAGGGGTTGCGATTTAACAAGAACCAGTCACATATCAGAATCTATTTGCTAGGGATTAGCTAACTAGTCTTATTTCCTCTTTAGCACTGTGCATATTACATTTTTACACAGAATTGTGTACATTACATATCTACACAGAATTGTGCACTCTGCACTACGAAGAACGAAATAAAAAAGGATGTAAATTTTAAATAACAAAATATTTTCTGAAATTGGAACTAAATTGTAATGTCCCTCCTGTAGAATGTAACGAATATGTTGAATGCTGTCCATGTTTTACTGTTCGTCAAACTTATAGACATCAAGATGGTTGTCACCAATAACCAGTATTCAGGTAGTATGTCCTATTTACACAAAAAGAAAATAGTCCATTTCATGGTGTATTTGCAGTTTAGCTTTACTCAGACTATCTCTACTCAGACTATATACACTCAGACTATTTCTACTTGGACTATCTCTGATCAGACTATCTTAAGCCCCCCCCCCCCCCGAAAGTCTAAAAAAGAAATTTAGCAAAATGAAATGTTTTTCATTTACTTTTTTTTTTTAATCCAACATTTAACACGAAATAAGCTCTGTGTGTTCCTCGCTTGTAAATCAAGAATAACATCTACTAATAACATCTACTGATAACATCTACTAATAACTTATACTAATAACATATACTAATAACATCTACCAATAACATCTACCAATATCATCTACCAATAACATCTACCAATAACATCTACTAATAACATCTACCAATAACATCTACTAATAACATCTACTAATAACATCTACCAATAACATCTATTAATAACATCTACTAATAAAATCTACAAATAACATCTACTAATAACATCTACTAATAACATCTACCAATAACATCTACTAATAACATCTACCAATAACATCTACCAATAACATCTACCAATAACATCTACTAATAACATCTACCAATAACATCTACCAATAACATCTACCAATAACATCTACTAATAACATCTACCAATAACATCTACCAATAACATCTACTAATAACATCTTTCAAACACATTTATTTTCACTTGATAGCAGTGCAAGGGATGAAAGTCAAACTTGTGGTTTTTCTATTATTATTTGTTTCGGTATAGAAAACACAATTTTAAATGTGCGTGTAATATATAGAGAGAAATCATTAAATCAATATTACTGTGTGCAAAACTTTGTCACCAGCTCATTGTGGATTAGCAGCTAAGTCTTTTACGACACTGATTTGTTTCAGCGTGTGAGCGCAACACTGTAGGGGACAGATGCAACTACCAGTGTCACTGCTTCTCGTCCGTCTGCTCTGCCGGCCACTGCCAGCCTGATGACAAATGTGAGCAGCCTTTCTTCGGCTATTACTGCCAGTACGGTTAGTGGGCAGTGTCTCTGGTTACCTCAGTGAAGTCCTCCAGTTGAACACAGTAAAAGTAACTCGTACACATTCCTCTATTTTCAACACTTCTGTTTCATAGAACTTAAAAATGTTGCTATATTCATTTTTAAAATAATTAACATTCATTTCCAAGCTCGAAATATTAACTTAATAGATACATTTATCTGCACAAAGATTATGTGAAATAAAATGAATTTGTACAAATATTTGGTGAAATAAGATGCATTTGTATGGGGGATTTGTCCGTGGGGATTTTTTCCGCTGGGGTTTTGTCCTAAACTCATTTGTATGCCACAAAGACAGAACTAAATTGGTGAGAAAAAAATATATACACACAAAAAATTTATTAGTTAAATTTCTAATTTTGTGATGAGGTGAATTTTATAAGGTCGATTCCTATATATAAAAATCCGAATGGCAATCACCCATGACGAGCTGAAATAATCTGAGCACTTGAAGATGCACACAATGTAATGACGTCATAATACGGTGAATTCATTTAAAAACAAAATATATAAAGCGCTACTTAGACGTGGGCATTTGTTTTTGACAATATATACATCTCAATCAAATATCAACTAAATCACATTTTAATGAAATGTCTCCTAAATCTACTAAATCATATCTCAATGAAACTGTTATCAATTTATTTATTTGTTTTGTTATTCCATTATCAGAAAATATCATATTCAAATCCAACGAGGTATATGCGTTCGCCACAGATAATGACGTCAGTACGTGCCATAAGACAGGGGCGCCAATTCACCTGACCTATAATCAGAATATGGTGTTCTCTTTCATTTCGCTAACTGTAGAAAATGTGGCAGCCATTACAGAATGTGAGTGAATCTGAGATAATTTTTGATTGAAACTTTTTTTTTCCATGAATGAGATGGGGGGATTCTTTACTTCTTTTATAAATTCTTATAACGTGGCCCCTGATTTAAAAAGGTTATATTGTTTAGGAGTGTCGTTTTACATTTGTGTTCATTTCTTTGAATTGTTCAGGAGCTAGGGTATGCTGACTCAAAGCCCTTAGTGACCCATACAATACAATTTAAGAACTGTTTTTCTATTTGTTTAAATAATTTCCGTGTGATACCAATGATATTGTATTTATTCAAATATTTCATTCGAAAACAAATTACTAACCACAAATATTTTATTTTGCACTAGTTGTGAAGAATTGTATTGTAAAACATGAATTTGCAATATTTTTACTTGAAATTTTTCTTAAAGCACTATTTCTTTGTTTCGTTGCTTTCGAAAATTGGCAACACTTTTTTTATTCCATGCAGCATACAAACGTAAGAACATCACGCTGAACTACAAGTTCAATCATGATATTTTTGCATGTAGGCATCAAGAAATATGGGAAGTCTCAAGGACGATATTGGAAATTCGATGCTTAAACGAGACAATTTTGTTTAGTGAGTTGACCATCTTTGGCGCCAGTGTGCAGTACATTTGTGAAATACATCTTAGTGGTGGTGAGTTGTTTGCCCCCCACCACCCCCTACTCCCGCGGCGGTCCTGACCACAGCAATAGTAAAGTACCAAATAAATAAAACTGCATTTACTATAATGCTATTTTCAGCACTGAGTTGAACCTTTGTTTTTAAATCCTGCATTGACCAGGTCGAAGTACGGGCCTCAATCTACAGGTCAGAGGGGCAGGCACCTACAAAGAAAACACAGTTAACGGAATCATTAATAATGAGGAATGTTTCTATAGCGCATCCAGTTGGGAGGTCACTTTGTCCAAATCATTTCAAGTCTATCATATACGAGTTCACAACATACCAGGTACACTGTTTATTTGCCCTACAGCTTTGTTGATATCGTCATTTGGTTATAATAATGTATCAAATAGTTCATTTGGTTTGGTGTCTTCATGTTTGGTGACTCTGTTTGGTGACTTTAAGTACATGTAATTCAGATTTTCCAAACTTGATTTTACTTAAGTCTCCGTAAACAATTTTATTTTTAAACAGAAGCTTAAAGTTTTGGAGCCTGTTCTATTGATGATAGTTACACCTTAAGTTGTTAAGTTATTCCAAGATATCAGTGAATGCTAATATGTATGTGTTTGTGTGTGTGTGTGTATATGTGTGTGTTTTAGTGCATGATGTGTGTGATTATGCTTCTTTTTATGTGTGTTAATACATCTCTTTAACAGTACTCTTTAAAAAAAAACACTTGTTTTCATTCTAATCATAGCGATCCATTGTATATTAACACCCCCTCCCCCAGCACACACCCTATTCCCCTCCCCGGATTAATGTTTCAAACTCTGCCAAATAATTTATTTGGTGACTTGTCTATCCACTTTGCTAATATTTAAGTAGATTTGCTGCTAAACTTACATCTAAATCATGCAGTGATTAAAGACTAGATTTCAAAATGGCCTACATCCATTGACTCCCGCCATGTTTCAAACTTTATTAGAAAACCAACCAACTCACATGCTAGGATTTCGAATAAGGGTCAAGGACAAGTCGGAGGTCAGCCTGCTCGAGCTTGAACTCCCACTGACCTACCAACGGGTTCATGAGATCGCCGTAAGCTCCCAGACCGTGGCCTCTAAGGTCATCATCGACAATCCACACGGGTCAGAGTTCATTGCACTTTGTGAGGTTGAAATACTTGGAGGTAAGGATGGCTTGTGATTCAAATTCTTCTCTTGCCCTATAATACCCAGGACAGCTGGTACAGCAATACCCACGACAGCTGGTACAGCAATACCCACGACAGCTGGTACAGTAATACCCACGACAGCTGGTACAGTAATACACACATCAGCTGGTACAGTAGTACTCACGACAGCTGGTATAGTAATGCACACATCAGCTGGTACAGTGATACCACGGCAGCTGGTACAGTGATACCACGGCAGCTGGTACAGTAATACACACGACAGCTGGTACAGTAATACCCACGCCAGCTGGTACAGTAACACACGCCAGCTGGTACAGTAACACACGACAGCTGGTACAGTAATACCCGCGACAGCTGGTACAGTAACACACACGACAGCTGGTACAGTAATACCCACGACAGCTGGTACAGTAATACCCACGACAGTGAGGTTTTTTTTAAAATCATTTTAGCAATTTTTGTTGCAAGTTTGCTACTACATTAAAATATAATGGACTATGTTAAGACTATACGATACTAGACAGACTAGACGAGACTATACAGACTAGACGAGACTAGATAGACTAGGCCAGATTAGACTATGCTAAGTACACTAAATGAGACAAGACTAGGCTAAGCAGACTTGACTAAGTTGACTAGACGAGACCAGATATGGTCAGTTCAAAATCACAGAGACACCGGACATGGACTACACTGGGCTGGTCACAGACACCGACTATCGCTGATGCGTTAAAATCTTTTGTAAAATAGAGAGAGGACAGGGCGTCTAGTAAAGTAGAGAGAGGACAAGACGTCTAGTAAAGTAGAGAGAGGACAAGACGTCTAGTAAAGTAGAGAGAGGACAGGAAGTGTAGTAAAGTAGAGAGAGGACAGGACGTCTAGTAAAGTAGAGAGAGGACAAGACGTCTAGTAAAGTAGAGAGAGGACAACAAGACGTCTAGTAAAGTAGAGAGAGGACAGGACGTCTAGTAAAGTAGAGAGAGGACATGACGTCTAGTAAAGTAGAGAGAGGACAGGACGTCTAGTAAAGTAGAGAGAGGACAGGAAGTGTAGTAAAGTAGAGAGAGGACAGGACGTCTAGTAAAGTAGAGAGAGGACAAGACGTCTAGTAAAGTAGAGAGAGGACAAGACGTCTAGTAAAGTAGAGAGAGGACAAGACGTCTAGTAAAGTAGAGAGAGGACAGGACGTCTAGTAAAGTAGAGAGAGGACAGGACGTCTAGTAAAGTAGAGAGAGGACAGGACGTCTAGTAAAGTAGAGAGAGGACAGGACGTCTAGTAAAGTAGAGAGAGGACAGGACGTCTAGTAAAGTAGAGAGAGGACAGGACGTCTAGTGAAGTAGAGAGAGGACAGGACGTCTAGTAAAGTAGAGAGAAGACAGGACGTCTAGTAAAGTAGAGAGAGGACAGTACGTCTATTTCGCTGTTTTTGAGAAGTATGACAATACAGTATGACAATACAGTAGGACAATACAGTAGGACAATACAGTAGGACAATAAGTAGGACAATACAGTAGGACAATACAGAATCGCAATATCAGATACATTATTATAATCCTATTTTTTATGTCCACCGCACCGCTTGCCCTGCCCCCTACCAGATTGTCCCCCTGGTATGTATGGACTGGACTGTGAATCAAGCTGTGTTGGTAAGTGTCCAGAAGGAAGATGTTCTATCAATGGAGTCTGTTACAGCTGTGTGCAGGAGATGGGCTTCAAGATATGTCGCCAGAGTGAGTACAGTCTGGCTATCGCTTGTTTGTACTCGTGTTTATATTTGTGTTTGTAATAGTTTTTTTACTCATGTTTGTACTCATGTGTGTACAAGGGTTTGTACTTGTGTTTGTAATCTTATTTGTAATCATGTTTGCACTCGTGTTTGGAACAGTGTTTGTAATTGTGTTTGTATTCTTATTTGTACTCGTGTTTGAACTCGTGTTTGTACTCGTGTTTGTACTCATGTTTGTACTCATGTTTGAATTCGTGTTTGGACTCGTGTTTGGACTCGTGTTTGGTCTCGTGTTTGGACTCGTGTTTGGACTTGTGTTTGTACTCGTGTTTGGACTTGTGTTTGTACTCGTGTTTGTAGGGTTTAGAGTGTGGAGTGTATTACCTGTGTTGGAGGTCGTTATGAAGATAATAGAAATAAAATTGGACATACTGTTTAGGTTGCAGATCTGATTTTATATGTAATGCTAATGTCACAGCCCCTCCAATACCAGAACTACCCCCTATATCAATATCATGTTCAGAACTACCCCCTATATCAATATCATGTTCAGAACTACCCCCTATATCAATATCATGTTCAGAACTACCCCCTATATCAATATCATGTTTAGAACTACCCCCTATATCAATATCATGTTCTCTTTATCCCCACACCCTTAAGGATCAACACGAGCTGTGGTCAGCAGATCACAGATCAAAGCGACATGAGTTCAGCAGCTAGACATATAAAATAGATGATATAAATAAAAATGAAAAGTTTAAACATATCTGCAACACACAAAAAAACTTCGCACACACATCTTTTCCCCGTCAAATAAGGCGTGAACTATTAGAATGGATTCTTAGTCATCGCAATACCCCATCCTCTTACCTCTAATAGTCATTTCGTTACCTGTATAACAGTATAAGTGACTTCTCACTTATGCCACTGACGGACAACAAAGTGCCACTGACGGACAACAAAGTGCCACTGACGGACAACAAAGTGCCACTGACGGACAACAAAGTGCCACTGACGGACAACAAAGTGCCACAGGGACGAAACTCTTGACTCAGGCTAACGCCCCCCCCCCCACTCCATACCCACGTCATTCAGGGGCGGGGCGATCAATGGTGATTGACATTGTGCTTGCATGGACCTAGCGATATTGCCCTGTATACAGTTAGTCGCAGATTGAGTTTAGACAGTCGTAGAGTGTGGACGTAGTTGGATAAAGTAGTCACGATTAGTTTAAAAGTAAAGCTACTGGATTATATTTCGTGTTGTGTGACTTGGTTGCGTTGTATACATTGCCATCATCTCGGCAACCAAAGGATTTTTGTTTATATATGTACCTGTCCTTTGCGTGAAGACGTCTATAATTATTTGGTCAATAATAGAATGAAAGGAGGCTAGGCCTATATCAGAGACACACAACATAAAGTAGATAACAAACAAATTGGCACATTTAACTGAACGAGCCTGTGACTATAATGAGTTGTTTTAGTTTGAGTTGATGTTCCTGCGTTGTTGTTTTTTTCTCCTTCAGTTTTAGTATGTGACATTGTTTTCTAATTTGTAACAGCTTTCTAATTTGTCGAACTGCAGGCTGCTCGGGTTGCAGGGAAGAGTGTCACATCATAGACAGCCTATGTCCAGGCAGCTGTGTCCATGGTTACCGCGGAGATCATTGTTTGGAACGTACGTACTAATTAAGTAGTAATAATGCAATATGGAGCATCGATTACTATTGCAGCCCAGGTGATTAAACGATGCTTACCCCTTCGTCATATAATCAGCTAATCAGACGTTTTAGTACTATTCATTCCCCCCACCAATTTTGATTGGTAAAGTTTTTGGGAGTTTGGGGGGGGGGGGGGCGTTGCATTTTTTCGTTTTTTCGGTTAGTTAAAATTTTAAAGCTATTTAAGCGGAAGTTCTGAATGTAAACATCTCTTTGAGTAAAATACCAACATGTTGATAACCCATTTACTAATTTTTGTGATAAATTTTAGTATGATGGCTTTGACTACTCTTAAAAGAAGGTGAAAGTAGCTCACATGTGTTAATTTGTATTTGAATGTTTATTTTATTTTAAAAGAAACTTTAAACATGTGTTAATTGTAACCAGTGCTCGATTTAAACCAGTGCCGGGGTCAAAAGAATTTCGGCAGAGCCGGGAATCGGGAATAAATGTCTATGATTTTATCCCCGGCTGGGATGTATTAGCTAAAGCAGAGCCGGGGATGACAGGTCTCAGTGCCGGGGATATCCCCGGCGGTAAATCGAGCCCTTATTGTAACATATTTAATATTTCTTGAAGTATGCAATTTTACTCATTTTAGGAAAATAAAAAAAAATATCTCATGCCCTCATGGTAATCCCTTATTTTATTTGGGGCTAAAATAAGGGATTACCCCAGTGGCGTCACTAGGGAGTGCGGGCCGCACCGGGTGACACCAATATGAACAATTCTAAATTTATACCAGAGAGAACTCGCTCTAATCGGGT
>JAGDYQ010000015.1:1268181-1311829 GCA_021962125.1 Bulinus truncatus | reverse complement strand
TAAATGAGACTATGGAACAACAATGGCCGACCCCCCCCCGAAACCCCCCACCCCACCCAATCCCCAAACTGCGTGTGTTTACAGCCTTACCTCTTACGGGGGAGGGGGTGGGGGGGCCTCACCCTCCACGGGAAATCGATGATGGGGAACAAAGGAAGGCTGGATTGAACATATATTTAAAATATACCATTTGGCGCCCCTTTGTGAGTAGCGCCCGGGGCATGATCGCCTCCCCCTCGCCCCCCCCCCCCGCTACGCCACTGGGAGTGGGGTAGGGCGACGACCTCTAAAAAATTTTAGACCCGTTTCCCTATTTTTTGTGCTCCTGGTCTGTCTTTTTAAAAAAAAAGGTAGGTTTGGGGGGGGGGGGTGTGCAATATTTTCTACAGAATTCGGGGGTCCCGTGCTAACGTATGGGTATAACATATAACATACCCCCGTGCATTACGTAGGTTGTGTCTGTTAAAGCGTGTGTGTGTGTGTGTGTGTGTGTTTGCTTCAGTGAGTTTGTGAGTGTGTAAGTGTGTGTGTGTGTGTGTGTGTGAGTGTGTGTGGGAGTGAGCGAGTTTGTGAGTGTTTGAGCGTGTGACTGTGTGTGTGAGTGTGTGTGTGAGTGTGTTTGTGAGTGTGTGTGCGATAGTGAGCAATATTGTCAACCAATGAACTATACAATCTTCACGTTTAGTCACGCCCCCCCCCCCTGCCACCACCACCTTCCCGCCCCTTTCTATTTAACATTGCATGTTTTGCATATTCAATCATGCAACTTCCTTCCTCAACCCCCCGGCCACCCCCCCCCTAACCCCCACCACCCTACCAACCCTGCTTCAACTACCATTCTAACGATCCCTTTCAATTTACAGCTATTTTCCCTTGCATGCTCAGCTTCCGGTCCCTCTCAGAATTGGACCCTTCCCCCCACAACATTCCTCCCTCCCCAACACACACACGCACACGCGCGCGCGCACACACACACACACGCACACACTTTTCAGCGACGGAATTTGTTTGGGTGTGGGCTGACTGTGTTGAGCTCAAGTGATCTATGCAATGAACAGTGAGTGGCAGTCTTGGATCAGACTGGCTCATTGGGCGGGCACAGAGATGTTCACTTTCAGGTTGCGTGCTAGTTTGTGCTGGTTAGGGGGTGGGGGGAATGAATGGTTTGGGGGGGGGGAATCCCGCTACCGGAGATTCCCAATTCATAATTTAAGACAACATTCGATCACAAGAAGGGAGGTACGTGGAAAAGAGAGAGAAAAAGAGAGAGAGAGAGAGAGAAAGAGAGGAAAAGAGAGATGGAGAGAGATGGAGAGGAAGAAAGAGAGCTTGTAAAAAAATCTTGCAGAAAGTTCAAAGTGGAGAATTTTGTATTTTCTTCTTATCTCTGTCTTTTTATTGATTTATTTCTTCCATTTTTTGATATTTCTGTCTTTCTTCATAGTTCATGGCTCTGTCCATTCTTAATTAACAATACAATACTGTTAGTTTTGAATTTGAAACAAATGAATTAGGAAGAAAAGTTATAAACTGTGAAATGAAATTATCTGAGAATTTAGTGAATAAAACAACAAGGGACAAGACACAATATCAAATACTGTAACATCTATCTATCTATCTATCTATCTATCTATCTATCTATCTATCTATCTATCTATCTATCTATCTATCTATCTATCTATCTATCTATCTATCTATCTATCTATCTATCTATCTATCTATCTATCTATCTATCTATCTATCAATCTATCTGTCTGTCTGTCTGTCTGTCTGTCCGTCCGTCCGTCCGTCCGTCTGTCTGTCTGTCTGTCTGTCTGTCTGTCTGTCTGTCTGTCTGCCTGCCTGCCTGTCTGTCTGTCTGTCTGTCTGTCTGTCTATCTATCTATCTATCTATCTATCTATCTATCTATCTATCTATCTATCTATCTATCTATCTATCTATCTATCTATCTATCTATCTATCTGTCTGTCTGTCTGTCTATCTATCTATCTATCAATCTACCTAATCTATCTATCTATCTATCTATCTATCTATCTATCTATCTAATCTCCATTTTAATTTAGGGGCCGCTCTGATGACAGCCCACAAATGTTACCCCTCCCCACCCTCTCCAATGACACCCCATCCGTGCAGGTTGAAGTCAGTAAAGATGTGTTCTTAAAGAATTTATTACGAGACTGAACTATTTCACACACTGTTAACCTACTAGTGGGGGAAATTTCCTAATTTTTAAAAAATATTTTATATTTTTTTTGTAGCTCATTCTTTTACATCCACCATTGTCGAGTGTGCCAGACATGGAGGCGCCATGGGAAAACATAGGAAGGTGACTGGACTCACTGGGATTTGAACCTGCAACCTGGATCAAGCAGGTCGGGGCTTCCAAACAAAGCGTCGTCAACTGACTTGCATAACAATGTATGGCGCGTTTATCGTCTGCATATGCTAACCAATAAGAAACCTACAAGTCGGTTTGATATTTAAGCTTTGTAAGTTCATACCTGTTATACACACACACACACACACACTGTAAATAGATCCATTATAATTCATTTTCCAGTTTCTGTCGTTTCTTACCCCCCCCACCCCCACCCACCCACCACCTTTTTTTTCCTTTTAGCCACGCCCACATTAAGTTCATTTCATTTTTTTTTTTGGAATGCTGTTACAGTCTCCTCCCCCTTATTGGACTTCAACTCCCATAACATCAGCGATCTTTCTTCAATCTCCACCCCTCGGGGCGCCCTAGCCTTCACCCCCTCCTCCCCACACACACATACACCCTCCCTACCCATGCAGTCATCCTAACCACCACACCCTCACCCGCACACACACACCCCTCGTCTCCCACCTCCAGTCGCCCACAAACACCCTGTGCGTGACACGGACGTGACGTCGTGAGCCAAACATGGCCGTCTACTTGCATTAACGGAATCTTTTAAGCAAAAACTCCCGCAGGGTGTCTTCATTGCCCGCCTAACAACCGTTGCTAATGGACGCTACTGCATCCGTTACGCCGCGCCCCCATCCCCCCATCCCCCCCCCCAACACACCATCGACCAAGCCAAGCTTTCCACCCCCTTTCTACATCCCACTCTCCCCCCCCCCCCGCCCTACAATCCTTCTTTTAATCCAGAGATTCCCCGACATTGTCTCTCCGGTGTTGTCAGTAAATATTTATCAATACCGTCAAGTGATGAGATGATATTGGTGGGAGTTGGACGCATAGACAGAAGAGCTTTTTTTTGTGTTTCTTTTCTCTGTGTGTGTTAGTTTTTCGTGTCGAAGGAGGCTTTTAGATAGACGGAACAGCCCCTTTTACGACCGGCTCGCTGGAAACGAAACAAATATATATTAAATACAGGCCTTTAATATGAAAAGAAATATACAAGTAGATGTCTTTATTGAAAGTGAATGCATGGAGCAGTTGCATCCAGATTACAAGATTCTCCCAGGAGTGGCAGCGTGACGTCATGTTTGGGGACACTTTACAAGTTATCGACAAACACGCCGAGTGATCGCGAATCGCACGTGATTGCCACGTGGTTATTGAGTTAACGTTTCTATTGGGAAAAAAAGGCACTGACATATATATTGAGGCCAGTGGTTCTCATCATTTGACAAATACTAGTGACATGTTTGTGGGTACACTGTAAAGTGTATTTACTCTTAGTATCATTTCATAATCATCATTATCATCTATGTATCTATCTATGTATCTAGGAATCTATCTATCTATCTATGTATCTAGGAATCTATCTATGTATCTATGTATCTAGGAATCTATCTATCTATCTATCTATCTATCTATCTGTCTCTCTGTCTGTCTGTCTGTCTGTCTATCTATCTGCCTGCCTATCTATCTGTCTGTCTACTTATCCATCGATCCATCCATCCACCCATGTAGGTGTGTGAGTGTGTGTGAGTGTGTGTGTACGTATAAATGTTCACAAACAAAAAAAAACAACAAACAAAGAACCTTATAAACAGTTTGTAATTCACTGGACTGTGAACTTAATGCAAATAACACATACTGTCCACACACACACACTAAAAAAAAGCACCTGACGTCAGCCCGTGACGTCATTCTCAATAACAAACACACACTAGCAGACGATTAAAAAAAAATATAGTTCAGAATTGTATCTCATTAAAGCGCGATGATTTTAATTTAAAACAATGAGAACACAAAAAATTTTATCACTGTCTTAAGAGTTTATCCCGAATAAGTTCAATGCGTCGTTGATGGATTGTGTTGTCATTTGCGACGGTTGAAATGTGGGTCACTTCTGCAGACGAAAGGGGTGGCGTGAGTGACTGAGCGCCAATTTATTTACCCTGACAGGTTCAACAGTTGCGCGCTGCCAATACCATTCGCAGCTAAAACAAACACACAAACAAACAAACCAAACTTTGACCTCAGTGTGTGTGTGTGTAATGGTTCCTGTAAGGGATGAGATGAAATCCCTTAGATCCTATAAACCACTAATGGGACAATTTTTGCAGCGCCCTCCTTTCATCCCCCCCCCCCACCGTAGCCGATAGTGCAATGGCCATGGAGGCACCACGGGAGATATATCGGGAACTTGAGCCAAGACCTGAAAAATTTCCTAGGTCCTCACCGGAGATCGAACCAGGTACCCTATATGTTATGAAGTTTACGCTTAATTTAAACGATTAAGCTGAGAGTTGAAAGTTCAATCTATTGTTTTATTTGCAGGTATTGTGATTGTTCGATAAGTCGAGCGCTTTACCATACGACCATCACTTAATATAAAATTCGCCCACCTAAATGGGGAAGATTTTTCTAGGTTTTTTTTTTTGTAGTGCCCTTCTTTCACCCCCCCCCCCACCACAGCCGGGAGTGTAATGGCCATGGAGGCACCACGGGATTCATGACCGCAGTGGCGCACGTCATATTGTTTTGTTTGAACCACCCCATCCCACCCCACTCGCCGTCCTCACTCACTCACTAGATATCGGGGTGAAAAGGAAGGGGTGACGGGCGGGCGGAAGGGTTAAAAAGAGAGGGGAGGGGGAAGGTAAAGCAAGCTGTTGTTTTATTTTTTGTATTAAATTTTATCCGTCATTTACCTGAGAACAGCTCACCAGTCGCCGTGCGCTACTTTCATACATATAATTAATTTTTTTCCGGGTAACGCAGTGAGGATATGGAGACATCCCCCCGTCTCCCCCCGCCCCCCCCCATCCCCACCCTAACACCCTTAAGGGCAGTAACACATCTGAAAGTAACGCACAGTTTGCCCCCCCCCCCCCCCCACCACACCTCACCTCCCTCCCTGCTTGGTTATACTCTTGGCATGAATAAACAAATGCACCTTGCCCTACCCTCAGACTACTAACACTCAGACCCACCCACCCTCCTCCCCTCAGGCACCAACCTCCACCCTCCCCCTCCCATCCCTGGGAGGCTTTTACTTTCAGCGAAACGGACGAATAAAAAAAATTCCATCACAAGAAAGAACGAAGAGGGGAGGGGGGGGCAGAGGAGAGGGAGGAATATAGAAGAATAAGCAGCCTCTTTTAGAAATCTATCTGAAGACCACATTCTCTCTCTCTCTCTCTCTCTCTCTCTATTTCTTTCTTTCCCCACTCTCTTGCGTTGCTACTTTCTCATTCTTGCTGTCAGTATTTCTCCAGCAGTCTTCCTTTCTCGCTCACTCCATCACCATCATCATCCCTCCCTCCCTCCCTCCCTCCCCCTTCTCTCTCTCTCTCTTTCTCTCACTCCAGAGGCGACCAAGACGTCTTAATATATTCCAATCAGTTCTGTGCCTGGGTCTCTGGAGGGATGTCGACCTAATGAAAATTGACAAAGTCGCTAATGGAGACATCTTAGAGACCGGTCGTACACACACACACACACCCCGCCCCCCCTCTTCCACTTACGTCACATCCTCTACCCAGCATTCTTTACCTCAATGTGTGCGGGATAACTCTCCCCAAATCCTAAGTTCTTTTTTTTTTTTAGTTGCTGTTTTTTTTCAGACATTTTAAAAGATGTTAATACAAATCTTAAGACATAAATACCAATAACAGACACAAAAAAAAAAACAACAAACAAAACAAGCGAATAAACAAACAGAGCGCAATGTCACGTTAACTCTCACCGTCACAGTGCAACTGACACTCAGAACCGGTCCCTGCGGATAACAGGGCGACTGCCTAGGGGCCCCCGTCTAGGAACTCATTTCTATCAAATTCTCATTCTTTGATGGCCCCGACTGGTTTTTGCATATATTGCCCTCAAATATCTCAGATTGTCTCTTTTTTAGGACCCTCAAATATCTGAAAGTCTTACCACAAGGGGGGGGCGTCAAATATCTCTAACTGTATTACATTGGGGCCCTAATATATCTCAAAGTCTTAGCATGGGGCCCTCATATCTCTCAAAGTCTCACCCTGGGGCCGTCAAATATCTCTAAAAGTTTTACATTGGGGCCCTCATATCTCTCAAAGTCTCACCCTGGGGCCCTTTTCGTAGAACTCACAAAAAACCAAAAAAAAAACCGGCTTTGCCGACACTAGTTCGGTGGTTCACAGCCTGTGATCTGCGGCCCTCAAAAAAGGACCCCCTTCAAGCTTCCCGGAATTTCTTTAGGACCACGGGGCGTTCCTTTCCTCGAAATGACCATTAAAAACATTGGTCCCTTTTACAACATTAACCTGTTTATCATAATGTATATAAACGAGCTTCGCAGGGCTTAATGGTATAGCTTTAAGGGCATAACACGCAGAACCGATTTCAAAGTCCAAGGGACGGCCAGCTATTCGCTTTATTTAAGACGATAAATGAATTCAGAAACTGAAAACTGTTCGGGGGCCCTGTGTTTATTATGCAGAGTAAGGACGGCCATAAACCTTTGTAACATAAACTGGTTCTGAAGATGGGCTTTTCGTTTTTGCATTCAAGAGCTGGTAACGCTCAGGCCCGTAGCCAGGTCAAAGTCAGCAGGGGGCACCATTACCCAGCAAAAGGGGCATCTTTACTTTTTCTTTCTTTTTTCCTCTTTTCTTCTTTTTTCAGCCGGGGGGGGGGGACACTCCACACCTAGCGCGTAGGGGGGCACGGCCCCCAGTGCCCCCCCCCCCCTTGGCTACGGGGCTGGTAACGCTCAAAAGCCATTAGTAGAGACATGAACTTCTGACAGGGAGCTAATAAACTAATCTGAAACTAGCACTCATTACACAGTTCAGCAGTTTAGAAAAAAAAAAATGGCCGTGTTCTTTTTTTAAACACACGTGCACACGCATGACGTCACACATACTGAGCTGCCGCGACGTATTCCTCTGACCTTTTTGATTTGCATATTCAAATGAAAGCTAACGATAAAAAAGAGGAAAAGAATATCCCAAGCACGTACTTTTCTATACTTGTAATGAAATGACTTGGAGGAGGGGGGGGGGTACCTCAATGACTATAAATATCTACCAATCAATAAATGAGAGTTGGTTTTCTGGGATGACATTTGTTTAGCTGCGAATGAAGGTATCTGACCTTCGATATTGTTGTTTACATGTGTAAACACTTCGTCTGAATTGAGTCATTGATCAGTACTTTTGAAACAAAATCTATCTATCTATCTATCTATCTATCTATCTATCTATCTATCTATCTATCTATCTATCTATCTATCTATCTATCTATCTATCTATCTATCTATCTTCTATCTATCTATCTATCTATCTATCTATCTTCTATCTATCTATCTATCTATCTATCTATCTATCTATCTGACTGACTGTCGGTCTATCGAGAGAGAGAGAGAGGGAGGGAGGGAGAGAGAGTGAGAGAGAGAGAGGGAGGGAGGGAGGGAGGGAGGGAGGGAGGGAGGGAGAGAGAGAGAGAGAAACGGGCACAGGTTGCGAAACTGGGGACCATAACCAGGGTCGCCACGAGGGTGGCACCCGAATACCTATTAGGGCCCCGTGCCTCAGGAACAAAAACGATTTCCATTGTCTACGACAAAATGGCCAGGCTGTTGATGATAGGTTCCCAGATAGATAGATAGCCTATCACGGATCTCTGGTCTCGACCAAGCAATGACCAACATCCGCAAACTTCAAAGTCAAGTCAGTTCAGGGCCACCCTTGACAAATATGTACCTACATGCCCCCCCCCCCCGCATGGGCCCTGACTTTTTTTGGGGGGGGGGGAAGGGGGAGAGAGAGAGATGGTGTTACGACGCATTCGAAATTTATTTATTTATTCATATATTGCGGTTGCAGCAAAAAAAAAAGGACGGTCAGTGTTTGTAAGGGGGTGGGGGGTCCGTTGACTTACAGGCTGCTGACCGGATGTACAGTAATGGATATCCCAGCTCCTGATGACCCACCCACCCCGTGCTATGTAATTTTTAATTTTAAATAATCACCTGTGGGATTTGGTAATAATTATTTTTTCATGTCTTTGATGCGGGGGGGGGGGAAGGGGAGATAAGTATTTCTCCGGTCCGCCTAGACCAGGGCTTCTTAAACTTTTGTAATTCACGACCCCATTTAGGATTGCGAGTTTCTTGACGACCCCATACAAATATAAAAGAAAAATAAATTAATATTTTACAATTTAAAAAACATTTTCTGTTAAATTGTATTTTTATCTCTCGCGAACCCAGAATTTTGTTACGCGACCCCAAATGGGGTCGCGACCCATAGTTTAAGAAGCCCTGGCCTAGGGCATGGAAGACAACAATATCACTTGTTGAGCGATTTTTTCTTTCGTTAAGTTCATCAACAAGTTTCTAATATTTATAAAATAAAATTGCAGATTAATCATGGAGTGCATGTTGACTTTAAATGCATAGTGTGTGTTGCGTGTGTGTGTGTGTGTGTTTGAGCCCATATGTACATGTGTGTGTGTGTGTGTGTGTGTGTTTGAGCCTTTATGTGTGTGTGTGTGTGTTGGTGACAGAGCAAAATAACACATCACTGGTTTTTTCATGTCTGACACGCGCCTCACGTCTGCTGGCTCGTCCTCTCCGTCACGTGATACAGTTGTGTTATATGACGTGGCATCCCGCGTAGGAAAGATTGCATGTCTATAATTGCACACGTAAATTGTGGGGGGTGGGGGGGGGGTAAAGAGAGAGAGAGAGATAGAGAGAGAGAGAGAGAGAGAGAGAGAGAGAGAGAGAAAGAGAGAGAGAGACAGGCAGAGAGCCTCAGAAATAATGAACAAGAAATAGAAAGACAGAAAGAACAACGAAAAAAAAAAAACTGTGAAATATGACTGAATAGTTTATACAGAGCTGCTAACAACAAAGACTCCCCCCTCCCCTCCCCCTCCTGCCAACCACCCAGCTCTTTTCATTCCTTCTGTCCATCTGACCCTGTTGAGCCACCCCGGGTCATCTCTCCCAGAGTTACAACTGGACTGACCCCCCCACCCCCACCCTCCGTCCATCACTCCCTGGGTCTCTAGCACCCAGAGGCCCAGCGATCTCCCACCCCCCCTCCTCCCTCCCTCCCCATCGCGACGATAATTCAATTTGCTCCCAGCCCGTGGCGTCCAGAGAGACATTCTTCCACGCCCCCCCCCCCCCGTTGTCCTCACACTTTACTTTCTTCCTTCATCCCACGCAACCCCTACATTCCTTCTCTCTCTCTCACTCTATCTCTCTCACTCTGTCTGTCTCTCTGTCTCTCTCTGTCTCTCTTGTTCATTCTTTCTATCCATCTCAACCACCACCCACCCCACCCCTGGCCCTCCTAGTCAGTCGGTCACGTTTCGACAAGTGGGAATTGTCATTTGAGGGCGTATAGCTGGAAATGGGGGGTGGGCATCATTGGGCGACACGCTTGCATGGCCGCCCATGTGATGTCTGGGGAGGAAGTGGTGTGTAGATTCAAATGTGGAATATCTATCTATCTATCTATCTATCTATCTATCTATCTATCTATCTATCTATCTATCTATCTATCTATCTATCCATCCATCCATCCATCCATCCATCCATCCATCCATCCATCCATCCATCCATCCATCCATCCATCTATCTATCTATCTATCTATCTATCTATCTATCTATCTATCTATCTATCTATCTATCTATCTATCTATCTATCTATCTATCTATCTATCTATCTATCTATCTATCTATCTATCTATCTATCTATCTATCTATCTATCTATCTATCTATCTGTCTGTCTGTCTGTCTGTCTGTCTGTCTGTCTGTCTATCTATCTAAATCTATCTAAATCTATCTATCTATCTATTTGTCTATCTTTTTATCTATCTATGTCTATCTATCAATCTGTCTGTCTGTTTCTCCACCCATCTGAAACCTCGGCATGTGCATAGCTAAATTATCTCCCTTAATTTTTGTCTGCAGTTAGACGTCTGGTCAGAACATGTTCCCTTTTTATTTACCTATTTTTTACATTCGAGTAGCCAGTGTTAATCGGTCGATAAATATTTCTGGCCCTGCGGTCAACCAGAATGCCGAAGGGTTCAGATCATGGACTGACTAGCGGTGTTGTCCACCCTCAAAGTCTAGATGGGTTATCGCCACTTGAGCTGCGGACAGTCGCGCGGGATACCCTGTGCAGGCCTAGATGACGTCATGGTTTGAGATTATTTTCACAAAACGCCATGGTTTGAGATTATTTTCACAAAACGCCATGGTTTGAGATTATTTTCACAAAACGCCATGGTTTGAGATTATTTTCACTAAGTCCACCACAGAAATTCCATTAGTTTCAAGTTTACATAGACAAACACATTTACTGATAGATACCAACTGATATTAAATAAACATACATTGAAAAAAAAGGGAAGATTCAAGAATTACAGAACTGGAGGCAGAAGAGAATTTTAAATGGTGGATCGTGCAGTTTTTTGTGTGTGTATGTGCGCGTGTGCGTGTGGGTGAATCAACGAATATAGTGTAGTGTTAATTTTTTGTGTGAATACCTTTACGTACCACTACATGTCTTTGTATCTGTGAATGTTTGTGTATTACTGCCTCCCTGTTTGAATGTTTATATTGAGTGTATGTGTGCGCTTAAAGATGGGTGCATGTCAGTGGGGATATGAGTGAGTGCGTGGTTGTGTCTTCATGTGCGATGTTATGTGTTAGTTTCTGTCTTTGTGTCTCCATGCGCTTGAAAATAAGTATCTGTGTCTTGTGTGCTTTTGCTGTGAGTCTATATTTGTGTGTGTGTGTGTGTGTGTGTGTCAGTGTGCGTGCAAATTACATTGATGTACATATTTCTTCGCGAATTTTATAAGTGTAATTAATTTGTATGTCTTCTATTCAATTGTGGTGAACACAATCACTGTATCGTATTGAAAAGAAAAATACAAGTATCTTTGTATAGCCATTGAAAAATACACTTATGTTTGTATAGCGATAGAATAATACAAGTATGTTTGTATAGCGATAGAATAATACAAGTATGTTTGTATAGTGATAGAATAATACAAGTGTGTTTGTATAGCGATAGAATAATTCATATATGTTTGTATAGCGATAGAATAATACAAGTGTGTTTGTATAGCGATAGAATAATACAAGTATGTTTGTATAGCCATATAAAAATACAAGTATGTTTGTATAGCCATATAAAATACAAGTATGTTTGTATAGCCATATAAAAATACAAGTATGTTTGTATAGCCATATAAAATACAAGTATGTTTGTATAGCCATATAAAAATACAAGTATGTTTGTATAGCCATATAAAATACAAGTATGTTTGTATAGCCATATAAAAATACAAGTATGTTTGTATAGCCATATAAAAATACAAGTATGTTTGTATAGCCATATAAAGATACATATATGTTTGTATAGCCATAGAAAAATACAAGTATGTTTGTATAGCCATATAAAAATACATATATGTTTGTATAGCCATATAAAAATACAAGTATGTTTGTATAGCCATATAAAAATACATATATGTTTGTATAGCGATAGAAAAATCAGCACACAATAGACATTGTTACACTTTCTCAATGAAACATTGACAAAAACAAAAAAAATAAACATAAACAACAACTTTCTATTATAAACGTGAGCGTCTATAAATATAAATATATAAATATTTATTTACTGCATTTGCAGTTTGTCAACAAATATAATGACAGATTACTTCCAGCACACACACAGTTTTTATAGTTTAGCAATGAATGGAGTGAGAAGACAAAGTGCAGAATATTTTGAAATATTATAATTTGATCATTTCATAATTACAAGATAATTACTTCTGATTTTGACACAATTATTCAAACAATTTTAAACAAAAGTCTATTTTTTAAAAAAAAAGTCTACACAAACAAAAAGGACAATAAAAGTTTTTGTTTTGTTTACTTTGAATGTTTACTTTGAATGTTTACTTTGAATGTTTACTTTGAATGTTAACTTTGAATGTTTACTCCTGAATGTTTACTTCTGAAGGTTTACTTCTGAATGTTTACTTTTGAAGGTTTACTTCTGAATGTTTACTTCTGAAGGTTTACTTCTGAATATTTACTTCTAAAGGTTTACTTCTGAAGGTTTACTTCTGAATGTTTACTTCTGAATGTTTACTTTGAATATTTACGTAAAGAATTTGAAAAAAAAAATCGTCTTATAAAAAAACCTAGTCTCGTAGAATTTTGATTCACCCTATCCTCCATGCACCCCTTTACGCCCTCCCTGCTGTTGCCCCCATGCAACAACACCCTCCCTCGCCCGCCCCTTTACCAGTTTCTTTTAAAAAAAATAAAAACTTAAAAAAATAGGAGGGGGAGGAAACTGCCGATTTGTAACGGTTTGAGAAGGGAGGCTAATTTGGTCGGCAAGTCACATTTGGCATGCCATATGGACACACTTGGGGGCGTTGTCGGCCAGGACCGAGCCTCGATCCTGAAGCCAGAAATGATGAGGACCCCGCGATGATGATGATGATTCCCCCCCCCCCTCTACCCCCAGGTCTCCTCCGGGCTATTGGATGGGAGAAGATGCGGGGAGGGAGGGACGCAATAGTTAGAGAGAGAGAGAGGGGGGGGAGGGGCTAAAGTGGCGGGTGGGGTGGGGGGGGGGAAGGGTGTCTTTTTGATGTGCCGGGAGAGTAGGCGCTGAAGATGGTGCCGAATACTTTAAAAAAAAAAAAGAACGATGCATCTGTTACTTTAAAAAAAGATGGGGTGCCGCGCTCCCCCTCCCCTCATTTAAGTAATTGGCTGTCATTATGACAGTGTTATGGCTGAACTGTCAATACACACACAGATGAACTATGACATTGACAGTCCAATAATAAAATCTAATAAACATTATATCAACAATCGAAATAGGAAATTCTCGTTGCCATGTGTTTTTTTTTTAGGCATCGGGGGGGGGGGGGCGCTGTGCGTCCTTCCTCCGGTTCTCAACCTTTTCCCCGCGAATGTACCCTAATGTTGCACAAGTGCGTCCGCGGGGAACCACTCTTACCTACATTCGCGAAATAAATATACCTATTTTCAATATGGAATGTGTTTACATTCCTAATGCGGCACGTGGGCACGTGGTTTTGGGTGACGAGTCACGCAGAAATGTGGCCATCTTTTTTCAAACTCTTGGTTGTTCTAATTTAGGGGTCGGCAACCTTTTGAGACGGAAGAGCCAAAAGTTATAATTTACAATTTTCTCAGTTGTTTAAAGAGCCGCTAAAATTGTTGTTTCAATATTATGGTATTTGATTAGGCCGCAATTCAACATCGAAAGTGCCGCAACTTGACATCGAAAGAGCCGCATGCGGCTCGCGAGCCGCAGGTTGCCGACCCCTGTTCTAAACTAAAATTAGATGTCGCTGCGTACCAGAGCTAGTCTTAGTTATTTTGAGGCCCGCGACAGAAACTTCCAGACGATGTTTATTGAAGTCCCTGTACAAAAGCTTTATATTGGGGGGCAAAGTTAGTATCTAGGTGTTGTGGCGCCCTGTGCGAGTTACGCTTTTTGGCGCCCTCCTTCCAATCTAAAAAGAGCAAAACCAGCAGTACCCTTCATACGCCACTGATCGGGGGGCATTTTTAGCATAAGATTTTTTTTTAGTAATTAATGCATCGAATTAGGTCACTTCTGGTATTCGCACAGACTTTTGACTTGTTCAAAGGCCTACATCTCTACACTCACTCGACAGCAGCTGATAGGATACTTAATAAATCTACAGTTAACTGGTTAATCGCGTTAATCTATTTTTCACGCTTCCCCACGTCTCTTCGTTATAACATTACCATGACAAGTTAAATTTGAAAGTTATTATTTTAATAAAAAATGTGTTATAAAATTAACATTTTAGGGTTTCAGAGGTTAAAGAAAAATAATTCACGGCGATCTGGATTCTATTAATAACTCTGTCGTTCTATTTATGGATATTGTTCAAAACAAGTTAATAGGATGCAAATTGTTCTTGATTCGTCTGGTGCTTATCGGGAATTCCATTCGTGTGTAATATTTATTTTTTTCAAATTTTTAAATGGATTTTCCCGTTGCAATATCCAATTTAAAGAAGCGTTTTAAGAGCATCGAAGGCATGTCTCACAAGAAACGGGTAAACCCGTTATAATCGGAATGCTCTCTTCATTTTTACATCTCCCGTGAAATGTTATTATTTCACCATATCCCTATCAAACAGCTAACATGCCCTCCCCCCACCCCCCCCCGACCATTAAAACACGGCACTCCCCTACCGCTCACGTACTAAATTGACCAGAATCAAAGAAGATTGCGCCCCGGTTCGCCCCCACCGGTTTAGGAGTGGGGAGGGGGGGGGGCTTTTACTGCCGTTTATGATATGGATGAATGGATTTCACAAGCATCGGGTGTTCATTTTTTGTTTGGTTTGGCCCGACGGAAGTACGAGTGGTGTATGCGCGTGCCTGTGTGTGTGTGTGTGTGTGTGTGTGTGTGTGTGTGTGTGAGCACGCGCTGCCTGTTGTTCCCGGGGTGAGCTCTGTGGGTTTTGTTTACAAACATCAGGCTAAAAAAAAACACACACACACACTAACGGTCATATGATGATAGCGTCATTCTCTTCACTTGGCTGACCCGCCAAGAGTCCTGGGCCTTAAAAACAACAACAACAACAACACACAAAGCAGTCAACAGTTAACTAAGTAAAACTCTCTTGGGCGACGTGGTTGTGACGAGGCCAACAGTACGGTAAGATGTAAGGTGTGTGGGTAGACTGAATAACTTGACCAGGTAGTACAGGAATAGATTTTTATATTCCCGACCGTTTGTCGATATTGAAACAACGACCTGTGATTGGTCCTTCCCCCCCCCCCCCAATCCAATTCACCTTTTGTTTTCAATGCAACTTTTGTTGTTTGTTTGTTTAGGTCACCCTAGTAGTGACTACTTGCTTCCTGCCCACACCACCACCCTACACTTCTAGTGAGAGATGATACGAACTTGTAAAACGAAGTAACCCCCACCCCCCCCCGCACCCCTCCCCCTCCCCTCATCTCATGTAAATAGAATAAAATAGAAAAGAAACGTTTCTAATTACTGGTAACCTATTATATTACATGCTCAACTAATATTTTTTTTTTGTTTTTTAATTTGGCGGCCCTCTTCATATCAGCCCGCGGTCCACTGATAGATCGCGACCCAACATTTTTGAGAACTACTGGGCTAGACACTGATAGTTTAAAAACTATACTTTTGTTCCCCCCCCCCCCAAACTGTATGTAAATGTATTCGCTGCTATGGAGAATTTCGTTCTAATTTTCATCTAATTTCAGTTTCAGATTATTACTTTAAGGTGCCGCAAATATCTAACCATACCCCCCTCTCCTCTCCCCACCACACACACACACACACACCACCTCGTTCAAATAAAACCAAAACTTCAAGGGGGACCGGGGAGGAGGAGGAGGAGTATGGGGGAAGGGTGTTCGACTTGTCGTCAAGAGGCCCCCGGGGGTGACGTATTGAAACAGTGGGTGTGTCCACTTCACGATGACTCTGTCTCCAGGGGGGGGGGGGGGAACGCTACTCGACTGAGCAGCCACCCTATCGACTCTCTCCCCTTGTGCCCACTTTGGGCGCAGCGTCTGCATCGGAGCAGAGCAGACGTGAATTTTCAAAAGTTTGTTCAGAATGCACAAGATTCCCTCCGTCTCTCTCTCTCTCATCCTCGCTTTTGTTTCGACCCTCTTGATTTCTCGACATTTCAAAACTCTCAAAGAAACTTTTTTAGGTTGCGTGTTTTGTTTCATTGTCACGTGATTTTTGAAAGATTTCTACGTAATTATTTAGAGAGTTCCAATTTCTTCGCCAATGTCAGAGAATTTATTTAATGAATTATTTTACGTTCCTTTATTTTTTTTGTTATTATTTATGTCTGAATAAGTAACACTTGGTACCGGTCCGTGGATGAAATGGTACTGCGGCCCCTAAGAAAACATTCAATTATTTCCTATTTATTTACTGTGGTGTACTTCTCTCGGGATTGTGCGACTTTCTATGGACGATGGGTGGTTAATAGGGAGCTGTGTGATCGTGTGGCGTTGTGTAAATCAAAACCATCTAAAAATAAATACAATAATCAACGTCGTCATCGCCCCCTCCTCCCTCCTCCCTCCCCCCGGGCAGCGATGAAATTATCAAACGTCGACCGGTCCTCTGAGAGAAATAGGGTTGGGGACCACTACTTCCGGTCACCGTAGCAGAAAGGTTCTTATGCGTTTTGGTCAAACTGGATGACCGCGGAGCAGCCAACAAAAACAAAAGGCTCACATCTATTATATAACGCGTGTTGGTGTGAATCCGTTGAAGTCTGGGGATTGTGGCCTTCTGGAATTAGTGCATGTCGTATATGACGCAAAGTTTTGTTTTCAATTATTAAATTTAAAAAAAAAATAAATAAAATAATTTATACAATTTTAGAGTAAGTGGAGTGGTTGGGGGGGGGGGCTATGTATTGGAGGTCTGTGTTGGGGTGTGTGTTGGGATCTGAGTTGGGTTCTGTGTTGATTCTGTGTTAGGGTCTGTGTTGATTCTGTGTTGGGGTCTGTATTGGGGTCTGTGTTGGGGTCTGTGTTGGGGTCTGTGTTGGAGTCTGTGTTGGGAATTGTGTTGGGGTCTGTGTTGGGTTCTGTGTTGATTTTGTGTTGGGGTCTGTGTTGATTCTGTGTTGGGGTCTGTGTTGGGGTCTGTGTTGGGGTCTGTGTTGGGGTCTGTGTTAATTCTGTGTTGGGGTCTGTGTTAATTCTATGTTGGGTTCTGTGTTGATTATGTGTTGGGGTCTGTGTTGATTATGTGTTGGGGTCTGTGTTGGGGTCTGTGTTGGAGTCTGTGTTGGGGTCTGTGTTGGGGTCTGTGTTGGGATCTGTGTTGATTCTGTGTTGGGGTCTGTGTTGAATCTGTGTTGGGGTCTGTGTTGGGGTCTGTGTTGGGGTCTGTGTTGGGAAATTGTAATCGGATGAAGTGGGAGGGGGGCCCAATTGTATATATGTATATATATATATATATATATATATATATATATATAAATTGTTATAAGGGACACAAACGATATAAAACAAAATATAAATCCCTATGAATCCTTTCTTCATTAAAATATTATATACATAATGTCTGCATAAGAAAAGTGTTGTAGTAGAAAGTCAATCATGATGTTATCTCACAATGGATCTCACGTTAGGAGTGGTGGGGATGGGGGGGGGGGGGTTAGGAAATGAGGGAACCGGGAAAGGCGTAAGGGGGGGGGAGGCTCACTTTTTGATCCTGATACCAGTAACAAGCCCGTCCTTCAAAAAAAAATAAAACCCAACCCCCACGGGCGATTTTTTTTTTTTTTGGGATAAAATTAAAACCTTTTAATTATGTCCTCTACCAGGGCATGCACGGGCTGAACCCCTAACCCCCCCCCCCCTCTGTCCTATCACCTCAAGCCGAGATCCCACCCCCTCCATCATACGCTCCCACCCGTCCTCCCAACAATCACCCTCCTGCTGTGAGACGTCCCCTACCCCCCACCCCTTTCCACTTTCTCTTACCGTTATACGGCCTCGCTTTTCATCGCCTTCTAGCCCCCCCCCCCCCCCCCTTTTTTTTTTTCATTTCTTTTGTTTCAGAATTGTCTGTTCCGGTCTGAGGAGCGTACTAAGTGGCGGCGGGGTGAGGGGGGAGGAGGAGGAGGAGGAGGTTGGGACGGGGTGGACGCGGATGGAGGTGCGGGGGTGTGGGGGAAGAGTGATCCACAGGAACAGTATCACAGCGTTAAAAGGAAAAAAAAAATATAGTGTCCCTTTTCCCTATACAGATGGCGCTGTAAGACCTAACGGGCGAATGAATACAAGGGTGGGGTAATGAGTGGGGCGTGGCCGAAGAGGGCGATGGATTAGTTAGACCCGGGCGGATTTTATTTTTATTATTTTTTTTTTCAAATGTGTGTGTCGCTTCCTATTTCATGAGGGGAAAAAAACACAATAACTAACAGGCATGTTCTCAATGGATTTTTAGCTGGTGGTCGCTAATTAATAAGAAGACCTGGCACACACTCTCGCTCGCGACGACAACACAAACAAATAAGAGTCATTTGCCAAGTTGCACTTTTTGTTTTTGTTTTTGAGGTTTGGTTTGGTCGAGAGTTGAGAATTTGGCTTTTCTGATTTGCATCGCCCCTGAAAAGAATGTTAGTAGCTCAAATGTCGGCGCGTGCTTTGGGGGACTCGATGCGCATGTCAAAAGGACTAGTTGTGGCGAGTGGATAGAGAGTTTAAAAAAAAGGGGGAGATAATGTTAACCAATCATAAGACGTCTCTTTCCGAAAATTAAAGATAGCCAAGGGACATGATTCTTGTCTGATCTTTTAATAAGTGATCGTTAAAAAAAGGTTATTGTAAAAAAAAAAACAATAACAACAACAACAACGAAAAAAGTTTGTCTAACATGTATTTATTATTCATTCCATCTACAGACTAGCCCAAAGGTGGGCAAACATTTTGAATTGTGGGCCACAATTAATTCTTATGTTTGAAATATGGACCGGGACAAGATCAGACGGGTGAAGTATTTGCATGTCACGTGACGAACTTATGGTTTTGAAGCCCCCCACCCCCACCCCATTGCTTGTAACAGAATTACGGACCATAGTTGGCCCACAGGCAGGCTGTAGTATGCCCACTCTTGTAATAGTGTTGCTACCGTCATTCTAAAATATCTATCTATCTATCTATCTATCTATCTATCTATCTATCTATCTATCTATCTATCTATCTATCTATCTATCTATCTATCTATCTATCTATCTATCTATCTATCTATCTATCTATCTATCTATCTATCTATCTATCTATCTATCTATCTATCTATCTATCTATCTATCTATCTATCTATCTATCTATCTATCTATCTATCTATCTATCTATCTATCTATCTATCTATCTGTCTGTCTGTCTGTCTGTCTGTCTATCTATCTATCTATCTGTCTATCTATCTGTCTATTTATTTATCTATCTATCGCACTGACCCAGACAAACAGTACACTTATATATATATATAGGGCCGTTCACATATTATATAACTCAAAATGTCAATTTTTTACCCCCCCCCCATATAACATTAAATAACACAAAAAACTCCCCCAATATAACAAAGATAAAAAATGTGCAAACCCCCCCCTCCTCTTCGGCGTTATATATAACATGTGAACGGCCCCTTATAAATAAGCAGAATGTTTGTTTGTCTGGGTCAGTGCGATATTGTTAGAACAATATTACCATAGCAACCTTCAATTTATTTCATATCATGTTTTGCTATCGTAGAAAGTAAAAAAAAAATATGATCATAGAATATTGAGACAAGCCCGCAGTTAGTGATGACGTCATTCGACTTCTTCTTTCCTCTACTACCCACCAACCCTTCCCACCATACACATTCATGCGACTAACGTCATAACATTTGCGAAGTGGTCCGTGATTATGTGTACGAAGTGTGTGTGTGTGAGTGTGTGTGTGTGTGAGAGATAGAACGCACACACACACACACACACACGTATCCAGTGAGTAACTCACGTGACTGTTAGTGTATAATTGGGGGGCAGGGGGGGAGGGGGTGGTATAACCTAGTTAGTGGATGCAAGCAGCTACCAGTGTGAGCAGTTAAGTCTAGAAAGTACAAAACTGATGGTGTGAGTAAGTAAAACTTAGAAAAAGGATTTTGGCTCGGATGGGGGACAATTGGGCGACAATGTGTGGGAGAGGCCCGATCAGACATGGCCGAACCACGGCTCGAGGGCCAAGTGCATTCGCGTCAATCGGCCATCAAAGTGTTATTACTATTTTTTTTTAAATTTTCATTCATTACTTTATATTTTTCTATTACTTCTACAATATACAGTTTTTCGCTTCTCAGAGTTTATGAAGCTTCACTGGCAGTGAATATACTACAGTGTTTCTCATAGAGTTTGTCCTGATCCCAATCTCTCCGGAAAATGAATTAATGAACCTTTTATTGTATATCCGTTTGTCTTATTTATATCTTATATCTATTTATATCTTATATCTATTTATATCTTATAATGTTTTATTTTTCATCTCTAAAAAAAAGGATACATACTTCTTTTTGAATTTAATTAAAATAAATAAAATTAATCTTCCCAAGCGGGGAATCGAACCCCGGCCGCCGCGGTGAGAGCGCGGAATCCTAGCCACTAGACCACTTGGGATTGTAACCGTCAGTGCAGACTACAGATATTATTCAAACTAAACGAAAGCAGCGCTTACAATTCTCTTGAGTTCTAAATATAGAACTTTAGTGGTGAGAGCGCCAGAGCGACGACTTAAGTTCTTCCTCAATAAAAAAAAAAAATGGAGCGCGTGCGGTAAAGCGCTCGACTGTCGACCTTCCGAGGGCACCTGCAGTTCTGACCGGCGTGACAATTTTTCAGGCCATAGCAATCTCCCTTCCATGTCTCCCGGGGAACGCATACACTTAGCTTAGCGCTGTTTGGCTACGGTTGGGATGAAAAAAAAAAAAGATGGGCACCATAAAAAGCTGTGCTTTATGGCAGTGGTCGCCAACCCACGGGCCGAGGACCGGTACCGGTCCGTGGAACGAATGTTACTGGGCCGCCCAAGAAACATTAAAATTATTTACCTTTTCATTTATTTCCCTAATGATTGTGCGACTTTCCATGGACGAGAAATAATCAACCCCCCCCCCCACATGTCCAGTGGGCCGCGGTGAGATTATCAAACAACTGACCGGTACGTGGCAAGAAAAAAGGTTAGGGGACCACTGGTTTGTAGGACCTAAGAGATGTCATCTCATCTTTACAGGGGGGCGCAACACACACACACACACACACACACACACATATACACACACACACACATTGGTTAGTCGGGTATCATGCAGTACCACCGTAACTGCTGGAACCCATTCGCATTGTTACATCACGCTAAATTATCTAGGGCAGGTTAAAGTGGTCTCTCGAACAACTCCCATGCAGCTTGACAGGTGGAGGTGGAGCTATAGCAAGGGAAGGCAGTAAAATGCCGGCCCTAACACTTATCAGGGCGCCGAGCTTTGGACCGGAGGGAAGGGCGACGTTTTGGATTTTTTTTTTGAGGAGAAGAGGGGAATAGAGGGTCCCATTTGACTTAGGAAAACTGAGTATTATTTATGTTTTGAACTATTCTCTCTCCCCCCCCCCCCCACCAAACTAATGTCAGTCAGTTTCAAATCAAAAGTCAGTTTAAGACTTAGTATTAGTGAATTTTAAAAATAGTTTTAATGAATATTAAAACTTGATTTAGTGAATTTTAAAACTAATATTAGTGAATTTTAAAACTAGTATTAGTGAATTTTAAAACTAGTATTAGTGAATTTTAAAACTTGATATTTGTGAATTTTAAAACTAGTATCAGTTAATTTTAAAACTCGTATTAGTGAATTTTAAAACTAGTATTAGTGAATTTTAAAACTAGTTTTAATGAATTTTAAAACTTGATTTAGTGAATTTTAAAACTAATATTAGTGAATTTTAAAACTAGTATTAGTGAATTTTAAAACTAGTATCAGTGAATTTTAAAACTTGATATTTGTGAATTTTAAAACTAGTATTAATGAATTTTAAAATTTGACATTAGTGAATTTTCAAACTAGTATTAGTGAATTTTAAAACTTGATATTAGTGAATTTTATGAATATGAAGAGTGAATTATGATTTTTCTTTAAATTATTAAATATACATGTATATAGTAGCGTAGGTATGAGGATGTGCCATCGCACAGGGCGCCGAAATAGGAAGGGGCGTCGAAAGAGCACTGATAAATGATCTAACATTTTCAGATTGGGAGCAGGGTGCTAAAAATGAAACTCGCAAAGGGCGCCACAATAGCTAGCTACGGGCAGACGCGCAACTAGACCAAACTTTCAGGGGGGGGATGCAAAAAAAATCACTTGTATTTAAAAATCACATTATTTATATATTTGTATTTTATTTTAAACAAATTTTGGTCTAATCTTTTAATTTTTCTTAATTGGGGGGGGGCATATGCCTCTAATGCCCCCTCTATGTCACAATATCGGCTGGCGTAGACGATACTATTTCTGAATTTATTTTTTTTAGACTAGAAACATGCAGGCTAACGTGAGTAGAGACTTGACGGTACACATATCCAAAGTAATTATTGTTATTATTATTTTCAGAGGCGTATCTAGGGATGGGGAGGGAGGTCTAAATTCGAAAGTACCCCCGGGCCCCAGCTTGAGGGGGACAACCCTAACATTTTTTTACATTAAATATTAAGTACAATATCTCGTGTCATGATGTCGAATGTCAAACTGTAGGGGCGCGCGCAAAGAGGTCAAGCTCCCTCCTCACCCCCCCCCCCCAATCCGTAGGTTTGGCACTCATTTTTTTTTAAATTCGAAACTCACCTGAATTCTGGCTTCATTTAGTTTCGTTATCCTGGCGAGCTCCTCTCTGCAGTAGATGTCAGGGTAGTGGGATTTGGCGAAGGCGGCTTCTAACTCTCTGAGTTGTTCCTGTGATGGGGGAACACACAAGCAGACAAAGAAAAAAAACAATTTTGAGTATTACCAACACAAAAAATATATATTTACTAGCTGTACCCTGCTTATCCTTTGCATAGAGTTATATCCCCTTAGGCTTGATCGGTAGGCTAGGTTATTTTTTTTTTTGGTTTCGGGCAGATCCGATTTTTTCATGATTGTATTTTAAACTGGAATACTGTTGTATTAACTATTTACTTTCGATTTAACGCAGAACCCACATCGCTTTTATATATATTATTTATACACCGGGGGGGGGGGGGTGGATATGTGATGCTCTGATTGGGGGGGGGTGGGGGTGGCAGATATCAATGTGTAGATCGCATGGTTCGATTGTATAGCTAGGCTATATTTAGCGCATGACTCATACACCTTGTTACTGTATTATTGTTCGAGATGTTTGATCATGTGATCCCGTAGTGCCTAGACAGCACTGCACCCAGTGTATATAAGCTGGGGACGTGTAGAAGTTCCAGGGGAGGGGGGTGGCTTTCTTATAGGCAACCGTCTAGGGCCCTCCCTTGGCAAATGGGCCCCTTTCATTTATAATTTCTACTAAATTGGGGGGGCTGAGAGGGCCCCCGCCCAGGTATTTTTGCTACGTATCTCAGAACTCTCCACCTCAATGGTTTCAAGAGCACTTATTGTCATTGCAACTAGAAAAAGAGAAGCTCTTATACCAATGGGCTATATTCTCTCACAATAAGCCTTCCAGGATCTGCTCACCACCCCCCCATCTCCGTCGCCCTAATATACTCCCTATCTGGAGTAGACTCTTAGCCCGCCCATGACTGTGTCATTAAACACAGTTGAAGATATACAGTTAATTAAAAAGTAGCCATTTATTTTCCCACCGTTCACAGTACAACACAGATCTAATTTTAACACGTGTCCTTTAATTCGGCCAGGTCATTGTAAACCGCTCAGCTTATACAACTTTAAAATAATTATTCCGATCCCCCCCTCCCCACACCGAATAGAAAAACCTTAGATCTATCTATGCAAACCTTATGGGTGAATGGTAACAGGCGCGCACTTACGCGCGCGCACACACACACACACACGCGCACACACTTCTGTCAGCTCACCTGTGTGAATGTTGTCCGGTGGCGGCGCCGGGCCGGTGTGGGGCACGTGCCGCTCCCGGGCGTGTGACCCGTCGCGGAACCCGGCGACGCCCCGCCTAAGGAGGCCGCGGACGACATGGAAAGAACTGGACTGGCGCCCTCAGCTTTGATCTTTTTGAATGCACCTTCTTGACCTAGTTTGAAGGGGGGAAACAAAAATTTAAAAACAAAAAAAAAAATGATCAATGAACGAACAATTTTTGGCTTCTTAGGTGTAAAAAACGTTGCTAAGGCCGGATGGCTTAATAAGCCGGATAAACCGGTGCTCTAAACGTCATAATAATAATATCTGGCCTCACATGTAATAGTAATACAGGCGGCCCTCGACTTTCGCACATTCTACTTTCGCACAATTCGCTAATTTGAACATTTTTAAAAAAATATTTTAAATGTGTTTTTAGAATCGTCCGTAAAAGCGCTAGTGAAGCACTTTCAGTAATTTCCGACTTTTCCCGTATAGACGGTCTACGGAATTTTCTGTCTATACCCGGTCTTTCTCCGCCCTTGTTGTTCCCAAAGCAATCGTTTTTTTTTTGTAATGTCATGATCGCCATTTTGAAAGTGATTTAGTTGGTTACGTACTGTTTATGTTATTAATATTTCCCCTCTACTTTCGAACATTCAACATTAGCACACACTTTCAGGAACCAAACTAATGTGCGCAAGTCGAGGGCCGCCTGTACACGGCGTAGCCTCGTATGTCAGTATTTTTTGTTGAACAGGTTTATTTTTTTGTTTGTTTGTTTGTGTGGTCTTAAAGTTTCATTTGTGCATTTGTTTCATGTTTGTACAGAAAAATGTGGGATAATTTATTTAAAATTCTAATGTTTAAAAAACAAAAAATGTTTCCCAAGCGGGGAATCGAACCCCGGCCGCCGCGGTGAGAGCGCGGAATCCTAACCACTAGACCACTTGGGATCATGTCTTAATGTGTGGAAATCATGTACTGTTGACTAAAACCGTAATGCTTAGTACACGTGTGTTCTATTTCAGGCGCATACTTTTCTACCTGTTTCTTTTGTTACTGACTTACAGAATGTGTTGGTGTGTGTTTGTTTATGTGTGTGTATGTGTGTGTGTTTATGTGTGTGTGTGTGTTCAAGGCCGTAGCCAGGATTTTGTTTGGGGGGGGGAGCTGTGCGGTTTTGGGGGGGGGGGGGCTGTGCGGAGAGTTTTAAATAAGAAAAAATTGGAACACAATGATAAAGAAGTATATTTTATAATAGAATTTGATTTTTAGAATTAATTTGGGGGGGGGGGGCTGCAGCCCCCCTAGACCCCCCCCTCTGGCTACGGCCTTGTGTGTGTTTATGTATATGTTTTTTAGGTGAATCTAAACTTACTGCACAGTCATATGACTAATAATCTTAATAATCTGTGGTAATTAGTAATACCTGATTACACTTTGTGTTGGGGGGCAGGGGGCATGGAGGAGAAAGGGGGGGGGGGAAGGGTATCACTGGGCATGAATTGAATTAAATTTAATTCGCATACATGGGCTGTTTCCTCGCTGACCTAATTTTAGATCACGTGATCGCTTTATGATAATTCTATCAAATTTTTAGTCGAAGATGAGCCACACAACACTATTATCACCCTTAACATAGGGTCTGTGATGGTCGGGTACCTTGAACGGAAAAAAAAAATAACGAATAAAATACAAAATAAATAAATTTAGCTTCATACTCTTGAGGTTTTAAAGGCTACATCTAGCTGTGAATCATGTGCTACACTTTATTTTCAAGCTGTGTATCATGTGCTACACTTTATATCTAGCGGTGAATCATGTGCCACACTTTATATCTAGCTGTGAATCATGTACCACCCTTCATATCTATTTATAAAGCCAGAAAATACTTTATTTCTGGAAATAAAGCATATTCTACACTTCACATCTCGCTGTACAGCTATACTACACTTATATTTAGCTAAAAAAAAAACACATACTATAATTATATCCAGCAGCTATAATGTATGAACCACACTTTATATAGTTCATCGTACAGTAATAAAAAGAATGTGGCGCCCAGTCAAAGAGATTCGGGTTACTGACGATGGAAGGAGGTTATTTCATACCTAGGTGGAGGGGCTGAGGGGGGGAGGGGGTCTATAATAATATTAATAACGATATTTAGCTGTCCGTAAACAGATTTTTTTTCTGCTTTCTAACTATACGACGACATTCGATTTATAAACAAACAAACACACACACAGACACACACACACACACACACACACACACATATATATATATTTAAAAATATTTTATAAAAATTCACGGAAAATTTAAAATAAAAAAAAAATCACTACATTAAAGAAATGTTGATATAAATGATCAATACTAAAAAATATAATCGGTGATCGAACACCCTGGTGTGTTGATTATTTATGCAGATTATTGCTACTTACGCTTTTAACTTTAGAAATGATAATTTCTAAAAATATTTCGATGATGTAATGTTTTTGTACTTTTCATTGCTTTTTTTCAGCTAATTGTTTTTGAGTTGTTGTTAAATATTTTTTTAAAAATATATTTATTTAGTTGTGAAAGAAATAAACTTCCTATTATTTCGCACTCTATCGCTGCAAATGTTTAAAAAGTCTATTTACAACTTAAAAGAAGCTTTACTATTTTGCGCATTTATGTACTGGTGCACCGATGTTATAACCATAGATATATAGACTAGATCGCTTATGCTTATTTAACAGAGACCGAAAAAGTGTTTTATGTGCGGACCCAAACTTCAAAAAGAGAAGAGTACATTTCTTTATTATTTTTGCTATTTGTTTATGCAATCTATGCGTACTTCCGTACTACGTCATCATAGTTGCAAAGAATTTGTAAAAATAAATAGGTTATACTCATTGTATTCGGGGACCGACCATATAACACGTTTACATAGCCCGTAAGCGATCTAGTCTTATATATCTATGGTTATAACTGCGTAATTTTTTAATAAATCTCATAATAATTTTTTTCCAAGATTATATTTAATTGCATTTCTAGAAAAAATGTTAATTCACAGGCTCGAATTTATTAAAAATCCAGCAATGTCAAATAGAATCTACACGTGTGTTGACTTTGAATCATCCTCACTAAAGCATGTTTCAAGGTGTAACCATGGACGTAGCCAGCTTAGCTCGCGCCCGGGGCACAATACCTTTTTAGCGCCCCCCCCCCAACCATTCAAAAACCATATAATATAATATGTAAAATATACCATTTGATGCCCATTTGTGAGTAACGCCCGGGGGCCATCCCCCCCACCACTCGCTACGCCACTGGGTGTAATTACAAACCCACTAACCCACACACGCTACAGAAAGTGAAACTTATTTAAAAGCTTACTATAAATAAAGATTCCTACTTTGCGGGAATTCCCATTTCGCGGTATAGATTGAAACCGATTAACCGCGATAAAACGACATACGACCGCATATATACGTGATTTAAATATAAAAACAGAAGAAAAAAAGAAAAGTAAAACTAATAAAAAATCATTAAGTGGATTTCAAATTCATAAATGTATATTTGCTGCATAAAAAGAATAATTTTATTAATTAATTAAAACAAAAAAAAATTCTCCGTGTATATCGCATTATAATCATTGATCCATAAATGGAACTGATGTGCGCATTAATCATATTTTACTACTAATCGGAAGTCCTTGATGGTGCTACACCGTTTTAGATGTCTACTTCACTAGCATATCAAACCATTTTCACAGCAATAAACTTACAACTTACTTGTTTCAATCGATTAATACAGCTGATTATAAAAACAATGCATGAATAATCTATTTGTCGGGATTGACGCTAATTTGAAGTTTGCCTATTAGAATTCCTTTCTAAAGTTTTGTTGCGAATATGATTGATTGATAATTTGAGTTGATTTTTTCCATGCAGCCATATTGATTTGTTTACATATGGTATGCCCCTCCCACCCCCCACCAGACTGAAAATTTAACATTTCTAGGGACCTCGCGAATTTGATTAATGACCGTACACAATTAGTCTATTTTGGACTAAATCCATGGTATTTACTTTAATCGTCATTTGTAGATTGGTGAACGCGAGTCTAATTTTGTTTGTTTATTTACGAAATCTACAAAGAACGTTTTTTGATATTTTGTCATTTTAAAAGCCAAAAGAGTTTTCTGTTGGCTTTTGTTTTAAATTAAATCTGGCCCTAAAATCTGTTACTATCTGGCCCTGACATCGAGATTCGCGTAATTACGAAGTTATAAATGGAACAAAAAACAAAAAAAAAAAAAACACTATAGAATGCATTCGTAAATATATTTGTAGAAGACATTTGAACAGTTTGTGAGCTGGGAGTTGGCTGTGAAGTCGATAGTTGCAATAACCGCGAGTACACCTGGATATGGGGGTGGGGTGGGGGGGATGGGAGGGTGGAGGAACACGTCAATGTTGCAGGAGCTCACATTTTCAGGGGAAACTTCAAAAATGGCGCGACTGTTGACCTGAAGTGTTTCCAGGGTTCGATCATAGGTGAGGGACAAAAAATATTTCCCAGGTCCTTGTGAAAGTTGGTCGAAAGTCCCCACCCCCACCCCCCCCACCCCAACCCCGAAGCTTAAAATGAGTCCCCGAGTTTATTTCGGCCTGGCGTTGTGCTGGACCCCCCCCCCCCCAAACAGTTTTAAATTCCGTGGATACATAAGCACAAGAGTTCTTCACTTTGTCTGTCACTTATTAGATAAGAGACCCCGGGGTGGGGGGGGGGGAAGAATTTCAGGATGGGCACAGAGAGTGCGCGCCCAAGGCTCCTTAAACCTATAGGGCCCCCCCTCCAGAGCCCAATTTTTAAAACCCTTTGATATGTCTCTCTTTTTTTTCTAAAGCGCCCAATATTTCCCTCTGCGCCCCGGGGCGGGGGGTGGGGGGTCTCAACTGACTAAAGTCCGCCCCCTCTGATTAGGGCACATTACATTTACAAATCGGTGCACAGTGCACAGGTCGCCACCATGGGATCATGACACAAACAAGACAAAAATATTTGCAAACAGAAATTGTGCAGCATACATTTTCAGGAAGTAATTATTGACAGATTTCGGCGACCCACTTGAAATCATCTCATTACCCAAACACACACTTTGGGAACTACTGGTCATAGGATTTATTATTTCCTTTGTTTTTTTAGTACATATTATTTTGATAAACGAAGTGGCTACGGTACCATCGAGCGCCATTATATTAGGGTTAGGAATATGGCTGGTGCCCGTATTTTTTTTCGGGTACCAGCAATTATATTAGGGTAAGGAATAGGGTTAGGATTAGGGTTAGGGTTAAGAATAGGGATAGGGTTAGGGATAGGGTTAGGGATAGGGTTAGGGTTAGGGATAGGGTTAGGGATAGGGTTAGGGTTAGGGATAGGGTTAGGGATAGGGTTAGGGATAGGGTTAGGGATAGGGTTAGGGATAGGGTTAGGGATAGGGTTAGGGATAGGGTTAGGGATAGGGTTAGGGATAGGGTTAGGGATAGGGTTAGGGATAGGGTTAGGGATAGGGTTAGGGTTAGGGTGTGGAGCAATATCTATTGATGTAACCCGGAAAAAAAATACGGAGTCCCGCTTGATGGTACCGTATCTGACTTCTGTCTGTACCTACATCTTGGACGTATGTTGTACTGTTTGTCATTTTTAAAACGGAGAGAGAGAGAGATTGGTATAGTTTATTGCGATATTATAATATTTTTTCTGTTCGTACGTTTGAAATATTTGTGAGAGTGGAGAGCCCTCACGAGTGAGTCAGAAACTGAAAAGAATATTTTATATCCGCTACACGCTGGTTTGCCCGGGAGGCAGTGCCGTAGCGAGCTTAACTCGCGCCCGGGGCTCAATACCTTTTTAATACCTTTTTAGAGCCCCCTCCCCCCATTCGAAAACCATTTAATATTATATGTAAAATATACCATTTGGCGTCCCTTTGTGAGTAGCGCCCGGGGCATGATGTTCATCTTGCCCAATCCTGCCACGGACAACACTGTGTTATTTATTCTCGTGTCAATCCTCACTGTACATATGTCCTGGTCCTAACCTGTCCTGGTCCTTAAGTGTCTTTTTTCTCGAATTTCTTCAGTTTATTTCACCATGAACTGATACAAATAAGTAGTAACACTTTGTTGTTACTGTCTCAAGAATATAATAATGTCTTTCTAAGGATCACAAGTATTGACAATAGAGTCATTTGACTGTAAGGTCAAATGTCTCTCTGTATGATCCAAATTCAAGCTTTACATTCGTAATTCTTTGTTTACTATGAATCAAACTGTATTATTATTATTTTTGTTGCTTTTTTATTCCAGCTTTTGCAATGATTATTATATTTATAACCAAACACGTCAACTTTTCATTTTATTTTATTGATAATTATTATTGTAAAGCTATATTATACCTATTTGTGATTGTAAGTAGTTGGGGGGGGGGGGCGCTTGCAATTGATTGAAGGCTTCTAGAATGCGTAAAAGAAAGGGTGTCCTCCCATACACGCAGGTAAGTATGATTACACGCAGGTAAATATGATTACACGTGGGTAAATATGATTACACGTGGGTGAATATGATTACGGGCGGGTAAATATGATTACACGCGGGTAAATATGATTACGGGCGGGTAAATATGATTACACGCGGGTAAATATGCTTACACGTGGGTAAATATGATTACGGGCGGGTAAATATGATTACACGCGGGTAAATATGATTACACGTGGGTAAATATGATTACACGCGGCTAAATATGATTACACGCGGGTAAATATGATTACACGCAGGTATATATGATTACACGCGGGTAAATATGGTTACACGCAGGTATATATGATTGCACGCGGGTAAATATGATTACACGCAGGTAAATATGATTACACGCGGGTAAATATGATTGCACGCAGGTAAATATGATTACACGCAGGTAAATATGATTACACGCAGTTAAATATGATTACACGCAGGTATATATGATTACGCTCGGGTAAATATGATTACACGCAGGTAAATATGATTACACGCAGGTAAATATGATTACACGCAGGTAAAAATGTGTCAGGCCTGCACAGCGTTGCAGTGCCATTGAACACTATGCTCCTGTTTATCATTTCATTAAATACAAAATAAAAAAAAATAAACGTGTTTCGCTATTAAAAAAACAAAACATTCAAGACTGCTTGTTACGTTGAGACTCAGAGGCGTACCTGGGGTGGGGGGGGGTAAGGTGGGGTCCCAACTTGATGGGGGGGCCCAAAAATGTTTGTTTACATTAAATATTAAGTACATTATCTCAAGTCATGGTGTCGAATGTCAAAATGCAGCCCTGGCCCCCAAAGAGACCAAGCCACCCCCACCCCGGCCCCTCAAATTCCTAGGTTGGCACTGTTGAAACTATTTCTAGATATTTAAAAAACATTTCATTTTTAAGATGTCAGGTTCGTCAGTTCTATTAAAATCAGTAATCTATCATTCATTTCTTTTAATAGGGTATTTATTTAAATGACCGAAGTTGTTTTCAGAATTTTTTTTTAATCACACCTTATGCCGGAAGTACTTCTTTTTAATACGGTTGTTATTGTCTATACATATTTAGGCGCAGGGCCGGCCTTTATGAATTGCTTGCGGGGCCCAATTTAAAGGATGTGTGCGAGGCTCCCTCCCTCTTCTTATATATTTTTTTTTACAATAACAGCTACTACTATTGCTGATAGTGATACGCTAAAATGTAAATTGCGGGGCCCCCCTGCCAGGCGCGGGGCCCAATTTCGGGAGCAATCGGTCAACTCGGCCCGAAGGCCAGCCCTGTTTAGGTGCTGCGCTATTGTAAAACCAAAAAAAAAGAGGGTAAATGAGATTTACTTTCAGTCAATGATGACACAGGACAGAGATGACATAATCTGTGTATAATCAAGAATTATTGCTGCTCGATCATATAAAACGATTTGATGCGTCTAACTGGCTGATTTGTGTTTATTTACATTTACAAATTTTTTTTTTGTTTTTTAAATTTATAAATACAGACAAATGTGAATTGAGGTCAGCAGCCTGACGGCTTCAGGCGGGAAAGAAAGGAACAAAAATAGTGTGACCCTGAAAGGGATGTGGGGGGGGGGGAGGGGTGAGGGTTATAATTATACAGGTTTTAAAGATGGCGTTTTACGGGGGGACCGTTTCCAATCTGAGCCCCTTTTCGGCCAACATGAGATCCTCTTCTAAATTCAGTCCAACCCCTTTTTAGCTTATGAAACTCATATCCGTCCCCGTTTCAAAACTGTTTTACTGGGGCCCGCAATGCATTCAAATTTAAAATACCGAAAAAATGTGTCGTAAAAAATAAAGCAATTTTTTTTTAAGGGAGTGTTGGTTTTTGGTGGATTGCGGGATTGGGACCGGGGGTGGATGGGGGGGGGGCTAAAATTCAAAACAATGAAATGAAAAAAAATTATGAATATGTTGACGTTGGGGCGATGACGGAGTTGATTGAAAAATGTGGTTAAATTAATCAAAACAGAGGGAGTAGCTTGACCCAATCGGCATCAGCATTTCCGACATTCAGGCGCGGCGTGAGCCGAACTTTAATAGCTTTTTCCGCGTTGATAGGGCGGCATGTATAGGCGCCCCCCGCCCGCTCCATACGCCACTTACACTAATTTCCACCGCTGTAGGAACCCTAGCAACTTGTATTTGTAAATATATATATATATATATATATATATATATATATATATATATATATATATATATATATAATTCTAATAGATAATGTTGCAATTGTTGTAAATGAAAACTTGTCTATAATAGAATTATATATATATATATTTTTATATATATATATATATATATATATATATATATATATATATATATATATATATATATATATATATATATATATATATATATATATATATATATATATATATATATATATATATATATATATATATATATATATATATATATATATATATATATATATATATATATATATATATATATATATATATATATATATATTTATTTATATATATATATATATTATATATATATATATATATATTTTTTTTTTCTTTATAGATAATGTTGCAATTGCTGTAAATGAAAAACTTGAAACTAAGTATTCCAAATAAATAAAATAATAAACGAATCTAAATTAAGAATAAAGGAAACAAAAGCAAAACAAAAGTCACCGATAATGAATGAAACTTACCCGAATGATCAGAAAGTGACCGCTGTGACGTAATCGGGCCATGACCAGTGTCCATCGAATATAAACTCGCGAAATCGTCACATTTCCGTTTGTCCCTCTCGTCTCCAGGGACCCTCTGCTCCTCCATTAAACTTGGGAAAAGAATTTTGGCGGTAATTCTGATGACCTCGCGCGAAAAAAATATATGATATGGATGAACAAAATATAACAATAACTGAATATTAAAACAGCTTTGAACTCGTGACGACTGGAGCACACAACAAGTTGAATGACCAAAACCAGGGAATGATTGGAAATATTGCCTCGATTTAGTTTGTTGGTTTTCCTCTTTTTTAAATATCCTCGCAGAAGAACACAAGAGATTCCTGAATTATTATTACTTTAAAAAAAAATCTGTATTCGTTTCTTTCAGGCGATCATAGCAGCAAGTTGATGTTTGTTTCACAGGCAACGCGAAACAGATTCCGGCAGACGATTACCTACAATTATTTGTAATTATTCAATTCTAGCATCGATATTTTTAGTAATTTTTGGAAAACAAATGTTGCTAGAAGTTTATCAGATAAAACAACATAGATTTCAGATGCCTAAATAGTTAGACCAGTACACTAACGGCCTAAATTCAATAACTGACCCAAATGACAACAATTTGGCATATGAAATAAAATTATAGTATGATTGGATTGAAATTGTTGATTTTTATTTTTTCTTGGTAAATATATTTTTTAATTGTATCTATTTTTTGAAAAATTTTCCAGTTTTACTTCAACAACTAATACAATAGCGTAACGCAATCAGTAGATTTTGATGAAATATTTTATCGTTGGAAAAGATAATATTGAAACAGTACGTTGTATGCTCAATATCCATGCACGTATTTAAAAGTAGGAAATTGGTGTGTGAAAAAAAAAAAACAACACAAGACTTGCCAACTAAACAACAGGGGAAAAAAAATCAACTGCACAATGAATATATCGCACTCCCGCCGATGAATTGAATAAACGGTCATCAGAATTGTGACGCTCTCTACGATTCCTTACGTCAACAGTGGCAGCTGCACTGACATAGATAGAATAAACACAGTCAGACGCAGCGGCGAATCCTCAGTTAAAAAAAAAAAGAAAGTTTATAAGGGGGAGGGATGAGACCCGTCAGCGGCGATTTTCTCCAGATGACGAGAATAGGGATAGGTAACGGCGACAGAACCGAATCACACATACACTAGCGCTGGGGTCCCCCCGTATGCAATTGTTTGATGAGTTATAGGATTGATATCACGTGTAATGCCGGTTGAGTCCATAGATTTGGACACTGCGCCACAGCGAGAGGAAAGAGAGCGAGTGTAAAAGATGAAAACGGTTTGACTGTCCGAAATTAAAATGACTAATGAAATCTTCCTCCCTTTCCCTTTTGCTTAAATCTTCCAGCAGTTTTCAATAGAAGATGGGAGGAAGGGGAAAATAAATAATTTTTTTTTTTTGTAAACTTGTCGTGTAAGATGAATAGGATGGAAAGGGAGGGAAGGGGGGGGGGGGAGAAGAAAGCTACTCCGCCTAGGTCTTGTTTGACAGGCCGCTGGCCAATCGGATGGCTGGGAGAGGTCTTCGCGGCTTATCGATCCGTCCCCGCCCACATTGTTGAACGGTTTTGAAGGGAAGGGACACGCTGAAAGCTGATTGGCCGTTACAGCATCGGCCACCCCCAGCTCTCTCTCTCTCTCTCTCTCTCACACTCCCCCCCCTCCTCCTCTCCAGTACCTGTCATGTCAAATGACGACATTTGGAGGGGGGGGGGAAGTTGACGCTCCTCGTGGAAGAGGGAATGGTGGGGGGACGGTCCAGTAAGTGCGGGACTCGACATCCTAGCCATAAGCAAGTGTCCACGTCTTGGTAAGAAAAATGGTGAGGGGTCGGGAGGGGGAGGGGAAACAAGGTATTTTTTTTTCTTAGCGGACGGCGAGAAACGGGGGATGGGGTGGGGGGGGGACAACTTCATACGGCAAATGGGCGCTAATTGTCTCCTCTTGGAGGGATTTGGACACCGAGAAAGACAACGCTCCGTTCCCCCCATCTCTTTCCCCCTCCCCCCCCCCACCCACACAACAAACCCGTGGGCCGGGCGAATCTCCACGGACGTCTCAAAATTCCAAAAGCCACTTTCTCCAACCTCCTCCCCCCCCCCTTCCCATCACCTCGTCAACTTCTTTCTCAAAACTGGAAGAGGGAATAAGGATTGAGTTTGGGGTCGGGGGGTGGGGTGGGGTTATAGGAGGTTCGGAATGGAGAGACTCCGTTGGTATCCGTGGCCACTAAGGACACTCGGCGACCCTTTGCTCTAGGGGATGGGGGGCGGGCGGTGGGAGGGTGGCCCAGCTAGTTGTCTCTGCTTCGTCTCCCAGGCGATCACAGGGAAACATGAAGAAACGTCACGAGGCAGCCAGACTCCATGGAGACGATGGAGTACCAAACATTTTATATGTTTGTTTGTTTGTGTGTATGTATTTGTGTGTTTGTCTGTATGTGTGTGTGTGTTTGTTTGCGTGTGTGCGCATGTTTTTTTTCACGTGTTTTTCTATGTTTTTTTTTTCTTTTTTAAATTTATTTTCTTTCAACTACTGTGTGATAAACTTTGGCCGGTTTTATATTTTTTATATACAGACTTGCCAACGTAAGTAGCCGAAAGAGTCCGCACAACATGGAAATAGACAAGTAACGAAATAAACCGAAAATAAAAGTAATGAAAAACGGAAATGGTTTTAAGCAATCATATTACTATGAAGAAACAAAAAATACATGTGACAAGCACGCAAAACTTTTAACGATAAAAATTCCGTTGAGTGAATAATTTTCTTGAGCAGAAACATTCAGTACAACTTTACTTTTAATAATGAGCTATTTTTTTGTGGTGGGGTCATTTCGTTAACTTTCGATTGGGCAATATTTTGAAATAATTCAAAATAATGACGTCATCTGTACTCTCTAACTGTAATAATAGTGGATATTTCATGATTAAATTATCAAAATCTTTTACTGTCAACTGAACTAAGATCTTAAAAATTGTAAATTAACATGGCGGCTTGAATTTTTGTAATTTTAAATTGCTCGTATTTTTTTTTTGAAAGTGAATATAATTTCAATATTTTAACGGTTTTTATGTAAGTTTTGCGTCATGTAATAATAATCAAGCGTTTCAGGTATTGTTTTTTTTTTCTATCACCCATTTTTATTACTACAAGTGGTAAAGCCTGCTGAAGCTGGCTGAACGAAATCTGACAGAAAGGATAACAAAGAAATATACAAAATACTGCAATAGAAAAGAACATGTGGCCTTTATTGCCATGAACAGAATACGATATGAACAGAAATAACAAAGAAATGTATGAAATACTGTAATAGGAAATAACATTTGGCTTGTATTGCCATGAACACAGTACGATATGAAAACTACCTGCGAAGGGAAAAACACGATTACAACGCATACACCGCACGATATGAAAACTAATTTGCGAGGGAGACACAGGGTTACAGCGCATTCACCGCACGATATGAAAACTACCTGAGGGAGACACATAATAATGTATTTAAAGATAAGTTTTTTTTTCGCTTCGCGGACACACAATAGGATGCATAAATATATGCAATATGATATTATTTAGACTTCTGCATGCACTTTGTTTCCTCTGGGTCCCACAAGATGTAAAATTAAGTACCACACAAGTACGACAGAGAGTGCTGACATGTGGAATAAAGTTAGAGACAAAAAAATTAAAAAGAGATCAAGATTGTCGAAGTTTAGTTAGACAGAATTTTGAAGTTAAGAAGAATTGACGTCATATCAAGTGGGGAGGAGTCGGCAAAATAATGGTTGCGGCCCCCCCCCCTGACCCGACCCGCGAGCTGCATTAAACATCCCGACAAACCGGAACTACTGGCCTGCGGGCCATATCAAACAAACTGACGAACCAGACCTGGCCCTCGGGCCTAAATTTGCCCGAGTCTGGGCTAGCCTCAAGTACACGAGATACAAGCTCTGGCATACTCATCTCCGTTGCTGATTCCTGACTTACCTTTTTCATTGAGAGTAAATATTGTACGACGCGGTTCTTTTTTACTCTCTCTCTCTCTCTCTCTCTCTCTCTCTCTCTCTCTCTCTCTCTCTCTCTCTCTCTCTGTCTCTCTCTGTCTCTCTCTCTGTCTCTCTCTCCCTCTCTCTCTCTGTCTCTCTCTCTGTCTGTCTGTCTCTCTCTCTCTCTCTCTCCCTCTCTCTCTCTCTCTCTCTCCCCCCCACTCTCTCTCTCTCTCTCTCTCTCTCTCTCTGTCTCTCCGTGTGTGTGTGTGTTATTTATAAAATTTATAGAACGCACAGAAAAGTAAAAATTAACAAACGACTAATCGCAAAACAACACGTCCCCTTATTATATAAGCATGTTGCACTAATATTCTAAAACAAAAATCTACCAATACATCTTTGATGTATACTAGAGGCGTAGCGAGAGGTGGGCAAGGGCTGGGGGGGCATCGTGCCCCGGGCGCTACTCACAAAAGGGCGCCTAATGGTATATTTTACATAAAATATTACATGTTTTTCGAATGGGGGGGGGCGCTAAATAGTTATCAAAAAAGGTCTTGTGCCCCGGGCGCGAGCTAAGCTCGCTACGGCACTGATATATACAGAGCCGTAAGTACGTTGGTGTACTAGGAACACGGTAGATTGTGGACCCTACCCTTGGAGAAGGTGCTGTTAAAAGCTGCCCCGTGCATATATTTGCCCACCAATGGATCTTTGATAGCTGTCCACCCATCTTCCCTCGGATGACCCCTACTAACAGTGGCGTAGTAAAGGTGGGGGGGGGGGCATCATGCCCCTGGCGCTACTCACAAAGGGGCGCCAAATGGTATATTTTACATATAATATTATATGGTTTTTAATGAGGGGGGGGGGTGGGGGGCGCTAAAAAGATATTGTTGCCCCTGGCGCGAGCTAAGCTGGCTACGTCACTGGTTACACCTTGAAACTTGCTTTAAGTTAAAACTCTTTTTAGACCGGCGCCTTTTATTGTTGCTAGAAATATATGAATCATCTAATGATCCCCTAGTTTATCCATCCACAAGAACATATTGGGGTACATACAGCAATAATTCACGATTTTATTCCTGTGTACATGAAGTATTGAGTGTGAATATTATGCTAATATTTCAGTATATTTGTAACTCCTCGGTAGTATAGTGGTAAGTATCCCCGCCTGTCACGCGGGAGACCGGGGTTCGATTTCCCGCCGGGGTGGAGTGTTTTTTTTTTTTTTTGCGACATTGACGATAAAGATACTGGTTGAAACTAGATGCCACCCTTGACCAGTCCAGTCCGGTAGTTTGTATAACGGTCAAAACCAAAAAAAACCAAAACTACCTTTTGATGACTCTATCCATAAACTTGGCCACATTAGGGAAACAACGTTGAAATCTGGCCAAACTGCGTCAGAAATTGGAAGTTCGTCATTAGAGACAATTTTTCAAAAAGCTCCCCCCCCCCCCGGCCTCCCTCACCCCAAACTACCAAATCATTGTATAGGTCTATGAAAACGACGGGGACTCAAATGATCAGGGACTCTCAAATGAGTTCAGGACCGTCTCCTCTATCTTGTGATGGGTATAAAGTACAGCACATAAAGTACAGCACATAAAGCACAGCACATAAAGTACAGCACATAAAGTACAGCACATAAAGTATAGATATAAAGTATAGCACATAAATTATAGCCCATAAAGTATAGCACATAAAGTATAGCCCATAAAGTACAGCACATAAAGTACAGCACATAAAGTACAGCACATAAAGTACAGCACATAAAGTACAGCACATAAAGTATAGCACGTAATCTGTTCGTGAAAACCAGCGCGTATACGCTAAACACTGTTATATTTACCTCACATAAACACTACGGACATAATGATTCAGTACTTATAACAGTGGTTCTCAGACTTGCATGCCTCGGGACCCACTTTTTTTAAACAAAGCTTTTCGTTTTCACGATCAACCAATAAATTAAAAACTGCAACAAATGAAACAGAATAAGACCGTCAATAACTGCAGATTTTTAAAACGTGTACATTTTGGTTTGATCTAGGGAGATAGTCTTGCAATGATTATCATTTGGATCATCTGGGTTTTTTTTTTTTAATTTAAAGTATTGTGACAACCCCCAGTTCTCAAAAACTATTTTGGGCCCCCTCAGTCTTGATATCAAGGTATGACAGCCCCTTCAACGTGATATCAACTTCTCGCGAGATTTGACGAGTGCCGTCACTCCTTCCTCCTCCCCCCCCCCCCGCTTTGCCGCACCTCATTACACAACAATGCCCATCACGTGTCATAACCGTTTGACCCTTCTCCCACCTGCTCGGGAGTGCAGCTTTTTTTTTTTACAAACACGTACACAAAATCAACATTACTGGACACACCGGTCAACCTCTGTCCAGGGCTAATCGTGTCCCAAACTCCATTAGCGCTGACCAATAGTTACACAATGCATTTTTCTCCATTCTCACACATAGCATCGCTATTATCCGTGATGTCGGTCGGGGGGGGGGCCCTACAAGCAAAGGACATGCCCTTGAGCCACTGGTCATTAAACACACACAAACAAAACAAAACTGAAAGATCCTCATTTACGTCACCCTGAGTGGATTGCTCCCCACCTTGTTTTGTGTTGGAGGGGGTCAATTTGCGGAGGACTCTGTTCGGCGGACAAACAAACCTGAGAAGATGATCCTCCGGACGGGTGTCGGGGAGAGGGGGGGGGCGAGGGCGAGCGGTCAATGAGATTACCTCGACTCACGTCTGGAAAGGATGCATCATGCGCGGGAGGTGGGCAGTTGACCGAGGTCGACATGCATGACTGGCGACCCTTACGGCGCGAAGTGTTCTCGACCAGGGAGAGGGGGGGAGAGAGAGAGAGAGAGAGAGAGACTATTGTTTGCCCCCCCCCACCCCGTCACGTGTCGGGTGAAATGAAGCGAGGTCGATGTGATGTCAGAAACCAGAAGTCGTCACAAAAGAAAACACACGCGCGAGCGAGAAACGGGAAAGAATGGAGACAAGGGCGTTAATTGTTTGTGACGGAATGTTTGTTTTTCGGAGAGAGTTACCACGCCTGGCGATAATATGACAGAAAGTTGACACAGATTCAGAAAAAGGCGCGCATAATTTTTAATCGTTTGAAACGGCGTTTTTTGGGGTGGATGTTTTTATGTTTATCAAACTTATTTGATAAATTTTAACTTGGTTTGTAAAACTTTAAAAGAAATAACGGGTGGGTTGTAACTTTCTTAATATTTTATTTGTATTGTATAGGCCCAAGGCCTCGTGAGGGAGGAGGCCGACCCCAATACATGTCAGGGGCCCACAGTCACGTAGCGCGAAAATTCTACAGTTGGGGCCAGGCTAATAGCAGAGGGGGGGCAGGAAAAAAATTTTACTAAGTAGAGCAAACAAGCAGAGGGGGGGGCAGACATAACGCAGAGGGGGCAGCACCCAGCCCCCCGCACACTACGGGCCTGGGGGCCCAAAGCTTTAGAGGCCCAATTTACTTTAGAATTTAGTCTTTTTTTAACGCGAAGTTGGGGTTAAAGTGGGTCAGAGGGGCGCACGTGTCAGGGGCTTCGGAATACCTAGATACGGCCTTGGAATACCTAGATACGGCCTTGGAATACCTAGATACGGCCTTGGAATACCTGGATACGGCCTTGGAATACCTAGATACGGCCTTGGAATACCTAGATACGGCCATGGGCGTCGCTAGGAATTTTTCCAGGGGGGGGGGGCCAAAATTTTCCAGGGGGGGGGCAAATAACAACTTTATGACATTTTTTTTTAAATGTAAAAGGGGGGGGGGGGCAAATGCCCTCCTCTTATATGACATTTTTTCAAAATGTAAAGGAGGGGGGGGCAAATGCCCCCTTGCCCCCCCCCCCCCATGAATACGCCCATGGATACGGCCTTGATGGTCCTATATTTAGTGGTAGATAAACGCACTAACAAGCAGACGCCGGTGGAGTTAACACATGTTTATTTACAAATCTAATGTTTATTTTTTTTCCCGCCTCAACTCACTCAAGCTCTGCTGGTTAACTGTGTGCATTCATTAACTTCTGTTCCATCTATGCTGTGCGAGTGTGTTCGCGCGCACGCAGCCCGCCGACCCTGCGTACACACACACACACTTGTCAACAAAAATTCTACAAATGTTGTGTTCAGTAGTCAACTCGCAATGTTAGGCATACAGTTCAATGTATTTGAGCTGAAACTGGGTGTATGAATGTTAATGAAATATTGGCCAACACGAGTAGCTCCTCGGTAGTATAGTGGTAAGTATCCCCGCCTGTCACGCGGGAGACCGGGGTTCGATTCCCCGCCGGGGAGGATATTTTTTATAAGTTTTTTATTTTTTTTTGAAAAAATAATTTTTTTTAAAGTCCGAGCACTGTAGACATAATGTGTTCGTGTTTAAATCCCAACATCCGGTGTATTGCGAGTTATTAGGTGCAAGAAGATAGAAATAGACAACTTACTGAAGAAATAGTTGCTTTGAATCTTTTACGAAAGTGCTATAGAATGTATGTTAACTTGTAGAAACATACTCTACTCTACTCTACTCTACTCTACTCTACTCTACTCTACTCTACTCTACTCTACTCTACTTTACTCTACTCTACTCTACTCTACTCTACTCTACTCTACTCTACTCTAGTCTACTCTACTCTAGTTTAGTCTATTTTAGTCTACTCTACTATAGTCTACTCTACTCTAGTATACTCTACTTTAGTCTACTCTAGTCTACTCTACTCAAGTCTACTCTAATTTAGTCTATTATACTCTACCCTACTCTACTCTAGTCTACTCTACTCTACTCTAGCCTAGTCTATTTTAGTCTACTCTACTATAGTCTACTCTACTCTAGTCTACTCTACTCTACTCTTAAATAATTATTTCATAAATGCATTTCGAACTGCTGATATTTTTTTTCATTTGTGTCCCCCCCCCCACCCCCACTGAAAACAATGTCATGTGATCTATGAAGTTATTTTCGATTAGTCTTATAGACAGACCCGGAGGCATATTATTGGTCAAGTGTCCCATTGGATTACAGGAGCCGTAGTATTGGTACATCGTATCAAAAACGCTTCTATCTATGGCCCCACAACAGGCGCAGGGCCCCGGAGGTGGTAGACCTAGTCACCCACCAAAGTCCTCTACTGAAAGCAAGCCCCCCCCTCCCACCCCACCCCCGGGAAAACGAGAGAGCATATGTCCTCCCGCCCTCAACCGACCAAAGATTAAAAAAAAATATTCTTAGTTAATCGTGGGTCAAAGGTCAGGCTGATAAACTCAATGCGCTGAACTAATTAGACACTGCCGATAGGATATGTTACCACAAATCACATTTATTACTGTTAAGATTTGAAAAAACAAAGTTATTAAAATATAGGTATAGCCTTTCTTGTGGGTAGGTTAACTAGGTTACAGCCAATGGACCTTCTTCCCCCCCCCCCCGCCCTCCATTACAAAAGAGCGCATTAAAGTACCAATTCTTATTAAATCTGATGCTAATAGGTGCCCCACTACAGGTATTTTCGCCTTGTGCCCCCATACGTATCAGGACGTGTTTGCCTTGGGCCACCAAATAACTAAGAACGGCATTGAATCCACTTCACTGTCGACCAGTATAAACGACCAACGTTCACACCACGCAGCTAGTCCATTTTGTATATGTCGTTGTTGCCCATGGAGACACGATAGCGTCATCAAAAGTCGCGTCAAGAAAATCAGCTTGTTAAAAATAGTATAATCTCAAACCAAATGGAGAAAAATAAAAAGAAAACAAAAGGGGGGCGGGGAAGGGGGAGGGGTAGTGAGAACGGAACTGACGTATGTATCATAACCTACACAACAATTTTCACATTTCTGTCACTTGTCATGGGCGGCGCTTGTCATCTCTTGTCTGTCTCTCGTCGAGGGAATGGACAGTCGTATTCAGAGATGGATCTTGCTGAAAAGAATAGCTTCGCCGCTGTTTATCGCCAAGTCTGTCAGCCGTAAATGGGTGTGAAACACACAGACTTTTAACTTTAAAAGACAGGCAATTTCAATAAAACGTTCAGCCGTGGAAAGGGCGGACTGAGTAGCCCCAGGCGCAGAAGAGGATTGGGCTTGATTTTTTCAAGAGGGGTTTAAACTTAGCTTGAGCAGATACAAAAGTATGCCCCCCTCGCAATCTAAATATA
>JAGDYQ010000015.1:1249479-1267681 GCA_021962125.1 Bulinus truncatus | reverse complement strand
ATCGTTTTAAACAATCAGTTGTGCAGAATGACCACAATGATTTGCCTCCTGAATATCCAATGTCATTCACACAGTTTGCTACAGACAATGTAGACAGCAATTTAGCAACCTCAGTTGATACATTTGCTTGCTGGCGCTTTAACAACTTCAGGTTTCTTAGTGAACCACGCATTAAGTGATGCTGATACTAGCATAGTTCATCATGCTCTACAGCTAGCTGCTAAACAATTTAAAGTTTTGGTGGTTGCCAGTGACACAGATGTGTTGGTACTGCTTATACATCATTTTCAACCAATAATGGGTGACATTTTTATGCAGTATGAGATCACTGGCAAAAGTGGTGGGAAAACAGTCACAGTACCTGTTCGTGAAGCTGTACATGCTGTAGGTAGAAGTGCAAAGCTAACCAAGTCCTATGCTGCCATGCCATAAGTGGATGTGACACAACATCATCATTGTTCGGAGAGGCAAAGTTACTGTGTGGCGTAAATTAACCGATTAATATTTCCACATTACCTCTGACAGAAGTAATGGGATTTGAGAACGCCACGCATGCAGATGTTTTGCAAGCCGGCTTACAGTTGCTTGCTCTAATATATGGTGGTAAGTGCACAGACAGATTAAATCATATGAGGTACTTAACTTATGTTAACTTGATGTCAACAAGTCCAACTCAACCACGTCCTGAAAGATTGCCTCCAACCCGAGTGTGCAGCAAAGTATCATATCTATCGCACTCATTACCAAACTGCTGTTTGGAGATCATTAGGCACTACAAATCTTAAACCGGAGGACTGGGGTTGGAAGCTGGATAATAATAATTATGCTCCAATAGCTACTGATTTGCCTGCTGCTCCAGAAAATTTGTTGAAGGTAGTACGATGTAAATGCCGAGCAGATACAGATCGGCCGTGCTCATCTCAGCTTTGTTCTTGCCGTAAGCATGGCTTACCTTGTGTTAGCGCATGTAAAAATTGTAATGGACAAACATGTGACAATTCCAAAAGTACTGAATTTTGTGAAGACTGCTCAGATGAGGAAGATCATTCAGTTTCTCAGGTTCATCATTTGGGTGATGCAGTTCCCGATGATTGCTTGCTGTTTGATATCCCGTGGTTGGATGAGGAAGTCGTCGACTGACAATCATTTTCATAATTTTATTATATTTTGTAATTTTGTTTGTATATCTGTCATTATATGATTAAGACGTGCATTACAGACAATATTTAAAATTAATTTTGGTTCTTCATTTACTGTAACAAAACTTTAATAAAATTTACTAAAAATTCACTTTTTGGTGTTGATTTTTGCTAAATAACTTTTTTTCCCATTCATCTACACGAGTGGGATTTAAAATATACATTCCATATCATATTCTGAATCTAATAAATATAAACTTGCTTTGTCTCATGACATGTCCAGGTTTTTATAATTTCACCCGGATTAATTTTTGAGCACCTCGTTGATATATATAACCATAACAATCAACTTATCATTCTCAAAACCTCGCGCTCATTTCTTTATCATAATATACCTTTTAGCTAATTTAATTTCAGTTGATACAATTATAGCTTAAATAAGCCATAATTTTTTTATTGCAGAATATTTGTTTTAATTTTGTGTCGGAGTGTCTGTTCTTCACTGGCAGTAGCATTTAACTTTTTTGTTGGGTGCTTCTGTTTGTAGAGCATTCTGCCTAGGTCACTTCCTCTCCTCCCCTCCTACTGTCGAGACTCTTATTTTGACAGCCACAAGGAATGACTTGGTCACTAGGCATACCTAAACAAATTGTTTAAGAGTCAGGGCTTAAATGACTTAATTAACAGGTTTTTTTTCCGGGGGGGGGGGGGAGGGAGCGGGCATCAAAATTTCAAATGCCCGAAATTAGATTTGCTCTGTTTACACTCTATTCATTATGATATTAGTAGGTTCTGTTGAGAATATCTATTCCACATATTATATATTCAGTGATCTATCAATTCTACTGAAGTCAGTCTCACTGGCATGGTCTACACTCGACAAATATATTCACCTTGAACTGCACATTGCCATTTTGTGTGGATAGCCAAAATTAGTGCCTAGGGCCAGGCACGCCGAGAGGGAAGTCGGGGGGTCATTGCCAGGGAGCCCGCATCTGTAAGGCAGCCTGGCCGCCCCGACCATGTCAATTTTTTCACGACTCATTGTTTATTAAGGGGCCCGCAATGATGTCCTGCCCTGGGGCCCTTGTTGGCTCTCGGCGCCCCTGCCTAGGGCACCCACATCCAAGCACACACCCCTCCCCTCTTGGTACATGTACATAAAATGAAAATGAATTAACATTTGGGAGTCAAAGGTCAAGGTCACCAAGCGGAGGATCGACATCGTTTTTGCCTAGGGCAGTGGTCGTCAAACTTATCAGTCAAATAGCCAAATATGAACATTACAACAAATAAAAAAAAAATTGGGAGCCAAATCTGCTTGCTTATTAAACTCTTATTGCACTAAATAAGTAGTACACTAAATAAGTTGTATACATGTACTAAATAAAACTAAATGACAGAGCCGCACTTAAGGAGCCAAACAGCCACATGCGGCTCCGGAGCCGCACTTTGCCGACCACTAGCCTAGGGTAAAAAAATGTAACCTTTCTTAAGGCCCCCATGCAGTGGCGTAGCGAGGGGTGGGCATCATGCCCCGGGCGCTACTCACAAAGGGACGCCAAATGGTATATTTTACATATAATATTATATGGTTTTCGAATGGGGGGGGGCGCTTAAAAGGTATTGTGCCTCGGGCGCAAGTTAAGCTCGCTACGCCACTACCCCCCCATGTGTACATTAGCCTGGGGCCTCTCAAAACGCTCAAAAAGGTTATAGGTGTCAAAACATTGGAAAATGATTGCATAAGTCTCAAGTCAATATGATATAAATGCAAATGATCTTCAAGAAGAATTACTTAACGTTTCCCAAATGCCACCATATTCTATGAAACCTATGAAAGCCTTAACTTATTTGTGTGAAAAAAAAAACTGTATTGCTTTGTAACCACATACAGATATAGCTTTGAGTAATTTATAAACCTTTTTTTTTTCTCTGTGTTGAACGAAGTTTATCAAAACTCAAGTTAGCAATACATTACATTAGAAGTTCGTTAAGAGAAACAAAACTTAACAATCTCTCCTTACTATCAATCGAATCTACATTGGCTGCCACTCTAGACTACAAATCCCTAGTTAACTAATCTGACAAAGTAAAAGAGAGGTAACCAGTGCCGTTTTAAGGTCATCGTAGGCCCTAGGCACTTTCAAAGTCGTAGGCCCTCAACGAGTTCATTTTTAATATTTTTCAAGAATGCACCCACTCTTCCTTGCTATTTGAATTCTAAATAAACTTTGAGGACGTCAAATGTGACTTTGCTAAGACAAAGAGCCGAAAAGTTAACAAACTGTAATTTACAGATCTACAACACTGCAGCTTGACTTGCTCAGGTGCACATCTCACACAAACATTATTAAATTTTATAGGCATTCTGAACTTGTTTTCACTTTATGTTCTGGCTTTCGTAGGCCCTTGAAAAGTCCGTAGGCCCTAGGCACAGTGCCTACTGTGCTTAGTTGAAAAAGCGGCCCTGGAAGTAACACTGTAGTGTAACTGGACAAAAGGGACAACTGCATACAATGAAGTTATTTTGCAGTAGTCTAGTTTATATTTTCAAAATAAAAATAGTGTGCTTACATTTTGTACCGTTTTCTTCGGTTTAAAAAATCACAATCTAACTCTTTAAAAATAAATAAATTGGGGTGGTTTGGAGGGGGGGGGGCATAACGAAGACGCATGATAGAGAGAAAATCTACCCCACTACCCTGGGTTAAGGTATTGATGTCTGCAGGTCACAGTAACCATTATGTCACAATAGTGATTGATCGGATTTACTTGCACGGTAGGTGAAGAAAGTAAAAGATTGCAGTTATTTTTATTTACAAACAAGACAACTTGAATTTCAACATCAAATATTCATTACTGAACGAGACTTTAGAATTCAAATCAGATAACTCTGTTAGTTCCAAATAAAACCAGTGGGATCAAAGAGAGATACTCTTTTAGACACCATGTTACGACGATGACAGCACTGACATAAAAAAAAAACCCCTATGGCACATTCATTATTTTTATTTCATGCATTGCTTGATAATTTAGATACAAAATGTAGAAAAAATCATTGTAGGATGAAGAAAAAAAAATAGGCTAATGATACTGATGTTGTTTTAGCTGATAAGCTAGCCAGTTTAATTTGTTTTTCTTTTTGATAATTATTATTTTACTATTGTGGAAGTTTGGCTAGAAGACAAATGTCATATTCGACTAATTACGTCATCAATATGGCTGATCGTGATGAGCTACATGTTTTACAGCCCTGAAATCATAATCATAAATAAAAATAAAAAAATAGATGTAATCATTCTGTTTTTTTGTGTGAAAAAAAGCTGTTAAAACTTGGATCTCACAGAGATTAAATGTGTTTCATCGATTTTACACACCTAACTCTGACTGACAGTTCCACAAAAAATAAAACAACATACATAAACTCTTTCGTCATTTTGATCCCATCTGACAAAATATGCTGATTTAATTCTTCGTCTGTCAGTCAATTCGCTCTTTCAAAAAAAATCCGCGCTGCACCCCAATACTCTTCTTCCAGATTTAGATGGCACGTGCACAATGTTTTTAAATAATTTGAACAATGCCAAGATGAGGAAACTAAATCACTAGATCTAGTTTTTTTTCCGCAAGGCTGGACGGCTGCAGTAGGTTCACCGTGGATGAATGCGTGCTATGGAAGGCTGGATGGATGGCTGCTGAAGGATCACCCATGGATGAATGCGTGCTATGGATCACTGTGTATGTATTCCAGTACGTTCGGGAGACCGCGCACAACACAGGCGCTCAGCGCGCTTCGGTACAGGCTTAGATCATGAGCATCATACCTAGGGAGGAGATAGAGACACATCAAACTGATGTGAAAACTAAGATGGCAATATAACGTAAAAAAATATTTGAAAATAAATGAAGCAGCCTGTTATAAGTCGTGCTATGTCCTCATAAAATAACAACATATATATAAAACCCAAAAACAAACGTCCTGTCTATCTGTGGACGTGTGTGTGTGTGTTAGTGTACAAAGCTAAAATCAACTCATCCTTAAATACATAATCGTCTAACCCGTGTGTCTCCCTCGCAGTTAGTTTTCATATCGTGCGGTGTATGCGTTGTATTTCATACATTTCTTTGTTATTTCTGTTCATATCGTATTCTGTTCATGGCAATAAAGGCAACATTTTCTTTTCTGTTGCAGTATTTCGTATTTTATTTGTTATCCCTTCTGTCGGATTTTGTTCAGCCAGCTTCAGCAGGCTTTTCCACTAGTCAGTCTTAAAATACCCATTAACAGTAAACAGTTGAATTGAATCGCCGTGATTTTATATGAGTTTTAAAATAGATTACTGTCTTTATGGGTTTTCCCAATAGTAGTTGACTGCTTTGACAAAACCGTACGAATATATTTTTAAATCTTTTGTTTTGTCTTAATTCGAAGATTGGATTCAGTGGCTAGAATCACTAGGGGGATGCGGGGGTGCGGACTGCACCGGGTGACACTCTCACAAGGGGTGACACCAAAATGCAAAATATCTAGTTTTAGGCCTATATTCTTATTTGGTAATTTAAAATAATTCAAAGCCGTATTTAATTTTTAAAAATTAATAAAAAATATCTCCGATTATTAACAGCAAATGACTTTATAAGGCTTCGAAAAAAAATAATGCCAAATATAAAAATATCTCCGATTATTAACAGACACTGCGTACTTTTTATTATTAATTATTTTAATGAAATTATTGGTATACTTGCACTGACCTATAGATATCAATTATTTATTCTTCTATTGTCGTTGTAAATTTATTTATAAATTTTGCTAAGAATGCTTTATGTCTATGGGGTGTCATGAGAGGGGTGACACCATGAGTTACCGCACCGGGTGACACCAACCCTAGTGACGCCACTGATTGGATTATTATTGATTTCAAATCAACCATTTGCGTTCTTCATTACTTTTGTTTTAATCTATCTTGTTACATTAATTTTTTGACTTTTGTGCAGGCTGCTTGGCTAGTAGGCCTACTAACATAGTAAACATGTGTTGACTCGCTGTTTTATACATCATTAATGTCATTATACACCCACATAAAAAGCAGACAATCAGGCAGACAAATACACACACACACACACACACACACACACACAAACACATGGGCGTCGCTAGGAATTTTTCCGGGGGGGGGGCGAAAATTGTCTTGGGGGGGCAAATAACAACTTTATGACATTTTTTTTAAATGTAAGGGGGGGGCGAATGCCCCCCCCCCTTGCCCCCCATGAATACGCCCATGCACATATATATATATATATATATTCATATTATTATACATACACACGCACCGCCATACAAACGCACCGAACACCTGAGATTCGCCACAGGACATATTCCTTACATATTCATTTCATCTTACCACTCATCAGCTTTTGAGTCGTAGCACTCCACATTAAAAATGGTGGTCACACCGTTAAAACCACCAATGACAAAAACCATTTCATCAATCACCTGATGAGAACAATTGTTAAAAATTAACGTCAGCTGATGGTGTCATTCGAACTATCTATACATTCTATGACTAAAATATTTCATGAGATGAGATTTGTGTGTGTGTGTGTGTGTGTGTGTGTGCAGTTGTAAGTTTGTATTTTGTGTGTGCTAAAGTAATTCCAAGCTATCGCTAGAAGAAACGCTAGAAGAAACGCGCTATATTATTTTAAATAAACTGTGAGAAATAAACAAATAACGAGTCGAGATCGTCACAAAATCATGGGTTGTCAGCCCAGGTTTTTTTTTTTTTGCAGGGTTGTTGTAAATCCAACTAAACAAATGAAATTTAAAACGTCTCTAGACACACACTTTTTATTTAGGCCTTTTTTTTATAAGGTCACGGCGAAATGGGTGACCCCCATTCCCCCTCCCGAGAAACATTGTCCACAAATAGAAGTAGATAAGTAGAGAGATAACGAGAAACATTGTCCACAAATAGAAGTAGATAAGTAGAGAGATAACGAGAAACATTGTCCACAAATAGAAGTAGATAAGTAGAGAGATAACGAGAAACATTGTCCACAAATAGAAGTAGATAAGTATAGAGATAACGAGAAACATCACCCTCAAATAGAAGTAGATAAGTATAAAGATAACGAGAAACACCGTCCACATTTTTAGTTTGAACTTCATTCTATTAAAAAATGACCCCTGGTCATCCTCTAACTTTTTTTTTTCGTGCCCACCTTCAATGTTTTTTTTAAAAGAATCTTTTTGTTAAACGACTTTTCCGAATGTCTCTAGTTAGAACCGATCTTGCGTTTTTAGGTAACAGTAAAAAGTCTCCACAGGGGGGCCTCTTGGTGGGCCGGTAACCGCATCAGTTGAGAACCACCCAGCTACGCTAGGGCCTACTAGCTTAAAAAGTGCTTGCAAATAAAGCAGGTTCAGTTGTTGTTTTTTTTAGCAACGCAGAGAAATATTTATCACATCTTGTGCCGACGTTCATTTTGAAAAAAAAAAGACATTTTAACTAACATTTTGAATAGTATACAAATAAATCAATATAGATTATAAACAATAAAAAAAACCCAATAAAAAGAAAAGACTGTGTATTAGTTTAATTAAAAAGAAAGCATCGTATTCTTTACGTCTTTCAGGAATATTTGGCCGTTTCACATACAATGTCATTTCTTTTTGTAACACTATTGTCTCTTATCAAGTTTATTGTCAGAATTGTTTTGTATTTTTAGATTTCTTATTTTATTACCCAGCAGACCCCACTGCTCCCCCGCCCTTTTCAAACCTCCGTTGCACACTTCTGATACAGACCTCTATAGCGAAGTTGCTTCTGGGGCTGTACATTTCCGGTATGGTGGACCAGGTCTTCTTCACTGGACAGTACCGCTCTCCCGTGTTCATGCGCGTTATGCCGTTAAACCCTCCCAGCGCATAGATCATACCGTTGTACGCTATGACACCCACTCCGCTGCGCCGATTTCGCATAGGACTGCAATGAAACATTTTATAAGACCATCAGTTGACACAAACTAGCGTGGTCGCATGCTAGTTTATATTACACGCAAACAGCTGGGGGAAAAACACAGTACAGGGCCACGGTAAGCGAACACTGCAGGTCAGTGGCTCGTATCCCATAAGTTGCGACTCTTTTTTTTTACTCTGAGGGTCGTCAGGTAAACTGGGAACCCTGATAAACTCTGAGAACTGCACCGCCCCCCCCCCCTCGCGGACTCCCTACTACAAAATGGCAGAAAATAAATACAAAATAATGAATATTCAAAGCCTCGAAGTTCCAAGGCTTGGAGCCCCTAACAAGTGCTCTGCCCCCCCCTCCCCCACACTCTGCGGTATCCCTCTCCCTGGTCGCCAATAGATTCATTATGAATTAAAATTTGACAATAAATAAATTAATCTTTCTTTATTTTCAAATAAGTCCACCCCCCCCCCCAAAAAAAAAAAAGAAAAAAAAACAAAAAAAAAACAACAACAAAACGAGAGGTCACTTTGCTATTATGTATAAGACATATTGATAACCAGTGCTTTTTTGTAAAAAAAAAATAGGTGCCGGTACTCAGTGATGGATAGCCTAACTTTTAACTACCAGTTCGCACCTCAATGCAAGCTAAATCATATCTGCAAAGATACTATTTTAAAATAATTAAATTTGGACAAATTAATAATATAATAAATTAATAATAAACGTTAAAATACAACAAAAGTAATAATTTTTTTTACCCACATTGAAAGAAAAAGGTGCCGGCACGCCGTACCGGTGCGTACCGGCACAAAAAAAGCACTGTTGATAACCCTTTCCTGTAATTACCTAATGAGAGTCCACTGGGCTGTAATTGGATCATAATACTCAACTGTATTTAGACACTCCTGGCCGTTAAAACCGCCACAAATGTAGATTCTGCCTGAAGGAAAACGTACATTGTATCAAGCCCTGAAGGTACGACTACAGTAACTCTGGGTCATATCCAAGCGACAAGTGTTTACTTTTTTTGTTTTTCTTCTTTTCCGTCGACGTAACTCGTCCGTGTTTTAAAACAAAATGAATACCCACCGCCCATAGTTGTCGCCCTTGCATCACTACGCTGGTGGTTCATGGACTGAATGAAACTCCATTGGTTGGTCTGCCGATTGAAGCGCTCCACAGAGTGAAGCCGGAGTTGCCCATCGAATCCACCCATAGCGTAGATCAAACCATCCAATTCAGCAACACTGACATAACATCTGCAAAACACATTTGGAAATTTTCAGACATAGTAAGAAGAAGATCATACATAGATGCACTGTGTTATCATACTTAAATGCACCGTTTTATCATACTTAGATCAACGTGTTATCATACTTAAATGCACCGTTTTATCATACTTAGATCAACGTGTTATCATACTTAAATGCACCGTAGTTTGATACTTAGATCACCGTGTTATCATACTTAAATGCACCGTAGTTTGATACTTAGATCACCGTGTTATCATACTTAAATGCACCGTTTTATCATACTTAGATCAACTTGTTATCATACTTAAATGCACCGTTTTATCATACTTAGAACAACGTATTATCATACTTAAATGCACCGTAGTTTGATACTTAGATCACCGTGTTATCATACTTAAATGCACCGTGTTTTCCTACTTAGATCACCGTGTTATCATACTTAAATGCACCGTGTTTTCCTACTTAGATCACCGCGTTATCATACTTATATGCACCGCGTTTTCATACCTAGATGCAGCGTGATAATGAACGAACACTTGGAAAAATAAAAAAAAATTCTGCTATGAACAGGTAAGATAGGCGACCGCTTAGAGCCTCCACCTGCAAAGGGGCCACATCATTTATTCCTATTAAATCTGATGCTAAGAGGCTTCTAATATATCTAGGTTTCCGCAGGGCCGTTTTAAGGTCATCGAAGGCCCTAGGCACTTTCAAAGTCGTAGGCCCTCCCTGATTTCATTTTTTAATATTTTTCAAGAACGCACCGTCACTTATTTGCCATTTTGGCTTTCGTAGGCCTTTGAAATGTCCGTAGACCCTAGGCACAGTGCCTACTGTGCATATATCATAAAGCGGCCCTGGGTTTCCGCCCAAGGCCCACAAAGACCTTGAACGGTTCTGCCAACAACATTTTCCCAATAATAATGCATGTTGAAAAACTTTATATAAATAAATAGAATAAGACCTCCAAAGCTATACGCTGATATAAATCTACAAGAGTATGTTTAAATATTTTGTGTAAGTGGTCCCAACTGATAAAAAAAATACCGATTTGGCACATGTAAAAGTCTTACATATAAGTGCACAGGTATTCTCACGACATAAATGCATATTTATCAATATTCCATCACCCACACAAAATTAACAAACAGGCAGCATTTAAACACCAACTTCCATAGCATACATACCATAACATGCAGAGCCGCTCTTATAGATAGGCAAAATAGGCAGCCGACTAAAGACCCACGCTTTCAAAGAGCCCATTTTAGTGTACATAGTGTCAAGAGAGCCCCCGACAAGCACTTTTGTCTAGGGTTCTCACATATCACTTGTAGTTACAGTATTCTTAATACTTAAATATGAAACGCTCGTACAGTAATTACACATACTTAACACAGATCCCAACAGGGCACTGACAGACCTTTTAGAGTTCATAGGGGCCATTTCAGACCAGACTTTGGTCACGGCATTGAACACACGACAACTGTTGAAATATTCCACACCATCAAAACCACCAATGACAAAGATACAGTGGTCGATGGTGACACAACCATGGTAAGCTCTAGCACCTGGCAGAGAATTAATTTTGATTTATGGGACACTCTTAATTAGTAAACGAATACATTTTTAATATAAAAAAAAATTGCATTTCCAGGAATATTATTTTGAGCATTATTATTCATATACATTGTCAAACGCCCAGATTTTTTTTCATGGTTGAGTAAACTTCAACAAATTAAAATTGTATAGCCTACCGATTGAGAACTTGAGATATACAAACAGTTCATCATTTTAAGTATTAACAGACAATGATATTTTATTAGTATGATATACATATTACGGTATCAATGGTAATTAAAAAAGTTTTGATAATAGAATGTAACAATTGTGTCTCGTGTAAAATTTGTGTTTTTGCACCATCTCAACGAACTAATGTTTCATATTTGTTTTTTTATATTCAAAATGAAGTCGTTATTATTACATCAACATTGTATCGTTTTTTTTTATCATCTTTTTATTTGTTTTTTAAACATCAAATTTAAACATCACTTTTTAATCACAAAATCGGTAATAACTTACCCATCACCAAAAGTGGTGAGCAAAATTCAGTGCCGAGCCTTAGGGATTGGGGGGGGGCCCGGGGGCTTGGACTCTTTGGGTGCCCCTGAATTTTGACATTCGACACCATGACATGAGATAATGTTCTTACTATATAATGTATACAAATTTGGGGGGGGGGGCTCACATCAAGCTGGGACCCGGGGGGACTTTCGAATTTGGACCCCCCCCTCCACCCTAGGTACTCCTCTGACAAAATTTTATTCCATAGAATTGTCAAACCACATTTAAGTGGCACTTTACTATAATAAGCTCGCGAAACGACAAAGTGACCATTCACCTACTGCCATGTCCAGCAGGTGCCACCCTCATCAATGTGAACCTCACCAGAGCGGTTACACTAGCAATCAACTCACCAACGTCATGATATCTTGATACCACCCAGGAGTCCGCCTTTGTGTCGTAGACCTCCACCAAGTTGGTGGGCGTACCTCCGCTCCAGCCTCCGACCACGAACAACAGCTCGTGCGGCACGCGTGGACGGGACATTCGGTTGGAAGGATCAGTGGTGCGCTGGTCGTCCCAGTCGAGATCACAAAGAAGGCGCAACGCTTCGACGACAATGGACTTGGCCGCCTCACACTCCTTGACGTATTTATGTGGTTTCACCTGCCGTGGCATGTAATAGATCATAGATTACTTCTATCTAACAACTTGACGTATTTATGTGGTTTCACCTGCCGTAACATGTAATACATCATAGATTACGTCTATCTAACAACTTGACGTATTTATGTGGTTTCACCTGCCGTAACATGTAATACATCATAGATTACTTCTATATAACAACTTGACGTATTTATGTGGTTTCACCTGCTTTGGCATATAATAAATACATCATAGATTACTTTATCTAACAACTATATGGCACTCCCGTAAAATGTTTGACGGGGGCCCTCCTCAGAATATAAATCTCAGTTCCTTCCCCCCCCCCTCACTGTACGGCGTCTCCTTAAGTCTCTCTCTACCCCCCCCCCCCCCTCCGGTGCAGCTGGACTAGAAGCCCTATACCAGTGCCCCTGCCTAAACCACTGAATAGGTGAAATACAGATACCTTTAATTGATCAAATTGTTAATGTATAAATAAAGAGTCGTTTTTTAGACCTATATATAAAGAGCCATATATTCGTACTGAATTGTAATGCCCTTCAACAAAGCTAAGGCTGCATTTGTCTTGGATGCACCATGAAAGTAACTGGGGGGGGGGGGGCTCAGGGATTTGAACCATTGACCTGAACCGCACACTTATATTTATTTTGTTTTTTCACCTGTCGTATGTAATAGATCAGGTGCTAGGGACTCTAACTATCTACAAAACATCTACCGAGTCCTCCAGCTACACTTTTGGAAGCTCAGCTGACCATTATAGCTAGCTCTATGGCTGGCTTGAAGCCACGACCACAGCGGTCACTTACTTTTTCGATGAATGTTCTTGTGGTGATGATCCCCAATCTGATACACATCAGCAGTCTGGCCATCTCCTGTTTTCTGGCATCGGGACTGTGGTCAATCCAACGTACAACAGCGTCAAATACCATTTCTTCATTTCTAACGTTCAGGTAATCAGAGTCCAGTATTTCGCAAAACTAGAGAGTAGCATTAGTGAGAAATATTTTTGTTTAAAAATTATATATTATATATAGATCGTATCAGAGGTATGAAACTTAAGTATCCTGTGTTTAGGGCCTATAAGTGTTAGTCTCTAAGATAAAAGTTGGATGTGATAGATTTCTTTGCAAAAATAAAAGGAATTAAATAAACCCAATAGGTTCACAATATCATTATAATCAGATATTTCAGATAAGTCACTCATTTGTTCAATCAATCAACCTACCTAGATAAAATCAAACTACCAAGCAAATTACTAACTAACTTACCCACTACCTATATCAGTAGCGTCATTTCACCAAAATGTGTGTGTGTGTGTGTGGGGGGGGGGCAAATAAAAATGTTGTGGGGGGGGGCAAATAAAAATACAAAAATACCAATTATGTGTTTATTATATATTTTTAAAACGGTTACATGCATATATAATAATATAGGGTATAATATATGAAAAATGTAATAGTGTCGAGTTGTTTGATTAAAGTTTATAAAAATAACAAAGAACAGTAGATTTAAAAAAAAACAGCAGACATTATAATATTTAAAAAAAATAATTTTTGATTATAGAATAAAAAAGAGTATTTGTATTTTTTTGCTTTAATTATTTTTATTTTAAGAATCTTGGGAAGGTGGCTATGCCCCCCCCCCAGCCTCCCCCCCCCCCCAAATGACGCCACTTCCTATATACCTCTTTACCAACCAACCAACTAATTTACTTACTTAATTACCCACTACTTACATATCAACCACCCATCTGTTTTACCTACCCACAATTTACTTACCTAATAATAACTAGCTAACTGACTTACCTACCCACAGCCTACTTAATTACACAGCAGCTAACCTACTACCTATAACCTATCTACATACCAAACAAACTAGCTATTTTACCTACCCACAACCAACTATCTACATACCAAACAAACTAGCTATTTTACCTACCCAAAATCAACTATCTACATACCAAACAAACTAGCTATTTTACCTACCCACAACCAATATCTATATACCAAACAAACTAGCTATTTTACCTACCCACAACCAACTATCTACATACCAAACAAACTTGCTATTTTACCTACTCACAACCAACTATCTACATACCAAACAAACTAGCTATGTTACCTACCCACAGCCAACTATCTACATACCAAACAAACTAGCTTTTTTTACCTACCCACAACCAACGATCTACATACCAAACAAACTAGCTATTTTACCTACCCACAACCAACTATGTACATACCAAACAAACTAGCTATTTTACCTACCCACAACCAACTACCTACATACCAAACAAACTAGCTATTTTACCTACCCACAACCAACCTACAAATCAACTAACCAAATAACTAACTTCTTTTCCTATCCACTACATAAATACCATTAAACCAACCTGCCTGGCTCCCAACCAACTGACATTTCCGCCTTACCTTACATACCTGCGTACCTACCCAACCGCAAACAAATATACATACAAAAATTCACACTTACATACACATAAAAACCAAATAAAAAAACCACGGAAGATCAATTATTATTGATTAACTTACTTGATCGATCGGCATTTCCAAGAATTCCTGGCTAGTGGTTGCCACGTCTTGAAACCGCCTCAGTACAAAGTTGTGGGCCTCTCTCTCGAGGTCACGGCACGAGTAGGTCTGGGCGAAGTTGCGGATCCCAATGCAGTTTTCTGGAGTGATGTTCTTCTTGAGGAACTCGCAGCACGGCTTCACCAGGCCGGAGACGAGGAACCTATCAGCGGCAGGCAGCAGCTCCTCTATGTTGTTCCAGCTTAGCTGAGAGATCAGGACAAATAAGGGAGATAATTAAGGTACAGAGAGTTGCATGAATAGTAATTAATAATAATAAAAAAAAAATAAATCGAAGTAGTATAGTTTTTATAAATAAAAAAAAATGTTTGAAAAAAAAAAGACTGACATGGTATATATTTAACTTTCTCGATTAAAATTTAATCTTTAGAAATGTTAAAAAAAAAAATTGAGCTTCATTAATCATATAACTCCTCTTCACTGCTCTTTCACACATTTGCCTATTTGTCCCCATCTGTGTCTAATGATCAATGGCAGACTTTGTAGAACAATCTCAATTTGATTTGGAGAGTATCACAAAATGTTTTGGCATGTTTTGTGATCTTTCCTTCCTGGTCTGAGAGACATACCATGATCCACGGGGGATGGATCATAGGGGTTCTCTAGTCAGGAAAAAAACCCACTACTTGCGAGGGTGGTGGTACTGTGGTCAGTGAGGACAATCCGAGACCGCAGTATTCACAGCTGGCGGTGGTGACGGATGTGGTCGGCACACAACACCCTTCCTCTCCGTCCCACTCAAGCACACCTGCGCAACCTACCATTTCGGGCTGAGGGTACAGGCACACTACACCCTCCCCTCTGTCCGAGTGGCAGGAAAAACCCTTTCCTTGCCATTCTGGTCGAACGGCAGCACACACACCCTGCTCGTCTGGCCAGTTTGGGTAGGGATTAAAACCCATCTTTCTGCCATCCCTGCGGATGATAGCGGGCACACTCACCCCGCCGCTCTGTAGGCATGGCAGACGTGCATGAGCGCCGCCAACAATGCTGGTGTGGTAGGCACACTACACCCTACCATGCTGGCAATGGCGGCGTTAAAAAAAAAAAAAAGAACAATCTCAATTTCCATAAATGTGATTTGAGAAGCCACTTTTGCGGAAAAACCGGACCCGGATCTGACAATCCAGTGGGATTGGAATCTTACGGATGAAATTGTTTTAAAGGAAATGTGCGTCATACACACGGGGAAAAGGGATCAATTCATTTGTTTTAGATAAGTTTGGTATCTATAATGTTTGGAATATTTATATTTTTTTACTACTTTACGTCAACCGCAAGAAGACAGTCAAACCTTTACGTGCCGAGTGTAAGCGTAATCAATGATGGCCGCCATACTGTCTGGGTTGACCCCTGATATGCGGATCTCTTGAGTGTTTTGGTCAAATCGGGAATTGGTGAACAGTGCACGGAAGTAAGGGCTACATGCGGACAGGATGTTTCGATGAATAGGAAATGACCAGTCGTCTATCTGCAGAACAGCAACAAATTGTGGTTAGTGGGCAGCGCAGGATTTACGCATAAGCTACACAAGCTATAGCTTAGGGCCCCCACTTTCTTGGGGGTCCCTAAATAATTGCCCAAGTGAGCTATTGTCAAAAATACGTTAGTATTTGACACTATATATAATATCTGGACCTAATAAAGGGCCCCATATATCAAATAACTTAGGGCCTTATGAGATTAAACAAACACAAACACTCAAACACTACGCTGAGATTAAACACACGCAAACACTCAACACGCTAGAGATTACTATTTGTAATTAGTCATTCTGCAGCATATATTTCGGTCCCATTTTTTCCCCCAAACTTGTGTTTACATTTGACACCTTATGTTTACCTGTTTCAATCAATCTGTTTGTATTTGTCAATGTGTGATATTGTGTGAGTATAAAGTTAATTGCCATACTATTATGTACATATCCAACACCATTGAGAATAATACACCATTGGGAATACACCATTGGGAATACACCATTGAGAATACACCATTGAGAATACACCATTGAGAATACACCATTGGGAATACACCATTGAGAATACACCATTGGGAATACACCATTGAGAATACACCATTGGGAATACACCATTGGGAATACACCATTGGGAATACACCATTGGGAATACACCATTGAGAATACACCATTGTTGTGTGTTGAGAGAGAGAGAGAACAAAACAACAACAACAACAACAACAACAACTTCCACCTTAATGATGGCATCACACAACTCTCCAGTTTTGCGCAATTCGGCAAGAACCTGACAAGCTTGTGAGCTGAGCACTTTTTTCATCTCCGCGTCCTGCACTGATGTGGGGTGAGGACGACCTATGCAGCCGGCTGCACCGTCCATAGGGACCTCGCTCGTCATGGCTGCTGTACTTTAGTTGATGTTATTGTAGTCACCCATGACTGGTACTGTCTTTCATTTTCAAAGCTTTTCTTGGGAGTCATGTTGGTTAGCGGACATGACGAAAGCGGACATGCACACTTCCTTCAATGAAAGCGTAGCACGGATGCGTTCACTTGTGAATATTTTGTTTAATGGGGAATTCCCAAAATAATTGATGCATCCATTATAGTCATGAATATCGAATCAAAATAGGATATGTCTATATATTGTTCTTCTAAATCAATAATGGCTTGTAGTTCCTCTTCTTTCATTTCCACCTTATCTGAATATGCAAAGGCTATGGCAGCCTCCAGGGAAGATATAGGCTGGACACTCCATGATTTGAACCCGCAGCCAACAGCAGGCAGGTAGAGCTCACAATTAATGCGCGACCTACTTCGCTGAAAGTAAACAAAGCAAAAACATATTAGATCTCCCTTATTGGGTTCGACCAGGGTCTCTAATATGGTAGGTGAGCGGGCTAACGGTATCTAATTAAGCGCTAAGACTCGTCTAAGACCATACAGCAACTACAGTCATACATTTTAACTATATAAAGGCTAACAAAGAATAAACAAAAAATTGACAATTTACACGGAGTTCTTCTGTTATAAAAATAATTAAATAGATTATGTTTTGCCTGTAAATGTGAACATTATCTTGAGAGTGTTGAGAGAAGCTAAGTATTGTCGGAGTCCTATTGGAAGTCGGCGCAGAAAAATGATTAGATATAAAGCGATTAATTTATAGTCACATTTGAAGTGGACAATGTACAGCCTACAGAGGGGCTGTGAGGTGAAGCGTGAAAAAAAAAGAAAATTGATTACCAGTAATCAGTATTGGCGAACGCATGTATTTTTGTAAGCTTTTAATTTTTTTTTGTAATATACTTTTAAAATATCCTTAAATACATAATCGTCTAACCGGTGTGTCTCCTTCATGTAGTTTTCATATCGTGCGGTGTATGCGTTGTAACCGTGTGTCTCCCTCGCAGGTAGTTTTCATATCGTATTGTGTTCATGGCAATAAAAGCCAAATGTTATTTTCTATTACAGTATTTCATACATTTCTTTGTTATTTCTGTTCATATCGTATTCTGTTCAT